>VXBN01007464.1:8819-41793 GCA_013397395.1 Sinosuthora webbiana | reverse complement strand
AAAAAAAAAAAAAAAAAAAAGAAAAAAAAAAGGCAGATGTTTCAGAAGAGAAATACCCATTTTCTGCTTTCACCAGATCTGCTATTATCAAAATTGAAGAAATCATTGAGAATATCCTCTTGGGTTAAACACATTTTCTCAGAAATAATTTTACGGTATTGTCAAAAATCATATTGTTAACTCTGTGCTTCAGTCTTGCTCTGAATAGATCAGAACTTTTTTTTAAAAAGTTACTTCATTTCAAAACTGAAAGCTGAATTAATTTCCATATATAGACATAATTAGTCAAAATTATCACATGTCTTCAAAAACATGCTGTACTCCCTGTTTTGTATTGGGTACACAGAGATCTGTGTACCAGCCACACACTCTTGCCTCTCCAAAATCTTTTCTCTCCATGTGAATTACAAATCTATTTTTCTGTCCCGTTTCAGGGCTCTGTGCACTTTTTGTGTTTTGCAAGTCACCAGAGTTTCTTTTTATTTCTACATTTCCCATCTTTAGAGAAAAAACAACAGGGGGAAAAAAGAAGTGTGACAAGTAAAGTGTCTATAGCTGCCTCATTTTGGACACAGTGACAGTAGGTTGGCCAAAGTTTGCAGGGAAAGTCCTTGTTAGAACAAAGGAAGTATTTTTTATCAAAAAGAAAATAAAAATACTGGATACTCATTATGCCTGATAGCATTTTGTTTTTCCCAGTGTTACAAATGGGGTGGTAAAAGATATTATTCCTTCTACAAACCCTGTTTATTGAATGCTTCACCATGCAGCTAGGCCTCATCCTGAACACAGAGGGTACTCACCACTACTCAGAAGCAAACAAATATGTGTTTCATAAATATATTTATCTGCATTTCCCTGTGCTGATTATACACTTCCAGTTTTCAGAGTAAATAAAGATGAATTTTGATGAGAAGGTAACACCTATTAATATTTCATTCCCTCTTCCTCAACTTCTGTGTCCTTAGAAATAACTTTTTTTTTTTTTTTTTTTTCCCATCATGGAAGTTTCCAAAAGCGTGAAATTGTGTGACCTCATTTTGAAACAAAACCCAGGGGAATCCAAGGGTCACTTAGGTTTGAAAAGCCTTTCAAGGCCATCAAGTCCAACCATTCCCCCAGCACTGCCAAGACTACCACTGACCCATGTCCCCAAGTGCCACATCCACATGGCTTTTAAATCCCTCCAGGGATGAGGATTCATCTACGAGGGACCAATGCTGGTCCTCAAGCCCAACCTTTTCTAAAATGAGGTTCCAAATCTGACAGGGCACCATCAACCAGTAAGTACCTCACATCCCAAATTCTGCTCCTTACCTGGGCTTCTAACATCGATAGGTTATTGGGAAATATTTGCCACAGCTTTAGTTCCTGTCCAGCCCAGACCTTAAGGACACACATATCCCAGGATGGAAGGAAGGATTTAGCTTCTGACTCAGAGTGGATCATGTGCACCAAACACCTGCTGCTCCAGATGTTTCCTCGGGTCGCAGCCAGGTCAGTGCTTATAAGCCTTCAAGTCAGCCAACAGCCAGCATTAGGACTCTGGACAATGAACTGTGAAGCCTTAACTCAAGAATCCTTCAGAGGGGAAAGGGCTAAACTCACATTCACAGCTCAAGTATATGAGTTTTAGGTCATAGTGGATCTGAAAACCTCAGAGAAAACCTAGAGCGGGTCAATGCTTTGATAATAAACGTTTTTCTAATGTTTTTAAGGACAAGACCTTCCTCTGCCTGCACGAGCAGTCAGGGAAATTTCACCACTCGTCTGGCTTTGCTAGAATCCAAATCCCAGCTGCTCATTGTGACTTCACAGTCACCACCCTTAAGACATATCCATGCAAACTCTCAGGTGCACCAAGTATCAGGCCCAGAACTGACACAACCAACAACTTTCCCTTTCAAAACTGCTTCTTGTTCCAGCAAAGCAGAAATATCATGTCTGGAAATTACATGGGTCATGTAAAAGACCCACCCCTAGATAAAGAACAGCTATATTTGATCTCCTCTTGTGATCCTTTTTTTTAATATAATAGCAATAATAATAAAGAACAGCAATAGGTGGCCAATTTTCAACACATTTAAATATGGAAATATTAAACACAATGCAACTGTGTTGGAACTATTCCATCCTCAATGTCAAGGTGTGCCACAGCAATGTGCTCCTCACTTTCATTGTTAATAGACCAAATAAGATTAAACTTTACCCAGAAATGGTAGAGATTGGAGTAGTTCTGCAGTTTGATGTCACACATAGAATTCTGTCCTACTGGGAATATGCAGCCTTGAAAGAGTTTGTCATGAGTTGCTGTCCCATGCACATTTATAACCCATCATGTCCAATCCTAAATAATTTCAGGGGGCTGATGCCCAAAAAGCCAGATGAAAACCAGTCCTTGGCTGTCAGCCTCATTTGCAACGGGCAGGTTGCAAAGACTTGACCAAAATTTGACAGGTTAGCATAAGATGAAATTGGACAGGAGACTGAATTAATTTTCAGCTCGCTGTGCTCTTACGCAGGATTTTAAGGACGAGGTGAGTGAACATCCCCTTTGCAAAAGAATGGTTCTGCTTTCTCAGAGTAAAGCATGTACAGAGAATTGGTTGATTAGCGAGAGGTTTCAAGGGAAATCAAGAACAGCCAATATGTGTTTCCCTTGTTCTGAGCATAACTGGAGGTTACACTGCACAGAGCCCAGACTAACCTCAAGCAGCTGATTAGCCTTAACTGCCTGTGGTCACCCCCAGAGAAAAGATGTTTATTGTTGGATAAACAACATCCCATCTATCCCAACCAAACCTCAGCATCTTTTACGAATCTGGGCGAAAGTTAGCCCTGCAGACATGTTTTGGTATTATTTCTTGAGGAACCATGCAACCCACATGAAGACCAGCTCTCAGGGCTCCCTGCTATCCAGCCAGGTGATAAGAAGCTGTATTCATCATGCACAGGGATGGAGGAAGACACAGCCTTGGTGTCCCACATGCAGGGATGAAGACCATGAGACAAAGGCCAGTGAGGTCCAGGCAAATGAGAGTCACCATGGGGTGGGGGACGTGAGGATCTGTACACTGAGTGGCACAAATGATTGCTGACCACTCTGCAAGTATCAAACAATGGGCTGGGAACTTCAGATGCTGGAACAAGCCGTCCAGGCCAGTGTTGGATCCCCCATCCCTGAAGGGGATCAAAAGCCTCGTGGATGTGGCACTTGGGGACATGGGTCAGTGTGGGCTGGGCAGTGCTGGGGAAGCTGTTGGGCTCTGTGATCCTGGAGGGCTTTTCCAGCCTAAAGGATTCTGTGAACTGACTCCTGAGTTTCGTGTCCTTTTGCACCCCCACTGGGTCGGTAGATCTCCCAGTGCAGCTGCAAGCTGTTGTGAATACAGCCCCGCCACTTTGGCAGGACATCAGACACCCTCAGGGTGATCCAAAACCGGCAACACTCAAAGGAAAACCGGCACCTGGCTCCAGTTTTGAGCCTGTCCCTTGCACAAAGGCTCAGCCACAGCCATGCAATCCTAAGGCTTCATAAACTCAAGTGAGGCAGCACAAAGCTGAACAATAGCCCTCCCTTGTAATTAATACCTGTAGTGTAAATTAATCCAGGCTGCCAATAGAAGCTGCTGGGTAAATAAGAATCTGTGACACTATCCCTGTCAAAGGCCCGTGGGCAAACGATGCCATGGATGTGAATGCAGGGAATAGAGGGTCATTCAAGCAGGAACACTTAACGATGTAACTTGTTCTCCTTGAGAAATGTGCGGCATTCCGCAGGGAAATGACAGGAGGCATTTTATTTGGATAGGTAAATGCAACCACTCAGGTGTCAGCAATTGCTAAGTAAGACGTGCTTGGTACTTCTATTTGGATTGTGGAAAGTACTCTGCTTTTGGGTTTTGATTGTGTGTGTCCATTTTTTCCACTGTATGTTGAGTGTTTTTTGCCACACATATTGTTTTCTGGGTTTTTAGATTATTCTTCTTTGGGGTTTTTCCCTTAAAATTAACCTCTCCAAAACTCACAGTCCACAGGAATTTTCTGTCTGGCCTGTGCTCCTCACCAAGAAAAAGGCTGAGTCTGACCATAGTTTAGTCAGTTTTGGTACAAGCACCAACAGCCCCCCCTTCAAATAGGCTTCAGATGCCTTCTCGATGAAGCGAAAATATGACAAAGAAAAGGAGTTTATTTTTTTTCAAGCCCACATCCTTCTCACACAAAGCACATAGAAGGTCCCTGCAGTGACCTCCAGTTCAAAAGAGGAAGGTAAGTCCTCATAACAAAGACGGGAAAGTTCTCCAGGAGAAGATCAAAAGCTGAAGGTGCTGCAGGAGAGGGAACCTGGAGGAAACTTGTTTGATTACCTCCAAAAACATTCCTGACTGTGACAGCAAATGGAGCATGAAAGCAAAGCACGAAGCTAAGTTTGGCAACAACAATGTCTGAGTGGTTTATAAAGAAAAACTGAAGAAATAAATGGATTGAAGATGTGATTGAAGAGACATAACCACAAAGGAGAAGAATATGGCACTGAACTGCTAATGGGAACATATACTTAGGAGGGAATTATTAATCTTTCCTTACATAAACTTACATAATTTTTCATTATCTAGGGGCCTAGAAAATATTAATGCTCAAAGAGTAAACATCACTATTTAATGCATTGGAAAGAAAAAGCAAAATACCCTAGAACCCAATCAAATTCAGGGCAAACGGCTTGTATGTACAACAAAAATCATATCACAATCTCATTTCAGACCTTTACGGATCCGGAGGGAGGCAAATTAATTCAGATACATTTACATTTGCAGCTGACAGTTCACCACAGCAGTCTGGGGATGTTTATCTTTCATTAATTATGGTTCAAGGGGAACTGCAACCTGAGATAGCTGAGCTAACCCTCTCCTCTTACAGATTCAGACCTGCCACCTGGAAGGAGTCCAACCCTTCACCCATGCCTCTGGCCTCAGCCCAGCTCCCGCCTTCCTGCGGGCGGCTGCAGAGCCCAGCCTGTGCCTCTCAGGAGCGGGGCTTTATCTCCGGGAAAGGTGCTGGGAGCTGATGCATTTCTGACTAATGCCTGCCTAAATCTCTTCTTTCACGCTCAGGAGACGAGCTCGCTCGTATTTATCCTGGGCCAAGCACGTGGAGAGCAGTTCATCCATATCCCAGAGCCACTTCTTCAGAAGAGAGAGCGCTCAGGACTGGCTGTTCTGTTTGGGAAATGCAAAGCAGCTCCAGCAATTTCATTGGAGCTGCACTCTCCCGTACCAGCTGAGGGTTTAGCCCACGAGTCCTCTCCTGCTGTGAGACAGGTGTTGAACAGGATGTAGGAAATCACACACGTTCCCTTGAATCATCTCTCCCAGGCAGGGGCAATAATAAATTCAGATAAGGTGTTGTGTCATTTAAAGATCTATTAAGATTGAATGGTTGACTTCCTCCGCAAGGGAACCTCTCCTTAATTGTACATTGCTTTGACTCATACACTACCTTCTCCAGAGCCCTCCTGCCCCTCGAGTGTCCTTAGATTCTTCATTTCACAAATCAATTTGGATTAAAAAAGCAGCAAGATACTTCAGCACACACAGCCCCAGTAGTAACTGGGTGGGTTTTTGGCAAATTACATGTCCAGATGTTATCTCATTCCCTTGTGGCAGCCACCCTGGGGTTGTCTGCATTTTTAAAATGCTCCAATATGCATTTCTGGCCAAGGGATATCATTTGTGCATGCTAGCTCACATGGAGTATCCTTTAATTCTTACATATTCAACATACCAGCACTCTTTTAGAAGGTTGTACCTAAACAGTGCAAAATTACTCAACGAGTCTGGGTCAATTTAGTGTATTCTTCCACTGCTAACATGACCTCAATAAAAATAACAATACTTTGCCCTTCTAGAACATCTATCAATGCTCACAGCACTGCTTAAATCTGGCAATAAATTGGTTTTACCAAATAATTGCTCTTAAGTGGTAATGTCAGCAACATTACTGCAAGAGGTCTACTAATTATTCTCAATAAGATTCGATCCTGGCAAAAGCACAAGTTCTTTTTAGCACGGAACCACACAGCTCTCCTTCCCCTCAGACCTGTGGCTGGCGGCCTTCACTTCCACGCCCAAAATCAAGCTCCCAGAAAGGAGCAGTGCCCTGGTGAGTCTGTCAGGAAAACACCACTCTGTTTCCTCATTAGCACTCGCAGATGGAGTGCTGACACCCCACCTGAGGCTGGTTTGCTGGCTCCTCTTTCACATCCCCACAGCCTTCCCACTCCCGTTACACGCACCATACATCACCGTGTGGCCAGCACGCTGGTACCAATTTGAGAGTACATGTCTGGTGTGCAAGCTGTCCTGGCCTCGTTTCAACATCATTAGCTTAAAACCAGGCTGAATAAACAGGCGCCAGCTCAGTGTGGGTATCATACACACACACACGCAGCAAAACCAGCGTGGAGCTACAGCAAAACTGGCACAAAAGGGTTGGCTCCTTTGTGGAAATTTCCTGCAGGACATCTCCAGAGACTGGAAACACTTAGTTTTATGGACAGGACTGCAACCACGCTGCCTCTTTGGGTAGCACACAGGGGTACTAGCTGCATCTTCCAGGGTAGGATGCCTCTCATCTGCGTGTAGGTATTCAATCTAATTTAATGTTGTCATCACAGATCCCTCAGTACTCGACGAACGAGTGGAGCTTGTCCAAACAGTGATTTATCCCACCCTAAGACATCAGATCTAACACTGAAAGAAGAAATCACCCTCTGGAGACATCTTGCATCTTCCTCTATCTCTCTCCACTGACTATAAGGAAAACTTAAATTAGCTTAGACTACACAATTACTTTTTATGCAATGAGATCATCTCAAGAAACAACCCCGTCCTTTCCCTACAAGGCACCAGAAAGCCAAGTTGGTTGTTTATTTTAATAAACCCTTACTTTTAGGCACATCCATGGGATTCAGGCTGCCAATGAGGTCTCTGACATAGAGTCCATCCCCGTCCTCCTTGCTCAGCCAGTTGTTGCAGGGGAAGTAAAAGCGGAGGTGAGGTCTGTTCATGTCGGTCACGATCACGCGGTCGAGGAACCACCCCGCGTTCAGCCCGGTGTTGTCGTGCTCAATCCTAGGGGAAGAACAACCCTGTTTTGGTGTCATGGTTGAGACTGGCCACCTAGCACCGTAATTTTGTGGAATATTGTATGCTAGGCAAGGCTAGAGCAACTGCACACATAATTCCCGTTTATGGCCGTCTATACCCAAAGAGTTTCAAGGAACTTACGGGCTTTTACAGAGTATATTAAAAATAACAGCCTTCCATATGGGCAGAGATCACAGGTGAATGTGTGAATCTTTTATCTGCAAGGAGATGTTCACAACATACCTACACCTCCACATTCATTCAGCATATGCATTCATTCACCTCGCACTCCATATCTAAAACATAAGGGACTCCCTTCCCACCCAGTACCCCTCCTGCTCTATTCTCCTCTTGCATTGTTTTAACCACCTCTTCCCAGCTTTCTTTGTACTACTTACTAATTTTAAATTTCATATCAGTCAGTCAGACAGTGGTTAAACATAATAATTATCATTTACGTTACACTAAGTTAGCAAAAGTGTATGGCAAACCCCATTTACCCCCATTGGGACATAAAAGCAGTCCTAAACATCTTTCCCCATGATTGCATATGACAGAAATACAATTCTTGGTGGGGAGCATGGATACTTATAAGCAATACCGTAGGTGATTTCACACTTCAGTTCAAATCTTCGGCAGTAAACAAGCTTTTACCACCCCTTAACTTCACCTTGATGGGAGCACGTTAAGAAATAATGAATAAAACATGGCACTGCTTAAACCTCTACAGCCTGTCATCCTATTAACACCTCGCAGAGCAGGTGCCGTGGTAGCAGCGTTGTGCAGGTACCTTATTTTCTTTATTTGTCCGACGTTATTGGTTTTCACTCGGAACACATCTGTTTTGCTCCTCTCAAAGGCTGTGCTGCTCCTGCAATGCACATGCATCAAAAGGAATGGTGAAAAACCAGCAGCCCTGACAGCAAGCACGCAACTGCTAGCGTTTAAGGATAAAGAAGTGTCATTCCTAATGCTGGAAAGACCTAGTTTTCAATGCCCTCTTCCCCAGTGACAGGTTTTGGATGCTCTAAGCACTGACATTCGGCAGACTTTTTGTTTTCCTCCTCAGACTCCAAGAGTTCTTCCAGAAGCTGAGGCAGAAGGCTTGGGGGAAATGCAACATGCTTTTTGCCTCAAAGTCCCACTCCCAGACATGTCCCCTCCTGTCATCCCAGCCCCCAGGCATCAAGCAGACCTGCTCCTGGTGAGGGAGCAAAGGGCTCCAGCAAGTTTCCCTGCGCGACCAAAGATATGCATAGAGCTCAGCCAGAGATAAAAGCATCCAACCACATCCAACTTTCCAGGCCCATCTCCCATCACTTTTTTAAACAACTACTGAAACTTCGGTGCTTCCTCCTACAGTCTGCATCTCATTCTAAGCAAAGCAATTGTAGGCAGGAAGTAGTTGGACTTTTTTTGGTGAAGTGTTGAGTGTGAAGTTTGCATTTCACAGGTGAGAGTGCAGAAGCAATATAAAGTCTACTTGCCCAGGTCAGGGGATGTGGAATTTAATTCCCAGTTCTGCCTCTAGCTTGCAGTGTGATCCTTGGCAAACACCTCTGTCCTGTTCTGAGCTCATATATTAAGCACGAAAACACTATGAATAACATCAAGGCAAAGCTCTGAAGACTCAGCCTCTCCCCCCTTCCCTCCCTGGTGGGCCCCCATTTCCCCTGGGCCGCTAAGCACGGCCACGGATGATTAAACACAGCAAAACCCAGAAGTCGCATTAAAACGAACAAGAAACCACAGCTCTCGGGCAGCGCGGAGCCACAGTGACAAGCGGTTTGCCCGTAGAAAGTTAATGAATATTAACAATCCCAGCAAGGAGGCTCGGCTTCTCCCGCCGCTCTTCACGTTGCCGAAGGACCTGCGTGTGCCTCGCTCACGGGTCACTTTGTGTTCTGCTAAACCCATGCCCAACCTTCCTCATCCTCCTCCTCCTCGTGCTCCTCCTCCTCCTCCTTGTCCTTTCCGCTGTTTCACTCTCCCGTGCCGGGAGCAACGCCAGCGCTACGAAAAAGGCTAAAATGGTTAACCTTGCCGTGAAGACAAGAGGCAATTAAACCCGGCTCAGCCTCCCCCCCCCCGCCCCAAACCTGGCTTGCCGGAGTGAAAACAGCCAGCGAGTTGCAAGGCAATTAGTCTGTCAGGCTTGAATGAGCATCGTAATGACAGCAGCTTCTCCCCGCATCGGCTCGGAGATCGATGCGGCGCTGCAGACTGCCACGGAGATGGCATGAAAGTATTAAGTGAGAATAATCAGCCCAGAGCTCTCAGCGCACCAGCCCCACTGGCTGCTGGCTTGTGGCGGTCCTCTCCGCTGTGCTGGGCTCCCTTAGTCGCTGGGAGGGATGCTGGGGAGCGAACCTTCTGCAGGGCATCCAGAAGTGCCCACTGAGCAGATGCTCAGTGCATCCCGAAACGGCTCGGGGAAGCATTGGAAAACGTGACATAGTCCAGGAGCCAGACCCCTGGGAGGCCTTGCTGTCGAAAGGTAGGAAGGGTTTTGACAGGTCTCTTCCCCCCGAGATTGATCTGCAGCATCAACAGCACCAGGAAAGAAAAATCCAGTCCCTCCTTCTAGCACTGCCAATCGTGTGGGGAGAGAGTGAGTGAGGAAATATCCCACAGTGAATGGCTGCACTGAAATTTAGACTGGAAAAAAAAAAAAGAAAGAAAGAGTGAAAGGGAGAAATTACAGCTGGGCCATGTCAGAGTCTGGTCCAGGCTAGGACTAGGATAAGACATTCACAGCCAGATTACCATAAGGAACTTGTTACACCAAACAATGAGGCACACTGGCTTGCACAGCCCTGGTGACAAATAAAGCAGGAAAAATATGACTTGGAAATTGCACTAAATTTGCAATGTTCAGGCTTGACTGGGTTCAAACCTAGGGATTTTAGACCATAAACTTAATCTAAGGGTCTTCTGAATTTCACTAGAGCCCTGTCATTAATCTGAAATAACAGGCCAGGGCAACTCCAGAAATATGTTTCAGTTGGGCTTGTCATTTTACATATTTGATTGGCTCTAGCAGCTCTCTTTTTTCCATATTCTGTTGCACCGTTATTCCTAATTGCTTTGTAAGAAACATCCAAAGAGCTTCATCAAAGACTAGTATACGAAATTCTTATATATATATATAAATTCTTTTTTTTTAATCTGAAGTTGTTTTCACATTCTTTCAGTTGAGTAATTGCCTGCAGGCTGCACTGCTTGTGGTGCTGCAAATGTACAATCACTCAGAACACTTTGTCCCCTGGTTGGGTTAGTGGTGCTGCTAAAAGTCGCCGCAAGAACTGGTGCATATTCGAGTGCAGCATTTTTAAATCCCTGCATTCATCTCCTCTGCAGGCCATGGGCACAGACAACAGAGCCAGTGCCATGAGAGTTTTGCCACTTCTTGGTGGCTTGACAACAATAAAGCCTTAATATTGCTGTTTTGTTTGCAAAGGTACATAAAATAAACATTTGTACAAGGAAATATTTTTTTTAAATGAAGGTGAATTAAGAAGAGTTGATCCTGCCAGCTAAATAAAAGTCACATTTGAAATGGGAATTTTGAATGTTTGTGGATAATAGTCTTCCCTTTTGATCTGCTAACAGCACCCTTTTCACAGCTAAGTTCTTAGGAACAGACAGAAAACCTGGATACTGATCACAGGAGAGGCATAAAAATAATGACCTTCAGCAGTGATGTAGTAACCTAAACCAATTTAGCTTTGAATCCCTGCTTAACAATCATTTAAACTGCCCTTCCATTTGGTGTTTTACCTGAAAATGCCTTGCACACACAGAACTGCCAGCAAAAGCACCATGGATTAAGGGATTGCACAGAAGCAGAAAGTGTTATTCTGGATGTCAGTTCAAACAAAATGTAAAAAATGCTCCATTAAGCCACTAGAAAGAGTCAGTTCTGGGTTGCATCTCCCTGAAATGCTGCCCACAGGTCTGCCTGCTCCTGCCACGGATGTTTAGCAGCAGTTGGAGGAGCTGGGCATTGGGGGTGATTTCAGAAGGTCACACAGCCCAAACCAACCTAAAGCCTGCCACTCTCCAGGAAAAAATAAATGCTACTCGGTTCACCTGTTAGGTCAGGGGAGTTTCTCACGCACTACGGGTGGGCAGTGTGGAATATCACAGAATCACATCATCAAATAATCATTTGGGTTGAAAAAGCCTCCTACGGACATCAAGTCCAACCATTCCCACAGCACAGCAAAGGCCTCCACTAACACGTGCCCAAATGCTGCATCCACATGGCTTTCAAATCCCTCCAGGCATGGGGACTCCAACACTGCCACGGGCAGCCTGTTCTGGGGTTGGACAGCTATTTTGGTGAAGAAAATTTCCCTAACATTCAATTCAAGCCTCCCCACTGACACAGCCTGAGGCTGTTCCCTCTCCTCCTGTCCCTGTTCCCTGGGAGCAGAGCCCGACCCCCCCGGCTGTCCCCTCCTGGCAGGGACTTGTGCAGAGCCACAAGGTCCCCCCTGAGCCTCCTTTTCTCCAGGCTCAGCCCCTTTCCCAGCTCCCTCAGCCTCTCCTGGGGCTCCAGCCCCTTCCCCAGCTCCCTTCCCTGCCCTGGACACACTCCAGCCCCTCGGTGTCTCTCCTGTCCTGAGGGGCCCAGAGCTGTCCCCAGAATTTAATGTGTGTCAGAGCTGAATTGAGAGGGACAGGAAGGAAATTTCTTCCCAAAAACACACAATGAAACCTGCTCTCTTCCCCATATATTTGCACTTGCTGTAGTGCTCTCTCTGCACATCCTGTTTCCATGTCGGATTTCCCTTCCACCCTTCACCCAGTATTATCTGTAAGGGTGGCATGAAAAGGTGTCAGGGATGAGCACTGGTCTATCCCTGTTGTTTTCCTGGCTTGAAAGTACAGACAGCTTCCCTCATCCTCAGGTTGTCTAATGCACATTACAGGCTGTGTGAATCTGTGTTATCAGGCCTCTGGCTAACGTGGCATCTTGCCAGAAGATGCAAAAAGTATTGGGAAAATGCTGACAGTGTGTTGGCCTCATCCCTCTGCCCCTTCCCACGCATCCACTTTCGATCACTCCTGGAGAGAGGATACTGTCCTGTACAAACTAACAACGAAAAATCCCCCATATGTTCAAACCATATTTACTCCTAGCACGGAGCTCCAATAGCAGCATCATTAACCTCCTCCTTGGAGCAACAAATACTCCAGGGAGTTTGGTCTGCAAATATTTAGCTAAGACTGCTGTCATGAAGCTGACAGCATCAGTCAGCGGGTGGCTGGAAATACCACGTGTGGCAGCATTCGTCCAAAACCGCTCCAGATGGAAAAGAAACCAGCAGAAAAGCACAGCCACTGTCAATGTCTGCACCAAGGACATTATCGACCAGCAGAATGAATCCTGCTTAAACAGACGCTGAAAAATTGGTGGGGGAAAAAAAACAAAAGCAGCCCCACTTGAAAGGGTTTAATTGGATGAGAATAATTGCTCAGGGCTGTAGCAGCACGATGACACCCGCGAGCCAAATACCAGCCAGAAACCATGGGAGCCTGAATTTACCCCTAAACTTTGCAAAGTGCCATAGGACACACAGACTCTGCCTTATCCATAAGCATTCCAGGTACGGATTCAGACAGCCTTAATTACAGACGTTGAGTAAGTGCTCCTTCACTTTGTACTGCGTGGAGCAGCATCATCTGAATAGCAGTTTTTCATCTTTGGTGCTGTGATTTGCATGAGCAAAATAAAGCCGTGGTGTTTAATTTAGACAATCCTAGCTGTGCTTTATCATAAAATCATTGAATCATAGAATGTCCTGGTTTGTTAGGGGCCTTAAAGATAGTTTCTTTCCAATCCCACTGCTGTGGGTGGGGATGTCTTTGTTATCTGCAGTTTGGCTGTTATTTTTTAGGGAAACTGTACACAAAGCAAACAGTGCCACCAAGAACAGTGCAAAGGTTGCTCAGTATTTGCCAGCATTAAATTACATTTTTAATTACATTCACTTTTCCAGATTGAAGTATATTTTAGTCTGTTGAAAATTTTCGTCCCCTTCCCAGGGAGAAATATTCTTAATTTTTTTATGGGAATGAGCTCAGGCATTTTTAAGACTGACATTAATGAGTTGGGATAGAGGCAGGATTTTGAGCAAGACAGAATGGTTGAATTTGTTCCAGGAATACACCTTACTCTCATCCCAGGGGGAAAACTGGCCAGGTTTTACAGTCTGAAAAATGCAGCTGACACTTGATCATCAGGGACCTGGGTCTAACAGCTGAATTCCCTTAAAAGGCTGGCTATTTTAAGAAAAATCCTGTTTTTCTCTGTAAAGGCTTGACCTTCCTTGTGGTTGTACCACCAGCTGCTGTGTGCATAGCTGCTGGTGGATTATAATTGATACATACACCAATTATACCCACTCTTATATTTAGGTAGTTCAACACCTGGGTCTAAGCACTCTCTCAGGTGTTTTATTCCTGAAATGCTAGGCATAGGCTGGCTAATAAGGCTGAGCAAGAGAGAGGAAAAACATTCCCACTTAGTTTCTTTTTCTGAAGTGAATATGGACTCCAAAATGTGCTGCTGCTTAACGCCGTCCCGGACGATTAAGCCTTCAGAGAGCACTGAAAGTGCTGCAGACTTGTACAGACATAAATCAGGGCACAGTTAGCTACATAAACAGCTGTAAAATGGGAAACACCCCGTGGCATTGAAGGAAAAGGATCACAGCTCCTCTCTGAAGCAGCGCTTCGGCAGCAAGGTGAGAATCCTCCCCCCTCTGCACTTGGGGTTTGTTCCCTTCCTAACCTGAACAGCCCTTTCTGCACCAACTAACTAACCCTTCCTAACTTATTAGGTTAACTGCTCAGAATAAATAGGCTTTCTTGCCTGTATTTATTTATTTATTTATTCCTGAGAGGTTAAATAACTAAATCGGGTCTTCTTCCACTGGGCTTGGCTTAACTGTATTAGAGCTACAAACATTACCATCCTTTAAAGACTATCCTGTACATACTCTGCATTTCATATGTATTTGCTGGCATAAGGAACAGGAAAAACCCTGTATAGTCACACAAGACCAGGTAGAAGTGACTGCCAATTAATTGTCTTCAGCATCAGAAATTTTTAAAAAAATCCTCTGTATCATCCTCAAATTCAGTAGGAGGCCAGCTGTCACCAATTATTTAATCTTCCTTCCACATTGTCATAGCTGCTAAATCTTCTCTTTACTCTTTCTTCTTTTTTTTTTTTTTTTCCTCAAGGTAAAAGCCTCTCTGTTGTATTATTTGCAGTTGTCCCCAGCTGGATCAAGTCAGCCTAACGCTGGAAAGTTACACTAGCAAGAAAAACGTAGGTTTGGACTAAAAATTCTGAATGAGCTGGCAGTGGCACTCCCAGCTCTGTGCTGTACTATTTTCCCAGCCTCATCCTGGTGGAAAGCACATGAACATGGAGAAACAAAATACTGTGAGGGATCAGCACTCTTTGCTCTATGTAGGACCACAGAGGATCAATTCATCCCTGTGGGAAAAGTCTTGGCAGCTGTCAAAATGCCAACTAGCGAAGCTTTGGTGTTCACCCACATGTCTGTGATGGAGCCAGTGGAAAGAAACTCATTTGTGGTAGTGCTTTTAGCTTCTGGCTGAGCTGTACCTGGTGCAGGGTGGTAGATGGGGAACTGAAGAGTGGCATGATCTGGGTTTTGAAGTGGGATTTTGCCAAGAGCTTTTGGGCCCAAGCAGCACTTTGCCAGCACTAGTGATATGGTCCCCCCAAACTGACAGTGACTGCAGAGGAGGAGTCAGTCATTCCAGCCTCCCCCAGGCACTCAACACTACTTGCCTGAACCTCCTTTCTAAAATAAATCACAGAATCACAAGATTTTTCCGTTGGAAGAGACCTTAAGGACCATAAAGTCCATCTCATTCCACCCCCTGCCGTGGGCAGGGACACCTTTCACTACACCAGGTTCCTCCAAGCCCCATCCAACCTGACCTGGAACATCCCTGCCCCAGGGATGGGGCAGCTTCTCTGGGCAACCTGTACCAGGGTCTCACCATCCTCATAGCCAAGAATTGCCTTCTAATGTTCACCTAACCCTGCCCTCTGATATTTTTAAGCAGTTTCCCCCTTGTCCTGTCACTCCATGTCCTTTCTTGTAGCCCCCCCGCTTCGGAACACAACTCTTGGCTCAGATTTTGAGTGCTGCCACTTCCAGAAACGATGTTCCTCCTGACCAGTCATGGCAAAGATTTGTGTCTTTCACAGTTACTATATTGTTGCCCAGTGTTAAAAATTAACACAATATTTCATCAGCTCACCATGTCTTCCCCTTACCCCTTGCACGACAAAAAGACCTGAGCGGTCACGTCTTTCACCACCAGCACACAGTCAGGAAAGAAACAGGAAAAAAACCCCATTCTAACCAGAAGCTGAAGTGGTAGTACCATCTTTTAGGCAATGCATGATATTTTATCTGTCTGTCATACATGGGGAAATGTAAACACCTATAAAATGTCATGCATTTGCAGTCGTAAGTGAACTCGTGTAAACATTTAGTTGAAAGATGCATGAGATTCCATCCTTTTGCCATATTCACAAAGCTGCATAACAAATTTTGGGGGGTGGGGGGGGCTGGAAACTGACTATTTAATTGTTTTCCTCGTAATTATGAGACAAGGCTATCAGTGAAGCCGGTCCGAAGGCACTCCTACATCCAGACTGGATTTTTTTCTCACCATTCCTCGATGGAGCACTGTGAACTGCCAGACTTTGCTTAGAGACACAGAAATTTTGCTGATGTTTGGGAAACCCCCAAGTGGAAAGCTGTAGTTGCAGCTCTAGCGGTCACCTCCTACGGGACCGGTTTCAGGAGCCCTGAACTGCAGAAGGTTGGCTTCCCAAGCCTTTCATCCTTGCTTTCCACACCTCAGCCATCTGCTCACTGCAGCAACAGGGACCAAGCCCAAAAGGAAAACTCAGGTCTGAACAAGCTCGGAGTGCTGCTGCTGCAACCTAAATTAATCTCTGCGTGTCCTTTCTTTTTTCCTTTTACTAAATAAAAGTGGTGAGAGCAGAAGGAAAGAGGAGGCATTAACCCAAGTGGCAGCAAAGGCCACCTGCACAACCAGCAGCGTGTTTAATGCCTCAGCTGGTTGAGAAATCTGTTATGGACAGCTTTTGACTTCTCTAAAGGGCATAGAGCATAAACAGAGCATATTTATTAATTTTTTTAATGTTAATTTTTGGATTCTTTCCATAGCCTCGAGCAGATGAGTGCTTTCCCAGTGAAATGGCTATTTATGTAAATGCTGACCACAAGACAGCTCCCTGGAAAGCAGATGTTGCTTTGATGGCTTTGCCAAATACTACGAGGCAGGTTTGGAGGCTAGAAGTTCTCTCCCCAGCAGAGCTGCTGCTGCTCCCAGCTCTGACACATCCCCTTTTAGGTCCTTGCCTTGTTTTCCTTCTCTGTTCAACTGAAGAAGATGGCATTCAGCTTTGTCAGTTTGTTGGGATGTCCTGGATGAAAATCACACAACAAACCCAAAGCATTTCATATAGACATAGAATATACAATCAGGAAGCTCTCCCTGGTGTTTCTAGAGATTCTGGGATAATAGAACTCCTTTGCCTAGCTCTGGTTTCTGAATTTCAAATATGGCAAACAGGGCTGAAATTTCATGTATTTTCTTTACCATTCCCATATCATTTTCTTTACAGACTCTCATGTTTGAGTTGTTTCACTGGGAAGAGAAGCTCTTTTGAGGGTAAAATTTAAAATAGCTGCAGGTACCTCTTGTCGGTGCTGTAGAAATGGAGAAAATGTGAAGTTACCGTGTGACATTAGCACAGGATTAATAATTGTGAAATACATTTTCAAGAAAACCAAAACAATAAGAACAGTGAAAAACAGAGACACAGCCTCTCCTAGGCCCTCTGGAGAAGGGATTTCTGCTTTATCTTAGTGCAGTTGCCTGACTAAGGGGAAATTAGTACATGCAGAGCTGGTACTTCGTTAAAAGTCATCTTGCTTTCATGGGAAATGAGCACCTGCTGGCCCTGATGCTCACTTTTTAAATTAAAAAAAAAAAAAAAAAAGCTATTTAGAAAGTCAAAAGCATCTTAACAGGTTCTTAAATTATAAAATATGGCTCCCACTAAATTCAGCATGCTGATAAGGAATGAGAAGACGCATCCATAGGATGTTGTTGACATAAGCTGGAGGAAAATAGAACAGGGCCACCAGAGTGATGTGCAACTACAGTGGTGTGCAGCGAGGCACACAGCAGATAGGATGGAAGCAGTCTAAATTAGGAGTCAGCTTAAATTCTTCCATTTCTGCCTGCCTCATATTTCCTGTGGCTGGTTGTAGGTGGTTATCTATCAACATCACTTCAAATCCACTGAGTTACTCTTCAGAATCATTCAAGGACACTTCTGTCTGTACCTGACTAGCATGGAGACCTCCGTGGGATCTAGGCATGGGAATACAGCCCATCATGCCCACTCCAGCAAGCAGTGAATATTCTCAGCTCCTAAATTGGGAGCTCCAAAGTTAAGCTCTAAGAAAAGCAAATATCCCCACACCTTGCAAGTTATGTGCCTTATGTAACATGGATTTCCACCTACAGGAGGGAATGCAGGTTTGCAACGGATTGGGTACGAAATACACAACGGCAGAAATTCAGATTTCCCTGGTGATCTTAAAATACCGTATAGATTTATTCCCTTTACATCCACCAGCGTGATATTATGTTTCATCAAAATGCTTTAACAGTCCCTGAAGGACAGGTCTCAAAGATACAGATTTCCTTCCAGGCACTTACTTGCTGGTGAGATGAGTCTTGGGAGTGATCCCGTGCTCTCCAAAGAGAGTGACAAAGACGTTGGCATCAGTTCCTGCTCCCCGGACATCTCCTGTCACTGTCACCACCTCGTAAACTGTGGAAGGAGAAAAGAAACATCAGGACAACAGGAGAAAGCCCTCACCTAATACTTCATAGATCCAAGTCAAAACCTGAGCTGATAGACACACCCTAGAGACGGATCTGTGCACCCACTGCCCCAACAAACCCATCTCTTGGACAGGGGCATAGTGAACCCAGCTGTCGGAAATCATCACATCAAACAAAACTGCTGGAGACATTTTACACGGGCAGAGAGGGGCTGAGTTAGGATGGATTTTAAATAAAATAAAACAAAGAAAACACTTCTCTGTGAACATGCTGGCTCCCCTACCGTAATGCATGTGCACGTGTTACATAGAGCAGATGAATTTATGTGAAGTGTTAAAGCTGTTGAGCCACTTTTCATTTATGTCAATGCAATGCACGCTTTCCTGTTTGCCCTGATAAGGTATTTGTATGAGAGCTGAGACATCACTACAGCCAGGAATTTTGCATTTTGGTTGTTCTGGAGATTTTACCAAAGACAAAATGGTAAATCATGAGGAGAATCACAGGATGTCCTGAATTGGAAGAGACCTGGAAGGCCCCAAAAAAGCTCGCTGAACAAGACGTCAATCTGTCCAGTCTCTGACAGGACCCACAAGGATGATCAAGCCCAGCTCCTGGCCCTGCACAGACACCCCAACAATCCCACCCTGTGAATACCTGGCAGTGCTGTCCAAACTCTCCTGGAGCTCTGGCAGCCTCGGGGCTGTGCCCATTCCCTGGGGAGCCTGGGCAGTGCCCAGCACCCTCTGGGGGAAGAGCCTTTCCCTGATATCCAACCTAAACCCCTGACAATAGGTAGGAGAACACTTAAATTAGAGTCTCAAAGCTCTAACTATTTATCTTTCCAGGTAGTAAGACTGAGTGACAACTTTATTTACACACACATATATCTTCTTGAGAGACACACAAGTTAAAAAGTGCCTTTTACTCAAGTGGCATGACAAGATGCAATGGCCAAAAGGCAGAGTTAGACAGATTCAAATAACAGTCAGATACACATTTCTTAGGATGATGAGTGATGCTAGAACAAGACTTGAGGCTTGAAAACAGGTTACTTTACTGAAGGACATGTCTTGGTTGGCTCAGCACAGAAGGAACAGGGAGAAATTACAAAACCTTGCCTGTGGCCAAACTACACACCCTGATGGCCCTTTTTGGCTTCAGACAACATGATGTCCATGATCTGATGGCGTTTCAACCTAAAAACTGTAAGCTAGAGGAAAGGCTACTTTTTCATCATTCAATCCTGCACAAACTGACTGCTAGCTATGGGATTTCTCACAACTAATGCTGTAAAAATGTCCCTCCTCATGGGTGGATCAGAAATGTTACGTATTTTATTCGTGTCCATCTCTGCCTCGCTACATCACAAATCTATTCTATTCATATATATATTCCAAGAATTCTACTCTATTCTATTCTATTCTATTCTATTCTATTCTATTCTATTCTATTCTATTCTATTCTATTCTATTCCATTCCATTCCATTCCATTCCATTCCATTCCATTCCATTCCATTCCATTCCATATATATTCAAAAGATACAAAAAGTATATTGTAACTCTGATCTGAGCATTGAATGTTTTTCCCGCAATAAAACTGTTCCCTCAAAACATCACCAAAAAGAAATTTAATCAGCTTTTCAACCAAAAGAGTGACATGCAGGGCACTCATGTAAAACTGATAAAAACTGTTCTTTATTTCCATCAGCTCTATTTCACTGAGAAAAAAAAAAATGCAATATTTTCCTAATCTTATACTGCCATGAATGTAAATAGGAAAGAAAGGGGGACATTATAGTAATAACAACAGTAAGTTGTGAACTGTGCTCGGCAACGTTTTAAGAATCCCTTGGCTTGGTGTATTCCATTCACAGGCTCAAAGGAAGAGGAGATTTGTTTGCAAAAAAAAACCAACAAACAAACGCGGGGAGAATATGGGATCCACAGCTTGCGCATGAATAATATGTACGAGCAGCGCTTTCGTTTCACCTTCCTCCTGTAAGCATTCCCGCATGCCGACGGGAGATGTTTGGCATGGCGGGGGGAGGCAAAGGAGGTGTTTGCATTAGCCATTAGCGGGAGGGGGGATTTGTAATCCACCCTGCCCCCGGTGAGTCACCGCCCCTCGCTCCGGGGCTTGCGGCCGCGCCGGCTCCGCTTCGGGAGCAGCCGGCTTACGCTGAAACATCGCCGTGCTCATCCGGAGCAGCCTTTCATCCTCTCAAAGAGCATTATGACTTATCTCTGCCGCGGAAGTGTTTGTCACTGTCGGGTGACAGTGACAACTGAGCTTCCTGCAGGCGCTGCCGAAGTGGCGGCTACGGCGCAGCATCCCCCTGCGAGCTTCGACCGCTGGACGTGGCACTCGGAATCTGATCCAGCTGAGAACATCCTGTTTGGTCAGAGGCTGGACTCGATGACCTTGGAGATCTTTTCCGGCCTTAATGGTTCCATGATTCCAAGCTTTTTAGGGAAAAGGACCTGTAGGCACTGTCTCCTCTTTCCCCACAGAGCCTTAGCAAAATCTGCCCCTGTTCTGGTTTTCAGGGGTGTGGTCAAGTCATGTTCAACTTTGTGCTGGTGTGCAGGCATTTTTCACGTGAGAAGAGGAAAAAAAAACAGGCATCACAACAACCTGTAAGTTCCCAGAGACCTTTCAAAAGCTCAGACAGTTTTTCTAGTGAGATTTTTTTACTTCTAGAGAAGAGCTAGGACTTACAGGTTATGTGTGACATGTTAAACCTGCCCATCAAGTGAAACCCCTTCTTGAGCTGGTCTGCTGCACCTCTGCTGCTATTGACATCACCTCATCTATACAACTAACCTTAATTCCCTTGCAGAAGCTGCAGAACGTGATCTACTCCCACTTTTCAACCCCTAGCAAGTGAGGTGATGGGATACAGGGACAGTGTCTAAGAGAAAACCCACCACCAAGCCACAGTTTCCCCCCCCCCATAAAAATCAAATCCCTCACTGAATTTCTGCAATGGGAGTCTGACAGTTGCAAAACAATGACAACCCGAGTAGATGGGCTGCACTTTAGGTTCACAACCCTAAAATCAGCCTCCATACACTGCAGTGGGCTGGCAGCACGTGGATGAGTAGTTTTCACCAGGACAGATGTGCTGAGCCCTGGTTGATTAACTGATGTCATTACCAGGCATGCACTGTGGTTAACACCGTTCTAATTAACGCTGCACTGAGGGACAAAAGGAGGGTCTGGGTTGGTGACATCAGCACATCACTGCATCTGACACATGTCACAGTGCACTGCTGGAGGGGGGAAGGAGCCCTGCCACCCCTTTTCCCAGCATCACATCTGGATGGCCAGCTGTGCAAATAAATGGTGTCCCAGATTTCCAGTGATGTCATGGATGCAGGGCCCATAATTTCCTTCGCAGGAAGAAAATTAAAGTTTAATACTAATATTGATGCCAGCTCCTTCTGCAAAAGGCAGGAGACAAATGCAGATTATTTAGCCACTTCCTTCAAAGGCATTGAAGTTCAGCAGTACAGATTCAGGATTGTTTCTTCTCTTTGCATTTTTTTTCTTCAATTTTTTATCAGCCCCTGACAGCTAATGGGTGTCATATTTTTTCTGCAGCTTGAGGGCCCAGCATGCAGAAAAGGATACTGAGCTGGGGTAGGAATCAACATTTTGTACCCCAGCCCCTTTGCTGGGAACAGCATCCATGATATGGTTCAACAAGACCTGTAGGTTAGTGACATTTCATAACCACCCTCTAGTTTGGTCCTGAATAATTGGATATTTGGGTTTTGAGAGAATATGTCCAGTGTTAGCAAATCCCAAGCATAAACATCTTGTATTTTGTGATTTAGGATGATAAAATTAACTAAATTGAATTAACTAAAATGCTTGAAATTGTATATCTGTGGAAGTTATCTAAGCAAAGCTGGCATCTTGGTTAGAAGGATCAAATTTACTACTTCAATGCTCTAGTTGTGGCAGGGAGCATTAGGAAAATACAGAAATTAAATTCTCAGGTATCGTATAAATTTCATACATCCTCCCACCAAGCTCCTTACTTCCTTTTTGGATGGCCTCATTGTGTTTCCAATCTTCCCATTTTGCATCCCTATTTTTCACACTCTCCATCACTCAAAAGACCCGAGTTCCCATGGAGGGTCCACCCCCATGATTATTTTCTGGATCATGGGCATAATGTTCACCAAAGACTTTCCTCCATGGCGCTTCTTCAGAGCTTTGCAATAACTTTTGGCCTCTTCAGCATTAAAAACCAACTCCTTTTACGTATTCCTGCTGTTTTAACATACTGAGATGTACTTTGGCAGGGGCTTCTTAGTCACTCTGTGTCTGACTTTGCACCTGTGATGCCTCTACTTCCTTCTTGGTCGAACATAACATGACATTCCCATGCCTCCAAGTATTTTCACTGGTCATTCACCTCCCTTCAGACACGGACAGGATGCCCAAAGGCCTTCACCCAAGCTTCACCCAAGTGGTCAGGTCATGAAGCCAGCATTCAGGTACTCCTGCCCTGGGGCTTGGAGCCATCAGTGGCAGAGGCTTGGAATTAAATATTCTTAAAGGTCCATTGTTGGAGTGCATTTCCACACCCAAGCAAATTATTCCATTTAAGGAAAAAAAGTTTTGGTTTACCTGTGAACACACAAGGAAGGCAAACTATAAAGTTCTGTTCCCGTCTCATCAGCATTGGCCCAGAGCCAGCACAGGGGCAGTGGTTGGGCTTTGAAAATGTTTCTCAAAACCCCTTGCCAATTTCATTGGGCAAGGTGCCAAAAAACCCACCTGGGCCACCAAGTACTTAAAAAAACTGCACAGAGGGGCTCAATCATTTTTTTTCCGACTGCCTTAGCAATGTAAGAGTGTTCTCTGCACTGTTTTCAACTTATATTTCCTTTGTTTGATAATGTTTATTATGTTTGTCACTATTAAACCCTTTTACTTTACAAAGCACGTCCAGAGAAGTTGTCTCACTATTATTAAGCCACTCTGGGAAGCTGCAGGTCAGCCCTCAGACCTGATACATCTTCAGGGAGCTAATTACTCTCTGGCCATGTGTAAGACTGTATCAGTCCCTTCCAACCCAAATGACTCTGTGATCTGTTGTACTCCTTAATGCTTTTTCTAGAAATGTTGGCTGAGTTCATGGAGCCCCAGAGAGAGAACACCAAGGCAAGAGAGAGAGGGCTCCACCCCAGTCTGATCATCCTGCTACATGGCCTTCTGCTCACAGGAAGACACCCACCTCAAGGTGCTTTTGGGGGGCAAACAACCCCACCCCAAGGTCAAAGTCTGTTCTGAGTGCTCAGATCATGGCCAAGTTACAGAAATTCAAAGTGTTAGCATGGGAATGCTTGACTTTCAGCCCAGTCTCCAGATCTTGCTTTTCTCCCAGTGGGCCAGGCAGAGTCAATACAAAGCTTTAATACACTTACTGATACAGGCTCTTTTGTTCCAAATACTATCTCAATCAAGTGGAATTTAGTTCACTTATCTCCTCTGGTAGATATTGAATCCCCAGCTGACTCCACTGCTCAGCTATCCAGCACGAAGGCTTCAGAAGCTGGTGAAAGCTCCAGCAAGCTAAACAAGGGCTGATTTGCTATGAACTGCAAACCCATTACTGCTTTTCTCAGGCAAATACAGGCTCAATAAAGGAAATTACAGACAGTACTTTCTTTGTTGAAAATAAGCATTCAGAAATGGTCATTTCAAGCGCAGGATACAGGCAGCATAAAATCAGTATCAAGTTACATTGCATCGCCGCTGGAAACACGTCGCCTTCCTTGCCTTGCAGAAGGAGATGATAAATATGAAGTGGGCTAATATAAATCCATCCATTCAATGATGAGGGAAGAGAAACACTTTCTTCAAAATGACTCCTAAGATTACTGTAAAACTATATACACTGACAAGTGCAGACTGGGACACTGTGGCCAAGAGCATGGAAACTTCCCTTAGCTGCCCAAGAAAGGAATGTTTCCAGGACAGGAGAGTGCTTTGGCTGATTAATTCAGGTTTTTCTGACTCCAACATCATGGGACTGCTCAGCATCAATTATGGCAGTGACTGCAGGTCCTGTCAGGCCACGTTCTCTTGAGGTGAATATGGAGAACTGAGCTGGTGCCTAAAATCTGTCTAGCAAGACTGCCCCTTGGTAGAAAATAATTTAAGGTTGTGCCACGATAATGATTAAGCAGGTGAAATAAGACAGAAAAGATAGTGCAGAGTTTGGGGAAGGAAGAGGGAAAGCAAAAAAAAAAATGTTTCTGAAGGGATGCCTCAGAGGATGGACCAGGCTCTTCTCAGGGATGCAGAGCAATTGAACACGAGAAACAGGGAGAAGCTGATGCTCAGGAAGTTCCATCTGAACATGAGGAAAAAATTCTTCTCTGTGCAGTCACCAAGGAGGGCATGTTTCTCTGAAACAGAGACCATGGAGGGCATGGAGCCTCCCTCACTGGAGATATTCCAGAACCATCTGGACAAAATCCTGTGCCCTGTACTTCGGTATGACCCTGCTGGAGCAGGGAGAGGGAACCCGAGGACCCACTGTGGTCCCTTCCAGCCCGAGCCATTCTGAGATTCTGTGATTCATCTTGAATATAAGCCCAAATCAACACCAACTGCTTTGAAGCTCTGGCTTTCAGAGCTACCTTCAGATGCATCTGTTTAGCAGGATGCATTTACCTCAGCAGCACTAATGGCTGTTTGCACTTCACTGCACTTCCAGCTGGGAATTCACTGATTATTCTCAATACTCACTCCTTGTTGATTCATGCAAAGCACCAATCACTCTGGCTTCTCCTGAAGCACTTTGGAATGTGTTTGTCTTGGAGCACCTGAAGAGTACCTTGACATTTATGCAAAATACTTAGAAGTTTTCAAGGGTCTGTGCTGACTGTTACAGGTTATGTTTGACAAAACAATGCTCTGTGCATGTGAACACATCAGTTAAATACTTATGATAGCTACAGTTTAATCAGGACCATCCTTTACCCACCACAAAGACGGGCCTTCTAAATTGTAGCCTGTTTGTTTTCAGTTATTTCTGCAATAATCTCTTGTCATACACAAAATGAGTCAAATTCTCCCCTCATTCACTCTGAAGCAAATCCTGACTAACTCCATTGACTTGAGCACAATGGCTTTGGATTCGTACCTCAGAACTGTGAGCAGATTTGGGCCTCACACTCCATGAGAGATTGCCTGCTCTTTATGTGCTTAATGGAAAGAAGCTTTTGAGTCTGGCATGGATGCCAAATTAATTATTCAAAGCAAAAGAGAGGGATTTTTTTTTCCCACAAATATTTGGACTGGTTGCACACTGTCACACATTTTGCTATTCATAGTTTACACAAGGAATTGCAGAATTAATAGCATCTTGCATTTTGAGACTTGTCATGGACATGAATTAGGGAGGTTTTCTTCTAGAAAACTTAGTGCTGGTACACACAAGTATCATTATCTTGAGCTCTGAAATATCATTTATCTCTTAAAATATAAATCCAAAGCTGAACACTGTCCTGCCTGTTCCCACAGGCAGAGAAGGCATGGTTTGGAGTGTGTTTTACTTCATCAGCTATTGCAAAAATCAACATTTCATTCTCATGCACTGTAGGAAGCCAAACTTGATTCATCTGGTGCTCCAGCTACCACTTAAAGAGTGTTTTTTGCCTGAGCACTACCAGGAAGAAACCACCTTAGTTCTTCGCTGGAACAGTACAGTAGAATTAGTTTAGCAATAAACAACTTTTTTTATTCAAGCTTAAATTGTGTTGGAGGAAAACACTGTGCCTCAGGGGAGAGAGACACTCGCAACAGAAACCTGTTCCATTTCTTTCATCATCTCTTGGAGGCAAGAAGGACCTGCCAGGACATGGGGTGTCTCTGAGTCACCACTGTTGACAAGAACATTAGAAATTTCTGTCCAATGGGAGGTGTGCAGCACAGCCTGGGTAAAATATGAAATCGATTTTATCTGCAGCACTGAACAAAGTCTGCGGTAGAGCAGCGTGTCTGCAGAATGCAGCTGGGAGTAATTCCCTGCTGTCTGTCATGCCTGTGGTTAGAGGGATGGAGCATCTCTCCTGTGAGGAAAGGCTGAAGGCATTGGGATAGTTCAGCCTGGAGAAGAGGGGGGGTCTGGGGTGACCTTCTGGTAGCCTTGGAGTACCTGAAGGAAGCTTGTAAAAGAGCTGGGGACAGACCTTGGACAAGAGCCTGGGTTGACAGGACGCAAGGAATGACTTCCCACTGCCAGAGGGAAGGGATAGATGGGATACTGGGGAGAAATTCTTCCCTATGAGGGTGGGGAGGCCCTGAGACAGGGTGCCCAGAGAAGCTGTGGCTGCCCCTGGATTCCTGGAAATGACCAAGGCCAGGTTGGACAGGGCTTGGAGCAACCTGGGATAGTGGAAGGTGTCCCTGCCCATGTCAGGGGGTGGCACTGGATGTCCTTCAAGATCAAGATCCTCTCCAACCCAAACCACCCTGTGGCTTTATGTTCTATGTCACCAGACTCTAACAAGATCCCCACCTTATTCTAGTCACCTAGGCAGAAAAAAACCAAGATCAAGGAGACGTGCTCTCCTTGCTCCCAGCCCTGACCCCAACACCCAGGAGGGAGAAAGAGCAATGTCACCAAAGATTCTTTTATTGCCCACTCCTGCCCAGCATCTCTGGCCTGGGGGCCTTGTTGGATGTTCCCTGACACGAGCAAGGCGAGACATTTCTCACAGCCCTTTTTCCCGGGGAGCGGCTGAGCTGTTTTCACAGGGAAAAACACACCCACAACAACGTGTTTCAAAACTGCTCTGGCCCAGGGCTCTGAATCCAGCAGGAATGTGCTCAGGAGGGAACAGCTGGCAGAGCAACTGAGTGGACAGCTGGGAAAGCCGCGGAGCCAACAGCTGGCAAAGCCACCAGCAGGTGAGGTCTGGGGGACACCGTGAGCGTGGACAGCTGGCCCACAGCAGGCACACTGGCTGCAAGCCCGAGGGGACACTGCACCCTTGTCACTCTTGGGAGAGGAAACAGCACATGTTGCTCCTGGGAGCTGATTTCTAGCTGTGTTTCGGGCTGATGCTTGGCCTAAGCAGGGAACAGTGCCTGACAGGAGCTTGTAATGAATGCAGGCTATGTGTGTAACCTGTGTTTTATGTGAGCATTTTTAGATATCGTTATGAGTTAAGCTGGGTGAGGTTTGGAGCCAACTGTTCTAGTGGAAGGTGTCCCTATGGCAGGGCATTGGAGTTATGTAACCTCTAAGGTCCCTTCCAACCCGAGCCATCCTATGATTCTATGATTCTAGGGATAAATAACGACTCCCCGATTTGAGTAGTCATGGCACAGAGTTTCTGCTATTCAAATAGCACCTTAAGAAGAATTTAAAAAAAAAAAAAAATTGCTATAGCCTTCCCCCCTCTGCCTTCTTTACAAATATGTCTTCATTAACACTTAGAGCTCACAGAGAAAGTCTGATTGGGACACTACTACAATACAGATGTCTGTAAAATGCAGAACTCCAAACTGATACTAGAAAATACAATGGATCTGAACATTAGGTGACAAAGTGCCAAAAAGACCTAGTTTCCAACAATCACATTCAATTACAGCAACAATGCACAACTCCTCAGTGATATGTGTCCAGCCTGTCTTGCAGTACACGTAAATCCATCAACAGAAGCCACAATTATTATTTTCAGTCTTCCTTTAAGTGTTGCCTTTCAGGTATTGGTGTCATTGTGTAGCAAGGAAGAAAAACCCCTCTGACAATACCTAGAGAAATAGCTGCACCCACAAGGCACTGACAATAAATAAATATTCCTGGGAGCAGCAACAGTCAGCCAAGAGGAGGCCTTAACCAGACAAAACCATGTTGTGAATCTGGTAGCTACATCCTCATTGCAACTTTGACAGCTGAAACAAGCCCTCAGTAAACCACCACATCCCAGCAGTGATCAGAGGCTGTTGACAGCAAACCCACCACGAGTCTCTGGTTTCCTGGGGCTCAGATGGACAAACCACCTCACCTGAGGCAGTGGGATTGTCCTGTGCTGGAATAAAATACTGGTTTGCCCTGTCCCACTCTCTGTGCTTAGCCGCTTGTAGCTCAGTATTATTTTTTTTTGCCCAGACTTTCCATCCTGATGGATGCAATTCTGCTGCTTCAATGGAACAGTGTTCAGTCCAGATTCCCAGGGACAGGATGATAAACAGCTTCACAGAGGGCCTGGAAGATGTATATTTAACAAAGTATAAATGGGAACAAAACTAATGATCCTTAAAATACCAATGCAGTCCTGAAACTGGGAATTTGATGTACCGGTGGAGGAACTGCTGTACCTGTGAGCAAAAGCATCACCTCAGTTCTCCTTCTGCAACCAGAGAATGAAAAACTACCCAGGCAAAGCTTGGATATTTTAAAGCCATAGGAATCTCGATTCTTAAGGGAGGAAAGAGAGAAGGGAAGAGGGATACAAGGGAAAAGAGAAAGGTAAGAAAGCCCAAATATTGTTGAATCATTCCAATGTGATCAAATTCTAGTCCCGCATCCTCTAAAGGTCACCTTCCTCAGAGAGGGCTCCTTGGATGCTACAGATAATTGAATCCAGACTGATAGGATGCCTGTGTTGTGGGGAACACATCTAGGACGGAGCACACTGATCTGCATTTAACACCTATTCTCGGTGCAAACTCGTTCAGCTCCTCTCCGGGAGCTCTCAGGTATTTTCTATTCAAGTCCAAACCCAAACACTCAATCTAAAAGGCACCCACAGGCAATTAAGGCCATAAAACCGAGCTCTATAAAACTGAGCTCTCCACTCCATTCAGATCTGATTGTTTTGGGTGTGAGGGGAGCAGCAGTGCTGGGAAGCTGCGGCTCCTGCTCGCGGGTGTGGGTTTCACATCAGCTGCGCCGCGCCTTTGGCAGCCTGGCACCCACAGCTGTTCCCTCGATGCTGTTTTTGGTGCTGCCAGCTGGGCTGAGCCATCCCAAATGGAGCACGTGTGCCTAACAAGAATGAATCCTGCATGTGTTTGGGGTCCTGCCCTGGCAGAGGGAGGCGTGGGGGAGCGCAAGTGCTCGCTGGCCCCAGCTCTGTGCCTGCACTTGGCCAAACACACACCTGCGAGGGAAAGGTGACATCTGCAAACCTCCAGACACCAGCCAGAACTTGCTCCAAAAGGGTTTATTTGCGTTCATCTGCTTTATGACACTGATTTTCCACACCAGTGAGTAGTGACAAGCCTGCTCCAAGTCCGTGGCTCATCATGGACTATGGAGAGCTACTGTAATTCCTTGCAAAGCCCCTCTCCCAGCGTTTTAATCACTCGTTTCCAATTTGTAAGGCCCTGTTTCAGCACGGCACCTCCAGGCAACTTCAGTTCTCCAGTGGGAGCACACAAGTGTGTAGCAGGGGTGTCTAATAGACAGGCACAAAGGTTTTCTAGCACCTACATCAAAGCTATTATCAAGTGCTCCTGAAAGTAATCAACACTCCAGTATCACAACTATTTTAGTATTGGCTTGTTCTGTCACACAATAGTGAGCTCCTTCCTGTGATAGTTCATAGAATCCTAGAATGGCCTGGGCTGGAAAGGACCTCAAAGACAGCCTAGTCCCAAGCCCCCTGCCATGGGCAGGGACACCTCCCACTGTCCCAGGTTGCTCCAAGCCCCATCCAAGCTGCCCTTGAACACTTCCAGGGATGGGAGACTTTGTTTCACCCCCTCCACAGAGAGGAATTTCCTCCTAACATTCAACTGCAAACCCACCCTCTCTCAGGATGAAGTCATTCCCCATTGTCCTGCCACTCCAGGCTCTTGTAAATAGTCCCTTTCCCACTCTCCTGTAGGCTCCCTTCAGGTACTGGAAGACCCAATTAAGTAGTTCTGAAGCCTTTTCTATTCCAGGCACGTATGCACATCTAAGAAACAAAATTATCTAAATTTTTCAAAATACACATTTTCTGTGGTCATTTGCAGCTATGAGGGATGCTGGGAGGCAAGCAGATGAGATCCATAATTCCAAGGCGAGTTCAGAGAGTTCAGAACCACCTTCTCTCAGCAGCACAGTTTGCATCTCCCACTGGATCACGAGACACAAAATTGCCACTGGCACAAAGCTCTCCTCAGAATGTTTTATGCCTAAAAACCAAGCTCATTTTAGTGCCAAGGAGTAAAAATTAGATCTGTCTTCCAAAGAGGAGTCCTTGTTCATCCTGACTCAGGATATTAATCAAAGCCTCAGCTGGGGAAGATCAGTGGGAGCAGGGTGCACACAAGGTGATTCTGCCACTGGTGATTGTCTATTAAAGCATCACTGCAGTTCTGTGCAGAGCACAGGGACAGAGCTGGCCACTACACAGCTCTTGCTCTCCTCCACTCCTGCTAAATTGCATTAAACAGAACTTAGCAATAAGCTCAGCATGTCCTGAATGCTTTTCCTGTGTAACCCTTTGCAGCCGTCGCTGAAGGAACAGGATCACAACCATGGTAAATATATAAGTATAACACAATAAATCCAACAGCACACATCAAGGGAAGTGATGAGCAGCTTGCACATCTATTTACAAATCAACAGTGGCTGTTTCCCCCTTCCATCACCATTTGAGGCAACATGTTAACAGAAGCATGAATTTTGTGAGTAGCTTTCTTCATGTCATGATTGTCATACTGCTCTAAGATCACTGCAGTCCAGCTTGACCCATTGTGCAAGAAGGAGAAAGCAGCAGAGAATCACAGAGCTCCTGGGGTTAGAAAAGCTCTCTAAGATCATGGAGTCCAACCATGGCCTGACACTGCCAAGCCCACCAGCAACCAATGCCCCCAAGTGCCATATCCACATGGTTTCTTGAACCCTTCAAGGGATGGTGATCCCACCATTTATAGATAATATGCATAATAATATCCATAATATCCATGTCTGAAACGTGGTAGGAAAAAAAAAAGGAGGAGTGAAAACAAAAATAGGGAATGTTACCATCATGACAACCTTCAAAAAATGGATTGTTACCCTCTCAAGTGAGTTATGCCTCTTGGTGAGCCTCATCAAAGAGGGAAGCTTGAAGTTCTCCTGAGTCATGAGCATTTTGCTGTGACATGGGACAGGAAGGAGCTTTCCACCATCTGTCACACCCCGTGCATCTCTGGGCCTGGACTCACCAAGGTGGCAGCTACTGATTCAGCCAGAGGAAAGACACATTTAATGGCATGAAAGCAAGTTTGGAAAGAGAAACATTTTCTTTCTTCCTACCAACAGAGAGATATCCATGACTTGGGCAGGAGTCACCCAGAAAACAGAGAGAGACATTTGGTCCCTTCCTTCAAAATTCTACGACCACGAACTTGAATGGGAGGGGGGCAAATAATTATGTCAGTCTCCCTCTTCCCTATCACAGACAAGACCTGAGATATCAAGAGAAAGGTATGGGGGGGAAAAAAAAAAAAAAAAAAAAAAAAAAAAAAAAAAAAAAAAAAAAAAAAAAAAAGAGGTAAATTCCTCTAAAGAGTTTGTCTCTGAAACACATCTGAACCTCATGCATCTGTAGAAGCTTTAATGATGGTTGGGGCAGCCTGGGAGCTGTGTGAGCACCCTCTGGATACCTACTGCTCTTTAAAGCCACTGATTCCACTGATTGAGTGTTTGTTCCACAAGAGGCCATTGGCGCTGTTATTGGCAGCTCAAGACTGTAGAATGGTTTGGGTTGGAAGGGACTTTAAAGATCATCCAGCTCCAGCCCCCTGCCATAGGCAGGGACACCTTCCACCATCCCAGGTTGCTCCAAGCCCCATCCAACCTGGCCTGGAACATTCCCAGGGGTGGGGCAGCCACAGCTTCTCTGGAAAACCTGTGCCAGGGCCTCACCACCCTCACAGGGTGTAATTTCTCCCTTATGCTCACCCAAACCTGCCCTCTAAGTTTAAATCCATTCCCCCTCATCATGTGACTACAGCCCTTGGTAAAAAGCCTCTCCACATCTTTATTTTAAGTCCCCTGTAAACATTGAAAAGCCACAGTAAAGTCTCCCTGTAGCTTTCCTTACTCTACTGTAGAAATAACTTTGCAAACCCTTATTAATAAATAACCAACCTCATTAACACCATGATCACAGGAATGGACAACAGCTGCAATTTAGTTAAAAATGCCTGCTATCTCTGCTTTAATTTTCTCAGATACACTATCACCCAGTCACTTGATATCTTTTGTTTTCCTGTCCCCAGGAGCAGGATTTGCCTTGTTCTTCAGTCATCGATTGAACTTGATGGGGGGATCCCTTCTCTTGTTTGCTAATACAATAAGATAAAGAGGACATCAGATGACACAGGCAGCATTGACTCCCTGCTCATAAAACATTTATAACATCTCTCTCTTTTCTTTTTTACAGCAAAAGGAATCACAGCTTGTGGACTGAAATATATCTCTACTGAATATTCACCAGCAGCAAAGACAGCTGACATCCCCAAAGCTTCTGGGAGGCTTTTGCAGAGGACACACAATTCTCCAGAGCCTGACCCAGCAACACTCATTTCACTCAATGGTCCTTTGGGGGAAAGGCAGCAGCAGCAGCCTCCAAATAAGTCACACAAAAAAAAAAATCTGCTTTTTTGATTCAGAGCAGTGAGAATAGCAGCATGGTGCACAGTAAAGGGAATAGCTGAAACTCTGTTCAATCTGGCCTTGGACACTTCCAGGGATGGGGCAGCCACAGCTTTCCTGGGCTCTGTTCCAGAGCCTCACCACCCTCAGATCCAGGAATTTCTTCCCAACATCTAATATCAGAAGAACCATGGAGAAATTATTATGAACATTTACTGTAGCTTCTGTCTCTGAAAATGGCCAATTATTATTGCTCAGATA
>VXBN01007463.1:131878-148441 GCA_013397395.1 Sinosuthora webbiana | reverse complement strand
GCTGCTCCAGCTTCTGGTGTTTGTTTGCCAGCGCAGGGGAAGTGATGCTGTATATGTGCTGGGAGGGGTTTTTCCTTTCGTTTTATTGCAATAATTTCCTGGCACGTCTAATGGCATGTGATCCAGGGAGTCAGGAGACGTAGTATAACAACATGCAGTGGAAAAATGTGGCAGAAACACTGCTTTGCTCCACCTCACATCAAGACAAGAGGACGCAGCCTGAAGTTGTGCTAGGGGAGATTTAGCTTGGATATTAGTAAACAGAAGGTAACAGTAAATTATTTCCTCCTCCAGTGGTGTTTCATGGGAATCTGACCTGGGCAGTTTGAGCAGGTAAAGAGCAGTGAAGTGTGAAACCTTGGTGGTGCCATAGTTGTAAGAACAAGGGTCAGCTATGAAAAAAATTGAAAGATCTTATAAGGCTGCCTGAGCAACATGGTAAATGTTAGACCGAGAGGGATGTATAGGAACAGAAGGAAACAGCATTCTATGTAGAAGATGGACAGATGGACTGTGAGCTCAGTGTTACTTCTGGGAGATAAATCTTACTGTTAGGACAAAATGAGACTCAAGTCATGGGACTGGACTTTATGAATATTCATAAAGCCTCCTGGTGCTCACTGGCCAAAAGCAGATGCCTAGGGAGGAGACAGAATATGAAGTGCAAACACATGGAAATGCTTTCCACTGCTGTTGTACCAGCCTCCAAGAATTTAAAACTTAAGGTCTTCCCTTATGAGAAGTTCAAACTTTCGGTAGGGTTTTGGTGTCTTCTTAACTAAGACCTAGCAGTAGGATGTGTTATGTGGTCCATTTGAGCGGGGAGTTAGATTTTGACATATTTGTAATATATGTAATGGCAAGGTAAATATCACAAAAGATAGAAAGAAGACCGAACAAACTGTTGCAGGGCCAATTTACAGTTCTTGTCTAAAGAAATGAAGCTGTGGGCTGTTTTCTTGTAGTTACTCATTCACAAATGTACTTTGATGCAATCATGCTGCTGTGAGGGTTTTATGGCATGAAAATAGGTGAAGTAATCTGTTGTTGTGTTTCCAAGGAACACTTTCACACGTCTGTGTATGAAGAGGTGGATTTAGCATATTAATGACCCAGCTTCATGTATCGAATGTAATATGTAATTGTGAACAGCTGTGTAATTAAATGTTAGACCGATCTAAAAAAACAACATCTAAAAAAACACCAAACAAAAAACCCCAACATAAAGCCTCACCCCCCCAAACAAAGGAGAAAAACATTCCTTCATTAAATAGCTGTATGGGCAATTACTGGTTTGTGCCTTTGCTCTGTTGTTGCAGTAGTGAGATGCTGCTTCATTTGTGTGTGTTTCTTGCAAAGTTTGAACTGCAAAATTCAAGGAGGATGCTGGTGGAGTAAAACAAATCTCAAAGTCAAAGTACATTTTTTTTGAAACATACCTTTGTAAGTAAGGCAAATAAAAACTATTTTAAAACAAGGTAGTTTGTTCCAAGCAAATGTTTGTCCTGACAGATAGGATTGAAAAATTGAAAAATTCAACAGAGTAGTTGTCTTCCTCCTCTCCTCCTTTCCCCTGCCCTCCTCACCTCCCTCCCCCCCCCTTGCTGTGCAGATGTGAATTAACTTTATTTAAAANCATGCAGATGTGAATTAACTTTAGTTAAAATTATGGAATGTTATATTTCTGTGTTTATAGGAAGGGACTGTCCAGAGGTTCCCCAAATCGATGTCTCTCTGGAAAAACTGGAGTGTCTCTTCCATCAGTTTTTGCAAGAAATGTGCAAGAAGCCATTGACAATTATACCTGGTATGCATGTACTTCTGAAATAATACTTAATTAAGTCACTTTTGACTTAGGTATTTCCAGATTGGAATTAATTTTCACTAATCATTCTTCCAGTCATTCTCATGGTTAGTAACTATTGCACAATATAATGTAGGATTCAAATTGACCTTAGCTTCTGTTTAAAGGGTTTGAACTTTATTCCTGGTTTGTGATAAGGATTTGAGTATTTTTACGACCATAGTAGAGGGCACTGATTAGGTCTGGAAGGGGAATCAGACTTCATGATTAAGTTGAAATCATGTTCCCCAATGTTGCAGGTTAGTTAACTTTCAAGAAGTTTCATTCCAGATGACTGACACTGGTTAGGATTTGCCTGGCCTGCACATCCAATTGCTACTGCTTTCCCCCTATCCTGGGGTGTGTGGTAGCTGGCAGGGACCAGCTAGAACTTCGGGGGCTTGAGTTGCTGCAGCTCAAATTTTAAAGTGCACCAGATTTAGCAATATAAAAAACCCTGCATAGAAACATGTAATGCAGTGCTATTTCAAACATGTGTAGAGATATTGTGCTTAGTCTTGCAAAGGTTTTCTTGTGGTAACTTCTAATGTGAAGGAGTTAAAGAAAGCTTGTTATCTTTCATGCGCTTTTCATGTGATCACCAACTGACGTGGAGAAACCAAAATAATTGTTCGAGCTGGAAATGTAGATACATGCATATAATTATATTCAAATACTTACACACATACATATGCATATTTTAGAGTGCCATAGAGTTGCAATGATGCATATACATGCAAAAACAATAGTATAGGAGGAAATGCCTTTAAGGCACTAAATGGTACTAACAGGAGCAGGTATTTACTCTACTTCAAAATATCTGCTTGCACCATTTACTTGATTGGTTGCTTTATATAAAAGATGTTTATACAGAAAATAATTCATGTCCTTCACTTTAATTTGTCTTCTTTTCAGTGAGACACTTTCATCACTTTCATCTAGTGGTTGTACAACACCTGCAGCATTGAATAATTCTTGGTCTGGAATAAACAGCTATACTACTAGTTTGTCTACTGAAAGAAGTTCCATTTACTCGTGGAGGGATGATGTATGTCACAGAAACTTTTACAGTACCCTTTCTCTAAATATTGTAGAAAATATTAGCTTTTACTGATGTTGGACATGTAGCACCTCATCCATAATAGGCTAATGAATAAGTGTATTAATTGAATATTTAAAAAAAATAGTTTTGGTTGCAAGTTGGTATTGGTGCAGCTAATGTGTAACAAAGAAAAGTGGAATAAAATGATGAATGATGAAGTTTGGGGAAAACAAAGCTGTTTTACTGAAGAAGGTAGGCTTAGGTCTCTGGGTCCAAGTGAATGATAAAACATGTCTTTTTAAACACTGTATAGTGCAGGCAATGTCTAATTGCACTGCTCTCAATGTTTTCGGTTATAAAGTACATTCATGAACATGCATATAAATTTCCCAGTCTTGGTAAATACTTAGCTCTTACATAAACTTAGTTACTTTGTGTAGGTGATGCAGGGAGAAGTTTTGTCTGTTACAAAGACTGACCTCTGAGGCATATCTGGTGCAAGCTGGCAGTGTTTAATAAATCCAAAAGCATTGTAGTTGCTGCCACTTCCATTTCAGAAAGCTTTCTGTGACTGGTAGTTCCTGCCATTCTTTTTGCCTAATGCCCAAACCTTTAGGGTACTGACCCCATCTGTTGATTCCAGCCCTTTAGGAGAAAGCCTGACTCTGGGTATCACAGTGATCTATGTGAGAGTTATTTTCTCATTTCTTTTCAGTGTGATCCCTTCTATTGTCTCTGAAGTGCTTTGAGGCATTCAGCTAGAAGTGAACCAGCATGATTTAGGGCTTGAATTTTACCAGTGTTTTTACTGTGTCAAAGTATCTAATGTGAGTGGCAGATGTCATCACAAACAGTTCCCAGATGAGGAACCCTCAGCCAAGTGCTTGTCTCCACATCATTGGATAAAATCAGACACTTCTCTACTATTTTCATTTGCCTCTGTGTTAACCTAGTCTCTAGTTACACTGAGTTGTAGGTTCAGTGAAGAAGTATGGAAGGGCATTTCTCACACTGACACCTGTTTCCTAAGCACTAGGCCAGGTTACACAGGCATCAGGTGCCCCCTCTTTGCCCTCTTAGCTGCTGTGCTTAGACAGGAAGAAGAAGAGCACTTTCTGAAAGTGCAGGGAGTTATGGTGCTCTGGGTGCCAGAGATGCAGTGTGTGTGCTTCACACTGGCACAGGGAACAAGCTGGGAGTCCAAACAACTTAGAACTGGTTTGGGGTTTTTTTTGTATTTTTTAATGTGAGCTAATTCTAGGCAGCTGTATGTTATATGTTAATGTTAAAGAAATGCAGTCCTGTAGTTCCTTTTTGCTAAATCAACTTCTTCAGGCCAGCTGTATGGGATTTTTTGTTGGAGGTGTTTTTTTTGGGTTTTTTTTTTTTTTGGTAGTATAAAAATTGTGTCCAAAATATAAAATCTGAACATGCATTCTGACATGCTCAGCCAAGTTGATTCATGTTGTTCTGTTCTTTAAATATCATGGAAATTTTAGTATACATGCATATTTGCTAACAACTGTTAACTTCATAATATATAGGAATTCGATAAAGCCAACACACAGAGAGTGCATCAGTTATTTTGGGAGATTGATGAAATGCTGTTTGAAGGAAAAGTGACTTCCCAAACAGAGAACCTGCAGGCAGAATGTGCAGATTGGGTTGAACAATTTCCTCATATAAGGTAAGGAAATTCTTGCTAGCAGTCGTTTTAATCAGTTACCATTCTAATCTGATTTTTTTGGGGGGTACCCTCTTATGGTTTGGGCGTCAGCAACACTAGTGCATTGAAATCTGTATCTCTGGGACAGAACTGTGCCATCGTTGCTCAGTAAATCTGGGCAGTGGTGCTTTAGCAACTGATACCCTTTATTTTGATTAATAAAATGATTACAGGCAAAGTTGTTCAGAAATTATTTTATGATATAATTTAGTGTATATTTATTAGAGTTGCTGTCACCTTTTCTCTCTTCCTCTCTATATTATGCATGTTGGAGTTTGCACATTTTCTGAACTTTAACTGTAGCCTTAAATTTGGATGTAAACATTTTTGATTAGCACTTTTACTCACATTGATGGGTACCAGAGTTGGATAAGTGAAGTCAGAGCAGATGTTTTTTGTCTTCTGCATCCATTTTTAAATGTATATTACAGAGTTTTTTGATAAGAAAGGAAGTGTATTTACTTTTGCCTGCCTTTAGAACAATCTAAGAAGTTTACTATTTGATCTTAAAATTTATAAACTAGAATCTCATCTTGTGTAAATCAGCTTAACTTTAATGACTTAAATACTAGGCAATATTAAGGTAATGCACAGGGCTCTGGCCTCTCAAAGCAGATGTAAGTTGTGCTTTTGCATTGCCTACTGTTTGCAGGTGTTTGTATTCTGGATATTTGAATATGGCTAAGGTTTCCATCTATGATACTGCCTGTTCTCTCCTTTTTATTCAGGGTTCTAGGAAAGCAGCTCCTACTGCCAAAGGATGAAGGCTTTCAGCATTTTCAGAGCAGAAATGATGCCCATGTAGATACTAAGTGTGTGCCTGGCCTCCTTGAATGTACTGGTCATACAAAAGAGTATGTTAATTTTTTAAAGTTTTTGTTTTGGTCTTCCCCTTTCAGAAACACGTACAAATATTATTTTTGTATTACTGAGACATGTCAGTATAATTAAATACGCACTTTCTTCTCTCTTTGAATGTTTAATTCTCATTTTCTTGATATTCTTTTCAGGCTTTGCATCTCAGGCTCTAAACTGATCCCAACAGTATCACCAATACATACATCACCGGATTCAAGTTCCACTAGGCTTTCTGGTTCAGACTCAGCCATGTATTCCTTCCTGGAAGAAGAAATTTACGATGAGGATGGAAAAATAGAGGAATATCTTGCCTTTGACAACAAGGAACTGTAAATAACAGATATATGTATTTTTGAAGAATGTAATGAAAAATTACCAATGAACTGAGTCGGGGTTCATAAACTGTGTTTCTCTTCTGTAAGATATAGTTCCTTCTGGCCCTGTGTTCAGTAGCACAGTGGTCAGAACACTCACTGGGCATGTCAAAGAATTAGGTATGTTGTTTTTCTAGTGGTTTAAAGCTCACATCTCCCATTTCAGAGGAATGTTGTCACCAGTAGGGACACGAAAGAACCACACTCACTCAGGTTCAGAGGTGAGCAGAGAAAGAGAGGAAGTTTATTATGATTTGGGATTTGAATAGGATTTGGAGTTTGATCAAGGATTGGTAGATGAGAGGAACACCTTTCTGACCCCAGTGGTCAGTTCACCAGTCCATCACAGACTGGTATGACAACAATCTACTTGTTTATGTTACATTTATGAGAGACTCCAGTAGAACTATGTAAACATCATCGGAAGGCTTGAAGAATCAGGGACAGAATGTGTCTTAACCACTAGTTGTTTTGAGGAATTTGATGCATGGTCATTCAGTAAAATGAGTATTTAATTTTGACATGGGGTAGAATGAAGGCATCCTTTCTCCCCAAGTGAGTGCCTTGAGCAATGTATCATTACATTGTTTGTGCTGTCATTGTCTGTCCTAATGAGTCTTAAATTCTTTCTATGCATAGTAGAACAGGTTTGTGAGGAGAGCTGCAGGTTACAGCCTGCATTTAGAGCACTCTTGTGAGCCCCAAGTAATTCAGTCATGTTCTTGACAGTGCAGCCTAGGTTTCCTGCGAGCCAGTTGAATGTTCCAGCAGCTAGGCTACTGGGTGGATGAAGGATCATCATGTGCTGTTTTCTATAAGGCCTCTAAAAGGGGAAAACTTTGCTAGGAGTTGTTGGCCACAAAGCACAGCTTTTTGTGCTAAGGCTTTATGCACAGTCAGAACAAAGGCATGGTTGTTCTGAAAACTTGAGAACCAGACAGGGACCCTTTCAGTGCTCTTTTTGAAAGAGAAGGCTGTGGTTGCTGCCTTTTTAGGAAGTGTTTAGGTTTAAGAATACTCTGAGTAGTCTTCTCTGTTTTACTAAGTAAGCAAACGTAATTTGGGAGAGAGACTTGTCTGAAGGTATGTTTCTCTCTTTTGTCTCCTTCCTATGCTTCCTGTTTCCTTCAATTCTGAAATACCTTGTTCTCCATAACTAAAACAGTAGGTGTTAAAAAGGCTGATGGGAGAACAGCTTGATCACTTTTGTGAGTTGGACCACTGAGCCACATCTCATGTACAGTTAAGAGTTACGCAGTGAGGTTTGAGGAAGAAGTGAAGAAGTGACAGAGAAGAGAAAGGGAGGTAGTAGAAACCAGTAGGTATTTGGAATCATCTTTTTGAGCTCAAAAAAAAATCCCCAAAAACATTCCTTAGAAAAAATATGATGGCATTAAAAAAAAAGTTAAAACTTTCTTCCTGAGAGGGTGTATTAGACTATTCTTATCATACTGCAGAAATCCTTTAAAGTTGTTTCATCTTTGATCAATGGTGGAAAATTGCAGATGTGTGCAGTTACACAGGTCAGCTGAGAAAAGAAATTTTCTATGTGAGAGTCCTCTTGACAAATACAACAGATGTTGTCTATGTTACTGTAAAAATCATAGGATTTAGTCTCAAATGACTATGTGCCACATACAAAACTTTTTCCTAGACCTGTAGATCTTTCTGTTGTAATGCCCTAATGGGATTTTTAAAATTTTCAATGGAAAGCAAATGAAAGAGAAATTAGAATATGTATTTGATAGGTTTTCTTCCCTTAGGTGATTTTGAGTTAAGAGTTTTTTTGTTATCTCCAGCTGACTGCCTTTTCTTCCATATGTATAATTTTCTATTGAAGGGAGTCGGGGAGGGAAGTCAATTCCCATGGGAATTCTTTTGAATTTGTTTCCTTTATTAGTGAGGATGAGATTTGGGAACAAAAGAAAAAGCGTCTTTCTGAGAAGAGGTGTAAGCGTGGCATTCCCCCTGTTTCTCCCAATGCCTGTATCAAAGATGCTGTGGCTTCTGAAGTATTTGATCATATCTGGAGCAATGTCATTGGAATATTGGAGGAACTGATTAAAAAAAATTGGGAAACTAGTATCCCAGGTATTTGATATTTTCATTTGAAAATATGGTATTTGTTGAAACTAATTCAGAAAAGTCAACCTTCCCTATCCTCTTAAATTAAGCAAATTTTCCAAGCTTTAGTTGAGATAACTAGTGCTGTAGAACTGTAACATATGTAATGCCTTGACATGAGAATATGTGCACACACATGCACCTAAATGGCAAAATTTCTCTGAATGCTTGCAGCATCAGAACTTAACATTTCAGATTTTATTGTAATTTAAAAGTTCTTTTGACACCACAGGTGGATTGTTTAGCTCTCAGTATTATGGTTTAGGGAGGATTATTTAGCAGTATTATGATAGGTTTGCCCTTTTATATTTTTGAAGGTCATCAGCTGATTACAAATAGCTAGTATTTCAGCTAGGAAGGAAAAGAATTTGGGTTTATAATAGAAATAAGATGGTAGCATATACCCAAAATGAAACAGTGTTTAGCTGCTGATAGACAAGGCTAGTATCAATAGACTTTTTATTTAATATATACTTAATTTTTTTTACTCCTTAAAAAGGAAAATCTCTGGGGATTTTTAGACAGCATTTCAATGGTCTTGTGTTTTCTTAAACCACCTCCTCCAAATCTACCTGTATAGGCCAGCTTGTATGTCAGTGTCAGAGAAAGCATAGACAAATGGAAATGCTTTCAAAAACCTATAATTTATGTTAGATTTTTAAATAGCATGGAAACGTAAAGCTATGTGAAAGTCTTTATTTACTGTGTAGTGTAGTAGTGTTTGAACCCCAAGAAATAATGGCTGATAAACATAGAAAATACTTCTTATTCCCTCCACTTTTTTTGCTGTTGTGCAGAGTGTGACCAACAAATAGAAAAACTGAAAACTGTTACAGCAAAACTGCCACATTTTCCAGTCGTTCATATTACAGCAGATGCTGGGACCATTCCTCTTTCCAAAGGCTCTGAAGCACGAAGTGTATCTTTCGGGGCTCATTCTGTCTGTCTTTCATCACAGGTAAAAATGAAACAAACCTTTCTGTGAAATATTCTTTTTTTTCTTCAAACTTTGGACAGTCTTGATCGAAACTTGAAAAGACTCTTTTTCTTTATTTCCTCTTATTTTTTTTTTAATACCAATTAGGTGTACTTAAAGTAATCTAATTAAAAATGAGGTTTAAGTCAATGTTCATTTTTTGTTTATTGTCACTTGTTTTTCTTTGGTGGTCTGTAAAGGTACAGTTTAGCACAAAAGTACAATTTAGTACAATTTAGCAAGGTATTGCTACCATTGATTTGCAAAGTCTTGCTAAATTCTACTCTGTCCTTAAAAACTAATTCTGCTTTTATTGTGATACAGTAATCTCTCTGTGGTAGAATTAAGAAGACAAACTGCGATGTGAAGTTGCAACTTGACGTACTTTTCTCACAACACTGCAAGTTTCAGACTCTCCCATTCCTTCTCTTTTTCTTTGCTTCTCGTGAAAGAGGACTCTGAAGTACATCCACCAGCCAACTGGCACTAGGCCTTACCTGTCTTTGTGGAAGCTCATGCTTATATTGATAAAATGTTGTATTTTGTCCTGCTTGCTGTCTCCTCCCTCTGTCTCCTGATTTGTGTTTTGCACATTTGTTTCCTTTTTCAGGCACTGCTTCTGTTTCTTTTCTTCTCTCCAGTCTCTCTCTGTTGAGTTCAAGTGACTTCATTTTCTTCCATCAGCTCCTTTTCCATGCTTGCTAAACAGTGAGGACAGACAGCAAAGCAGTCTTGGTTCTCCCCATAGGTGTGTGTTGTTCTGTAGTGGCCCCAGCAGCCAGGAGAAGTAAAATGTTTTGATAAATCATGCTCCTGAGCTGAGGGAAAATGGAAAGTTTGAAAAATCAAACTCTGGCTTTGACTGAAATTTATATTGTAAATCGAGTTGCAATTCAGTAACTAAATTACACAAGTTGTGTTTATAAAAATCCATTTAGGGTAAGTAAAAGAAAAAAGCGAAGTTGCCCCATCTACTCCTGAGAATTCTACTGAAAAATCTTAAAAGGAACTTCTGTAAAAAACAAGTAAAATACCTCTAAACTATGTGCTTTTTGAGATCTTCCTTCTAGAAAAATAAAGGTTAACACATAGTTCTTGCTTTTAATAGGTTCACCGTTTCTCCAGCAAATTCTATAGTGATCTGAATGGTGTGATGACAATTCAAGCAAAACCACTCCAACAGAGGCATGCTGTCACACCAGAAAAAATACAGTAGGTGACATTGACATTTTAAAAATATGACATAATTCACATTATGTAAAAAATGTCTTGCCATTAAAAAAAAAAAATTATTAAAAGGCAGTGATCTTGTGTGTAGCACTGATATGATAGTAATTTCCAGAGGTTGAAATGGTGCACTGTTAAACCCTTGTTTTTCTTGATCTTAATTCCTTATTTCTTTCTCTTTCCCTAGAAATGAGCAAGAAGATAAACAGCGTAGCATTACCTCCAGCACTCCAAATTCAGCACATGCTAGGTTGGGGAGAATTTCTGATAACCGTGTTCTCTCATCATCTCCAGCTCTGTTGGCATCTTCTAGGAAACTACCAAGGTTACCTTCTCTCACCTCTGACCGACCCTGCTCAGAAGTTCCTAATATGCAAAATGATGGAATCCGTAAAGGCAAGAAATTGTGAGTTTTTCATTTTATTCTTTTCCCAGAACTTCACTGAAATTTCACCAATGAAGGTTTTGCAAAATACTTGAGAACGAACCTGCAATTTATTATTAATTGTAGAATTCAGAGGGAAGAAGAAAGCAAGCAGAGCCATGATTTTTTGAGGAATTTGTTTTTACTTCTTTATTGCTGTATTAGGTGCTGTTACTTTCTGTAGCGGAGCTTTATAAAGAAATGTACTGCTTAATACCTTCATTTTACTTCAATGAAGAAGTCTGTCATGTGAATGCTCCTAAAAGAGGAACCTTTAAAATTCTGTAGGGTTGGCAGCAGGGATCGTTTATCTTCTGCTCACATGCCTGCAACCTGGAACAAGTTACCACCAATAAACTCTGAGGCTGTTGAACAACATGTTTCAGTACCTCGAATGCAGCAGAGCTCTGTAAGTTGTCTTCATTTTTTTACTGGTGAAGAACTTCAAGGTATTTAGAAATAAACTACACTATGTCACTGGTTGAAATGAGTAATTTTACAACCTGTGTCGGTTTGTATTTAATTCACAGTTTTAACCTGCTAATGTGTGTTATATTGGGGTGCAATTACAATGCAAGAGAAGGCAGCTTAAAACCTTAGGTCACAGACAGATCATAGTGGAAAAACTTCTCTGGCAACAGAAAAACCTGGTTAAAAAAAAAGCTAAAAAGAACCAAGAACATAATAACAAGATAGTAACCTTGCTCTTCTATGCATCTGAATTTAAATAGCTATTTTCAGTGTTTTATTTACTAATGTTAGGTTATAAGAATTAGAAAATTATGCTGACCAAAGTAGAAGTTGATAACAACTGAAAAAAACAAGATCTTATATTAACCTATTTTTGAAAATTGGAATAAATCACCAGAATGAAAGTAAATTACTATGTTGATATATCAACATGCCAACATAGAAATAGTCTTGCATCTGTTTAAAAAACAGGCAAACACTTAAATTGGTGCTTTTGGTTATTGAAAACATATTTTTCTTATCTTCTTGTGAACTTTTGTATGTCAACAGAAAAAAAAATACTTTAACTTACTCAATTGCTGCCTTCTCTTTTTTTCATTCTCTCAGCATCAAGGACGATGTGCTCATAGCAGAGTGTCAAGTGCAGTAGCTGACAGAACAGAGCAGCAGCCACTCAGAGAAAGAACTGTTACTGTTAATCAATTTTCAAGACCCAACACAACTCATACATTTAGGGTATGTTACAGTGTAAGTGGAGACATGGAAAAAGGGAAGAGCTTTTCTTTCATGCCCACTGTGGGTTTACAGAAGGTCTCATTCCTAGTTCTCTCCAGACTTCTGATGTACAGGGATTCCTGCTACCTGTAGAGAGGAGGATGCTAGAAGTCTTGGGGAGGGTGTGGGACTGTTATATGAGGAAGAATTTTTTTTCAGGTTTTGAGGATGTGTGTAGAAGTGTAGAGTTTTAGTGCTGTGCAAGCAAGAGCTTTGCACTTTGGTAGGATCTGGTCTGCTGGATTAGATCATAAAAACCATAATCAAATCCTTCCTATAGATAAGTGGATCATACTAGCTAAGGGTATATCTTTCCTTTTTACAGAGAGACACACCTCAGAAGAAGTCATTGACTCCCGTGGATTTTGGTAACCACAGAAGGACTGGTCAAGGATTTTTGATAACAGGTAGGCAAAGAAGAATGACTTGGGAGGTAAAAGGCCAACAAAACCTATTAACCTATCATACTGTCAAAAAAGTAGTGCTTAGGGAGAGCCATCTCAGCATAAAAGAAGAACAGGTTTTCTTGGCAGGATCTTTTGAGTTTGGTTTTGAAGTTTCTTCTCACTTGTTTTGAGGTATTCCTAACGTCTTATGGGTAGGAAGTCTATGAAGCTTCTTTTTCTTTTTATGATATGGGAGGAAAAGGATTCTGTCTCATCTGATCTCATCTCTTTTAATTTTTTTTGTTTTTGCTTTTTTTTGTATTTTGACATATATACAACTATAGCAAGAGTATGTGGTGTACAGGCTAGGTATTTTTAGAGCTGCTAGTAGTAGTAACACTGTTGCATACTTGTGAAGTGCTAAAATTTTATTTTAGGTCTGAAATTAATAAACTTTTTGCGTGAAAAAAAGTAGATTTTAAAATGTGTATTTTTAACAAAAATATAAAGCTCTCATAAAAAAGTGCTTTGCAGCTCTGTCTTGAATTTACAACCCCAAAAAAGAGAGCAACCCTATGTAGCTGAGTTTGTTCCATTTTTACAATAAAGCTGACTAGCTAGTTCCTGGTGTATTTACTCCTTTTAAGTAACCTTTACTTGTTTGGAAGCTTCTTGAGTTTAAATAATGACATCATTGACATGATTATATAACAGGTGATGTAAGAATAAGGGCAGATTAGCAAATACTGATCTGAGCACATTGGTGGAAGTAACTCATATATAATCTTGGAGTGTCTTTGAGAAACTACAATTAACAATGTTTTATATTTTCCAGGTTCACAGAATTACTCCAGATCCTTTCAGAGAAATCCTTCAACCTCAAGGAAAAGATTTCAGATTGCCTCTTAACCTGTTTTAGGAAGAAACAGAAACCCTCTGCAGTGATTGAAAGACTGAAGCACTAAATTTGCCACTTAGTATCTTGTGTAACAAAGAGGGTGTGCATATGCTGGTGTGTGCTGAGCCTTGCAATCTTCAGGATGACTGCACTACCTTCTTTTAAAATTATATGACCAGGGGTTAGATTAAAAATTAGAGCAAAATGAAATAAATGGTTGAGGTGTCTGCTCTGGTTGCCTTTATCAAGAGACTGTGATTGCACTTTCTTCTCAGGCACTCTTTCTTTCTATGCCTTTCCTAGGGAATTGTTTTTCTACCTATCAAACAAGATACATTTAGAACATAAAGTGCGGTTCCCACTTTTTTTGTTTTCTTAAGGATAGTCTATCTAAATATTAGTCATATGTAAAATTTATACTTTTAGACAAGAATATGCAGTACTTCCTTTTTAACTACTGTTTTAACTTTTCTTCATTTTTCAGTCTGTCTGCCTATTATTATATTATTATAATATTTGATCTCTTACAAATATTATCTGTACCAACCTTTTGTTCTTCCTTCTGAAATCTCATTTATTGCTGTTCTAATCATCAGTAACTGGGAACTGCTGGGATAGACTTTGTTTACAGCAAGTAACATTTTCCCTGCCAAGCCAAACATGTTTATAGATGCTGAGCAATTGAACCACATGCTGACAAATCTGTAAGACCATTCCCACTTTTTGGGATTTCTTGTTCAAATGAAGAGAAGAGCAAAACAACAAGCATCTGCTTCTGCAGCTTAAAAATAAAGATTTGCTAATTACTAGAGCAACAATGAATTCTCTCAGGTGGCAAGAGAGAGGAAGAGGGATGTTTGCTGTCTACCAGAAGTATTTTAACGCTTCTCTCTCTTCGTCAGTTTTTGGGCACCTGACAATCACTGGTCATTTTACATACTGATAATCATTATGGACTCATTCCAGGTTGGGACCTCAAGGATCATCTGGTCCAATATTTGCTGGCAAAAGCACAGTCTGGACAAAAGCTGACAAAAGCCCGTCACCCTGTCCAGCTGAATTGTAGTGTCCAATGTTGAGGAATCCACCACTTCCCACATAATGGAGAGATCATTCCAATGGCTGATTATTCTCATTGTGAAAAGTTTTCCTCTTGTGTCCAGTTGGAATCTTCCCAGGCATAATTTGCACACATCACTCCTGACTTTTCCATAAGACTCCTTATGAAAAGGGAATCTCCATCTTAGTAGGCACTCTTTAAATATAGGAATATGGTGATAAAGTTTTCTTAGCCTTTTTTCACTGAACAGGCTACTCAGTAATTTGGTCATTGTTGCCCTCTACTGTACCTTCTCCACCCTGCCCACATCTTTCATGTATTGCAGGGACCAAAACTGAACACAATATTCCAGGTGTGGGCTGACCAGAACTGAGTAGGATAGTTACTTCATCTCTCCTGGTGTTGATGCAGCCAAGCCAACTCTTTCTTTGCTGCAGCAAGAAACCGTTCCTTCACACTGAGCTGCTTGTCCACCAGGACCCCCAGGTCCCTTTCCATAGAGTTGTTCCCTAGCCAGGTAGATCCCCAGCCTGTGCTGCTCTCCTGGATTTTGTTTTCCCATGTGTAGGACCATATATTTGTCCTTATTGGACCTTATATTTTCCTTATTCATAAGGTTCTTGTTAGCCTAATTTTCAACCTGTCCAGGTCTTCCTGCAGGATGGTTCTCCCTTCCAAAGTGTCCACTGCCTCACACAGTTTGGTATCACTGACAAACTTCATCCAGGTACACTTGATCCCATAATCCAGACCACTGATGAAGATAGTGAACAGTGTTAGGCCCAGTATCATTCCTTGGGGGNTCTACCAGAAGTATTTTAACGCTTCTCTCTCTTCGTCAGTTTTTGGGCACCTGACAATCACTGGTCATCTTACATACTGATAATCATTATGGACTCATTCCAGGTTGAAAGGGACCTCAAGGATCATCTGGTCCAATATTTGCTGGCAAAAGCACAGTCTGGACAAAAGCTGACAAAAAAGCTGTGTTGGCTTTTCCTAATCATGGGCTTCATTTGACTTGTAACAGCCCCCAGAAAAATTTGTTCCATAGGTTTCCCAGGGACTGAAGTAATACAAATGGGCCTGTAATTTTCTGGATCCTTTCTGAAATCCTTCTTGTAGATAGGAGTGGCATTAGCCTTCTTTTATTCTTCTCATATGTCCCCCAAATTCCACAACTCAAAGATTATGAAGAGTGGCCTTGCAGCTATATCGGCCAGTTGTCCATGGTTGGATACTGTCAGAGTGCATCAGTGTGTAGAGGTCAAGCTCCTGTAATAGTTCACATACTAACCCTTCCTTCACAGACAGTGGGTCTGTGTGCATCAGCCCAGATTTTTTTCCCAAGGCCTGGTGCTGGGTGAAGAAAGTGTTGAGTACCTCTGCCTTTTCAGCCTTGTTCGTGACTAATTCATCTCTCCTGTTAAACAGCACGCAAATACTTTTCTTCTGTCTCTTCTTGTTTACATACCTGTCCTGGTTTCAGCTGGCATAGAATTTATTTTCATCCTAATAGCTGGCACAGTGCTGTCTTTTAATTGGTATGAGGATAATATTCGTTACACCCTAATGTTTTAGTTCTTGTTAAGTTGCGTTTGCCCTACATCAAAGATTTTTCAGTGTCCCATACTCTGCCACTGAGAAAGTCCACAAGAAGCTGTAAAGGAGCATGGCCAGGACAGCTGATCTCAGCTGGTCAAAGGGATATTCCATACCACAGAAGGCCCTTCTCAGTACATGAACTGGCAGGCAGGCAGCTGGGAGGGAGCTATTGCTGCTTGGGGGTGGACTGAGGTCAGTGGGTGGTAAGCAATCGTTTTGTGTAATTGCTTCTTGGGTTTTGTTCCTCTCTCTTCTTTTCCTGTTTTCATTTTATTTTATTATATTTCAATCATTAAACTTTTCTTATCGCAATGCATGGGTTTTATCTTTGTTCTGATACTCCTTTCTATTCCACTGCGGTGGGGTGTATGCATGGTACTTCGTTGTGGTTTAAGCCATGATAGTATGTGATAGTACCATGATACTACCTTTCTTGTAGTTTTTGACATCTCTGACAAATTTCCTTTTGAGCTGATGTTTTGCTTTTCTAACTGCACCTCTGCACACCCTCTCAATGCCCTTGTGCTTACTTGGACATAATCCTGAAGCCCTAAGAAGGTTCACAGAGAACTGGACAAGGTGTTTGGTAAGTTTTCCATTCCTCCTTTATCAGGATTGAAGAAACTGAGATAGGAATGTACCATGTGGCCATTCTAGGATTTTAAGTAGCTATAGGTGGCTGGGATGGGTGCTGGAATATTTGCAAGAGAGATTGCTGAGGTTTCCCAAGTAAAGGTTAGGGGTTTTCGGTTTTCTCTTTTTTTTTTTTTTTTTT
>VXBN01007463.1:119650-131853 GCA_013397395.1 Sinosuthora webbiana | reverse complement strand
TTGTTTTGATCCTTCTTTCCTTTTTCTCCTGAGGATGTCAAGTATTGATTGGCACAAATACTCTTGTTATAATTTGTGTCCTACTGAGATTTTCCCTGACCTGGAGGAGTTTAGTCCTGAGTGGTTGTTCCCTGAACATTGTAAGGAAAAGCACCTGTATGGTTTCCAAATATTTAATGTTGTTGATAGTTTGTATGTATCCATCACTTTGTAAAGGACATTTCTGGTCTCACTAGGGGGTGATGTGAAGGACATTTCACCATTCTTTTCCCTTTCAGTCTTGTGGTTGTTTCATGGTAGGCTTTTCACCTGAATGTAGGTGTCAGGGTGTCAGTAGCAGGGCTGCTACTGGGGTGGCCTCTCTGAAAAGAGGCTAGAGAGGAGAACACAATTCCTTCTAGCTCCACTCTGGAGCCACTGCAGGACATAACTGAGCTCAGCAGCCAAGCCAGTGGCACCTCTGTAAAAAAAGTATTTACAAGTGTCAAAAAAAATGCTAAACAGAGGAGTGTGGGGAGGGAAAAGAGGGAAACAGCAGTGCAAACACCGAGGTCATTGAAGAAGGAGGCAGTGCTCCAGGCTCCAGAGCAGAAATTCCTCAGCAGCATGTGGAGAAACCATGCTGTAAGGAGGGAGCAGCAGAGAGGAACTTTTATCTTTGTTTCTAACTTCCTCATTATCTGTTTTTAATTGTCTATAAATTAAATACAATTTCCAGAGTTGGGTCTGTTTTGCCCATGACGGTAACCAATAAGCAACATTCCAGTCTATTTTGGCCCATAAGTTTTTGTGTCCTGTTGAGGGAGGGGAGTGAATGGGTGGGTGTCTGACTGCTGGCCAAGACTAAGCCACCACAATTTATAAGAGGTTGTACAACTGTGACTGTGTTATGTGCAGGCACATCAAATGTGGACAAAGAACTTCCTAGAGCAAATCTTATAAAAAGCTACCGATACCAAATCTTCCATGCTGCAAGAATGCAGGTAGCAGATTTGCAGTGCTGTGCTTCTGTGACCCACAAGTTTTTCCTGGTCTTAAACTGCCCTGTTTATTCATCCTTCATGACCTCTGGCTCACTTCATGTAGTGTGTTGCATGCTGCTAAATGCTTTCTTTAAAGTTACTGGAGTTTAGCAAGGAGGAGGCTCTGTACAATCTAGCCAAATCACAGAGAAGTGGGCGGAATCTTCACTTGTGACCTTGCATGAGTTGTGATTATCTGGCTTGGGAGTGTGTGCTTTCTTTGACACATCGATGAATAAATATAGGTGTGGTGCTTTGGTAGCTACTTTGTATTAATTGTCAGTTACTTATGCCAACATCACTGACACCTTATCAGAATTGCTTTGCAACAGTAGTATGTGTTCTGGGGTGTGAGTGGTGGTCTCCATTATTGGAAGTCATGTTATTATCCTGGTAGGGAAGATCATGGTGTTTTAGGAGGCAGGCTTTTGTATTCTGTTGGGGATAATTCATTCATGCAAAATGTCTTGTAGTGAAGCATCTCAAGTGATGGCTATGGAACAAAGTGGTTGCTGCTGTACAGTGAACACTAGGCTGCAGAAACCAAGCAAGGTATGCTTGATGGAGGTGCATCAAAGCAATTGGTCTTTCTCTGAAAAACAGCTATGATCTCTGTCTCACAAATGCTGTTAATCTCCTTTGCCTGTGTGATAAAGGGTTCACAGTAGGTTTGAAGCTGGAGTCTTCCTCAGGATTTGCTCTTGGAAGCCTAGATTTTGGGTATGAAGCTGTAGTAGCCTAGTGTGGATATGAAACTTAGTATCAGGCCCTAAAATTCCTCTCTGAGGATGTAGTGGTTTGAAAGCAAAACAAGTGAGAGGCTCGAAGTCAGAAATACAATTCAATAAGAAGAAAGAAAAAAATGTAAAGTAAAATAAAATAAAATAAATGCAATAATACAAAAGACCACTGACAGAGTCAGAATACAACCTGAGCAGGATGATGGAAGCAGTCCAGATGAGGTGGTCTTCCTGAAGCAGTGATCCCGTAGAAAGGTCTGGTAGCTCGAGTCCTCTGGGAACCAAGTGGGTAAGGGCTGCTTGTACTGTCCCAAACCCCAGATTATATCCAGGTGGGAATGCTTGGTTCCTCCCCCTGGATGGAGCATCTCACAATGGGATGATGAGTCATGCAGGGGGTCCTTGATGGCTCATCAAACAGAGATAGCTCTTGGAGGGAGTTATCTATGAGTCATGGGCAAGGCATCTGATGGGCCATTAACAGAAGATAATAGCCCAGAGGGAGGGGGCCTGGGAAAACACTGCTCCAACAATTGAATTCAACAGTTCATTAAGATGGTGATAGAATACTTTGTGCACATCCTATACTTCAACCCAGGACAGAGGCCTGGGGAGATCTCTGAGCTCTCCAGCTGTCCAGCTGATGACATATTTTGAAATGGAGACATATTGTGTTATATTTTCTTTGTCTGGGTGATGGCTGTTGTGGACTACAAATAACCTGTTTATTTCAGACTAGCATTCTGCATAAAGGTTAATCATGTTCCAATGGCGTGTGTTTAGAAAGAGAAGCTCTTGCTAAGAAAGCCCTTTTTAAGAAAAAAACCAGTTTTTCAGAATGAGTTGTGTACTTCTCTATTGTCCCTCTGATGTATCAGATCCGCTTTAGACTTGCTTTGCTTTGTTTTTGTTTTGTTTTCTTGCTGTTAATGATGATTTTATTTTTTTAACTTATTGAAGAATCCAGGCTGCATTCTAGGGAACAGCAGATGCCTGTGCTGTCATTGTGTCTCTTGGCTGATAGGCTGCTTGTCTTCTGTCAGCACAGGTAGACAGGCTTCCACTTAGGCAAGAGGCTGAATAAGAGCAGGTTTGCACTGTTACTGCACTGCTTTTATAAAAGCAAAGATTCACTAACCAGTGGGGTGCTCACAGAAATCCGATACTGAACAAAAAGGTCTCTCTCTAAAAAGGAAATGCTAATCACAATCTGGTAGAAAACTAATTTCCTACATAACATCCTCCAAATTTTATTATGATTCCAAGTCTTGGTGATATAATTAGGCCTCAAAGATGCTAGACCTCTCATTTCTTGTTTCTTGGGTGTATATATTTTATGTCTCATCCCAGTGTTTCTGTCTTTTATTAACATCATCACCATTAACATCATTGCTAGCTGCTGGCAGGATGTTGCAATGTTTCTTTTGCAGTGTTCTCTACTGCTTTCCCCATGCCTTTCTACCTTCTCCTTGTCTCCTTGCTGTTTCACAGTATTTTTTTTTTCCTGTAGGAGGAGTAATCAGGAGTTAGAAGTACAGATTTTTGACTCAGAATCACTTCATATAATTAGTCACTTCATCTAATTATTGGTCCAACGAAGGCAACAAACTGCAAAACTTTTTGTAAATATAAGAGTATAATTATTCAGCTGATCTCCATGTTAAAAAGACAAAATGTGAGTCTCTTCATCCTGTGTGCTTCCTTCCTTTCTGGACTGTCACCTGAACAAAAGAGGGGAGTGATGATTGTGTAACTTGCCTGTGTGTTGTCAGGACGGGTATGTGTCTGCTGCTTTCTGTCACCATTACAAACCATTACAAACAACAGCAAGAGTGGCAAAGTTCATTTCCAGCTGTTTACTGTGCAGAAAGATACAAAAGTCAGCATTTATGATAAAGTCTCTGCTAGGAGATTGCAAGAACAAAGTCCCAAAATTTATCCTCCTCTGATGCCAAGGGTCACAAAAACCTTACTTAACTTCTGATGTTCTGAGCTTTCTGTTTGTTTTTTTTAAATCTTAGTTGTGTTGTTTATGCTCTTTGTTGATTTGCTAAAAATGCTTGTGCAGTCACTGCAGTCATTTTTGTACAAAGCAAAGAGGATAAATGTGACTATGGCCATAAATACCATTTGTGGTTTTTGTGGAGGGGGCAAAGTTTTGTGAATTGGCTGTGAACCATGCTGCCTCTACCAAAATTCTGCTTGACCAAAAGGTTTCTGAGCACCTGCTTTGAGAAACAGATGCTCAGTAGCCCTGCAGCAGTGAGAAGAGACCCTGGATCCTGCTGAGGCAGGAGGGGCAGCAATGTATATGGTGGGTTTGGTACTGTGTCTACCCAGGCACTTTGCAAGTTGGGGCACAGGTTCTGGTGCTGCCAGTTGTTTCACTGGCACCCTTTAGCCTGTGCCTGAGCATTCAACAGTGAGATCAGTAAAGGCCATTTGAGCTGACAAGCATCACTGTGCTTTGCAGTGCTGCTGTTCATCAGGGGTCTTTATGGGCTTTGGTTTTTGTAACCCCTTGAAGCCATCAATCCAGCTGAAAAAAGGTATTCTCCATTTGGCCCTTCAGTGTTGGACAGCACTGGAGCAGTTCTCTCTGACAAAATGATGTTGAGCACCTGAGAACAGATTAAGAAAGATGATTCTGAGAGAACTCATCTATCCCAAATCAGCAAAAAGGTGTTTTTTCTCTTGGTGGTGCTTTGTTTTTTCCTTCTGAGGGATTGCATGAGCCTGTAAAGAGGGTTCTCACTCCTCTCTTGGCTTGAGCCAAGTGAGGGCAAGGAACTGTTCCCTCTGGCTTGCTTGCCACCACAAAATGCTAGCAGGCATTCAGCTAGCAGCCTCTCCATATGAGTGTTTTTAACTTTGTTTATTTTCCGGGCAAGAAGCTACGCCCGTGGCTTGTGTTGTGGCTCCGCCTCCTGCTCTTCTGGCCAACTTTTCCGCTCATTTGGCTCGCTGCAACTGCAGTGCTGGGTACAGGCAGTGCCAGTTTCGCAGCAGGGATTAAGGCTCAGAGCAGGAGGCTGAGAGGTGATCATGGAGGTTGTGGAAGAATTCTCAGGGAAACTCCAGCTGCTGCCCTGGGGAGCTGGGGTCATTGCTCTGCTTTTGACAGTTGTGACTGTGTGCTCCCTGCCCTCCCTGATGGAATACTGGAGGCAATGGCGGATGTTGAACTCAGTCCCGGGCATCAGCCCCTGCTATCCTGTGCTGGGAAATGCCCTGCTATTAGACCGGAAAGGAGAAGGTAATGCCAGCTCTCACTGTAGCCTAGCTGCAGTGAGTTCTCTGCACTGCCTGGGGTTTGCTGGAAGAGCCAGTGGTGTTGAGGTGCTTGTGTTGCTGAGTTGTAGCCGGCTGGGGAAGGGGAGTGGGGTATCAGAGGATGTGCTAGTGCCTTTAGGTCTCTCTGGGCAATCTGCAGAGGGGAACAGTGTGAGGAGTGGGCAGTGAAGAGGAAATGAGAGGAAATGCATAAATGTGGCGTAATTATTGGTCTCAAAGACTAACTAGAGGTTAAATCTGACAGCAGCTGCTGCTAGGCTCACACCGTTAAGTTGCTGGTAGGGTGGAGCATGAATGCTGTGGAATGTGTTTTAGTGAGAGCGAGACATAAGCAGGAAGTGCTGTTTCACAAAGTTGAACACTATGTTGTCATGACTTTTTGCTGTGATCCAAACAAAACTTGAAACAATTACTTTCCCCCAAGTGAGGGACTTTAGCATGCCAAGTTGCTTTTACCCGGGCTCACTTCCAGAATCATCTCTGACTTAGATTTATGTGGTAGTTGCAAAAGAACTTGCTGAGCATTTATAGTACATTCCTCAAAAGCAAACCTTTTTGTTCTTGTACTGATTAATGGGACCTTCTTTTTGCCAGGTGCATGAGAGAGCACTAATGTGCTAGATGTTCCCTTTCCATTTGGTATTCATTTTTTAACATGAACATATTTCTTAAGGAGTTTGTGGTATGAAAGCATTGCTGAGTCTGCTACCAGTGGCCCACACTCCTGTGTGTGTTTGTGATGCCCGTGTATGCCAGTTCTGACCTGTGCACATGTGTTGCTGGCTGTGATGCTGTGTATGCTGCCAAAAGAGAGGCTAATGGGTTGTGGGAGCATGGTGAAGTGAAGTGTGAGTACAGCATTGGAACACAAATTGCTGACCCATGCCGAGACAGAGTCTCTCTGTTCACAAGGCACACTTATCATATCTTTCCTCTGGATCCAGTCCTATATCTAAGTACAAATATGAGGGATCTGTGGTGAATATGAAGGCAGGCAGATTTCCACAGCTGACTTTGGAGGAGCAGTAGGAGGATTATAGGATGTTTATATGAGCTGGACTAAGAGATAAAACTTTTTTTTTTTTTTCTTTATTATTCTCTTTTAAAAAAATCTTCTTTAATCAAACCAAACTAGAACATTACTTCTATCTTCAGAAAGCAATTTGATGTGAACTCTGGTGTTCTTTGTAGTTCCTAATCTCATTTGTGAGCAGGAATCACATAGCTCCCATGGTCAGCCATCCTTGTTCTTGTTTATTTATGTGAAAATGGGTGAAGTTTGTGGTTTATAATCTTTTTCATTAAAAATATGAACAAAAAAACTTTTAAAAGGAGTAAAGTTCTATAGCAGAAAGGAATACAACTTTTCATATGATGGGGATTTTTTTATTGGTATTACTAGACAATTGCTGGAAAATGTGTTATTTTAATCATGGCAATGTTAGGAAAAATATTTTAAAAATAGCAAAATAATCCAACCCTCTGAATCGTGTTAGATGAGGTGTCATTAGAACTTTTTGTAAGACTAGGGAAAGCTGTATTTGAGCATCGATTAGGAAACTTTTTTTTTTTCTTTGATATGGGGACCTTTGAATTGTCAACTCTGCAGAAGCTTGTAAAGGTGTCATTCGTTGTTTAAACTTGTTTCTGAAAGGGCAAATAAGTGTTTAATCCTTGGACATTCTGGCCCCCGCCTCCAATACTACTGAATGAACCTGATTGCTCTCTGTGATGAGATAGTATCAAAGATCTTTTTTGAGTCAAACCAAACACCATCTACTCTTCTTCTTATGCCAACAGATTCAGCTATCTCCCATGCTTTCTGTATAGCTGAATTCACAAGATATGGACTGGATAATTGCATAATAATGTGGAAGGAGAATTTTCTGGGTTACTGAGCTCACTGGTGTGAAGTCCAACTGGCAGCTGGACAGCAGTGGTATCCCTCAGGTTGATCTGTGGCATAAATCCTGCTGAGTCTTTACCCAAAGAGATTAGGATACCTGAATTGCAAAAAACCACATGTACAAAATATGCTGCTTTGTCACAGCAGCAGGTTAAAACTAAAACAAAATCAAAATTGCAGGGCATATGGTACAAGAGAGTTCATTACAGAAGCCTTGCTTATTTTGTATATCTGCCTTGTTGAAGCTCTACTCTAATTTTCTATTCCAGATTTTTTTAAACAGATACAGTTTCATGCTGAAGAATTCAGAAGTTGGCCACTGTTCAAACTTTGGATAGGACCAGTGCCTGTCATGATTTTGTATCACCCTGACAGTGTGGAGGTGAGTGTGCTGGTCTCCTGTCTATTCTACTGTCATGCAGAGCAGTGTACCACCCGTTACTGTCTATTATCTCAATGAAATTTTTGTTAAAAAGGACTTGGCCTGATTTATTTTGGGATGGTCCTCTGATTTATTGCTAAACAGAGGCGTAAAGCGAAGGAATATAAAAAGGCCTAGTTGGCTGGGACTGGGGGGAATAGTGAAGATGACCAGCAAATAGAAGCACCAAAGAAGCATCTCCTTTAGCTTTGTCTTCACATGTGTGAAAGCTTCTGGTCCCAAGATCAGAACAAACAAGCCAATAGCAGGGGAGATGGGGCTATTGAAATAAAGATAGAACATTATAAAATTCAGGTTGCAATGCTTGTGTCTCTTTGACAGACTTCTGCATTAAGACTTGGTAGGTCTGTTTTGATGCCATGAAATGTAGTCATTAGTTTTGTGTCCAACAGTAATTGTCCTTGAACTTTCTCTGTTGGAGTGTTTATTGAAGAAATAGTGAAGAAATCCCTCTCCATCTGACATATAGTATTTTTTCCTCTCCGTTCATTTTTCTGACAGGTTATTCTGAATAGTTCAAAACATATAGAAAAATCATACCTGTATAAATTCCTGCATCCATGGCTGGGCACTGGACTTCTGACAAGGTATAATGTATAATGAAATGCAAGTGCACTGCTGTCTTTTTGTAATTTGCAGGGTATATGATAAGAAGAGGTCTTGGTGGCAGGAATGCTGTGTGTATTTCTGAACAAAGGTTGTGTGCATTGCTTATCTCAGCTGGTCATACTGCAGATCAGTAGGATAGGCCTGAGATTGGTCATGCTTTGGGGTAGGATTGGAGAGTATCTGCATGCTTTCCTCCATTTCATTCATAAAGTAGAGGATCATGAGAAGTGAGCCTGGGTAGGAGCACAAATCAGGAGTGGAGAGAGGGAGGAGTAGTGGTATAAGGGTTTGGTGTCCTCCAGTCGTGGCAGGGAAAAGGAAGGATTAGTCTGGATGATGCAGATATTCAAGAGTGAGAGCAAGGTAAGTATAGAGTGGCTTTGGTATCTTTGAGCCTCTTCTGAGTTTTTGAAAAAAGGTCAAGGTTCCTGTGCAAATGGTTAACTTTATTGCTTGTTTGGAGCCCTCAGAGGTGGACTCCTCATGCTTTATGATGGGACCACGGTATTGTAAAAGCCAGCTGTGCTCATGTGGTGTGGGAAGTGCAAATTCATGTGAGAGGATGAGGCATGCATTTTATCTTGAGTTTTGTTCAGGGCCTTTAGGAAGGCAGTAAGTAATCAGTAGCAATGTGCAGAGGTGAGGTCCATGGGCATCAGGCATGGTGTATCCTCACTGTTCTTCCTTACTTGTTGTTTTGTCTTCCAGAGACGTACAGAGATATTTTAACTTCCTTGTGCTTGTGAAAATGTAGAGGAGGAGAATGTTTCAGTTTCTGCTGATTAGCAGACAGCAAGCAGATATGCTGGTCTGTGGACTGCCCCAACAGCGAGTTAACAGGGGCGGTGGCTAATTAGTTTTACCCTCTAAGCAAAAGTGCCAGCTGTGTGCCTGTGGGCTGTGTGATTTAGAAGAAGTGAACAAGGACCCCCCAGGAAGCTGGTGACGCTCACTGTGTCTCTATGCTTGTCATTTGCATGTGGGAAGTGATTACCTATCTCCAAGGAAGCAGACTGCAGCCAGGCCTTAAGGCAGTCATTTTCATAATGTCCCTAGGCCCTAGTTCTCTGCAGGTCTCATTTCATGGTCAGTGGATGAAGGCAAAGACAACTACTGATTCAGAGGGATGGTGGGGTGGGTTGAGGCTTTGATGCTGCATGGCTGGTTTGGCCTCTGGCTGGCTTCTGCTTGGTCCCTCTGAACCTGTGCACTGACTAACAAGGATGTATTGTCTGGAGGCTTTTTGGCATTTCTGTTTGTTGAGATCAGCTGGAGAAATGATGGCTTCTGCTTCCAAGAGACCTGGAGCAAGAAATATTTCAGTTTTCTCCTTCTATGGAGTGCTATGAACAGCTTGAAGAAACATCTACAGTGTGTCCACCTCTTCCAGGCTGCAGTATTCACTGTGTACTTATGTAATGGTGAGGATATTATTTTTGACTATGAGTTTTTTAGCCTTTCTTCTTCCTATTAATTTTACAGTACTGGAGACAAGTGGCGGTCACGGAGGAAGATGATAACTCCCACATTCCACTTTGCAATCTTGAATGACTTTCTAGAGGTCATGAATGAACAAGGAAATATTTTGGTCAAGAAACTTGAGAAACATGTTGACAAAGAGCCATTTGATGTCTTTATGGACATCACTCTGTGTGCCCTTGATATCATTTGTGGTAAGTCCTGTTCAGTTACTGTGGCAGAACTGTGAATGATGCAGAAGATCATGAGTTTAGCTGTGCCAGTTTGTGTAAGATGATTGAAGAGGAATGTCCCTGCATATTTTCTAAATACATTTCCATCCTTCCCAAGATTTTTCCCAGGGTTTAGTATGTGCATCTGAGCAGCTGAGTTTGTGGGACTGACAAGACAGAGGTAGCAGTCTGAAGTGAGGTTGTCTTGAGGAGCAGGATTCCTGGGCATGGAAATAAAAAGGAAGCTCATTCCCTGCAAAGGGATATGTGTATTCACTTGTTGAAGGGATGGTGTGATGATAGTCAGAAGCTGGGAGCAGTAGTAACTTACTGTGTACACTGCATTTCACTTTGCACTTGTGAGATGTTGATGTTTTTCTCCTAGAAACAGCAATGGGCAGGAATGTGGGTGCCCAGAAGAATAAGGATTCTGACTATATTTCTGCTATCTACAGGTAAATGGACATTTTCCTTAGTTACTTTTGTAGTTGAGGTGGAATTAATGGTGCTGGTGTCAGGAAGGAAGGCCAGGGAGTCAGAGAGGGAGGGATGTAAAGCATTGGAACAGACTAACCCTGAGTCACTAAATACCCTGGAGGTGTTTGAAAGACATGTTCCTATGGCACTTAGGGTCATGGTGTGGCAATGGGCTGGGTTAACACTAGGTTAGCAGTTGGACTCGATGATCTAAAAGGTCTTTTCCAACCTAAATGAATCTGTGATTCTATGATCTCACTCCTAGTTTTTGATGGAGCTTGTTGAGACAGGTATGATACAAAACCAGGGGTAGATCTGAAGGGTTTGATTATCATCAGTTCCTTGGCCTTTTCCAAATTGTACCACAAGTGTCCTTGAAGTTGGTAATCATTACTCCTCTGCAGCTGAAGCATGTGCAGGAGCTGAATAGCAATGACAATCACCCCTTCCAAAGGTACTCCAGTTCTGTTTGAGCATGCTTGAAGTCTCATACTGTTCGTTTTAAATGCATTTTTAAGTACTTTTACCTGCAGTCTGGTATCTGAACATTCAAAGGAATGCAATGCTTTCAGAAACCCTTTGAGTTCTTGGAGCAGATATTTTGGGACCCTGTCATGAGTAGTCTTTACAACACTGTCAATACTTTGCTGAAGTGGGGTGTGACTGGACTGGAAGGCTTAACAGGACTGTTTCAAGAGGATTCCAACTGAAGAAGAATATGCTGTCCCTCTCAGAGACCAGTACTTAAAGATACAAAACATGGTGATGGTGGGATGAGTAGCAGAAATTTTGAGATGGTGTAAAATCAAGACACAAATGTGAATGGCCTTCCTTTCAAATAATGGGTTTAAACGTACACAGTATGTTAAGTTCTACTTCGTAGAAGGGTATATAGAAGTTTTTTGTTGTTGTTGTTCTTTAAATGTGCTATAATTTGTTGGTTTTGTCAAGTAATGTTACATGGTATAATTGTTTTGTCCCTAGGATGAGTGATCTAATCCAACGGCGACAGTTGAGCCCTTGGCTTTGGCCTGACTTTTTGTATATATTGTTCAAACAAGGAAGAGAGCACAAGAGGAGCCTCAACATCCTTCACAATTTTACAGATACAGTATAGAGTCTTTTAAAAATATATTATTTATAATGATAATTTTCATTGTTGGTTCAAAGTTTTGTACTCAGATCTTTGAAATGGGGATGAGGTTCAGCCTCCTTGATATGCTGTCGCTCTGTTGGGATGTTGAGGAATGCCCTGAAAAGAAAACAGGAGCTGACTTCCCTTTCAGGATCTTTGTTGAATTTAAATTGAGGAAGTAGACTACTCCACGGGGGTGCCAGAACTTGCAGGTCTTGACAACTGAAACAAACAACAGAAATTCATTTAACTCTTGTTCTGCCCCAAAAGCTCCACATCTGGATCATCTCCAACAGCTCACTGCCAAGTTTGGAGCAGTAAACATAGGGCACTGCCTGGTAGTGCCACTGGGTTCAGCCCTCAGAAACTGAAGCCTGTATTCTTTTTCCGCTGTTCAGAACAGAACTGCTGAGAGGCACAAACACATGCAAGTCCCTGCATCAGCAGTAAGGAACTTTGATGCAGAAATCATTAGGCATGCATCACTCACTTGGCATAAAATAAAGTGTTCTCTCACCTTGTTAGACTGTGGAAGCCCTTTCTCTCACCAAATAATTCCTATGTTATTCTTGCCAAAGTTTGCCCTCCTATATCTACTAGTAGGATGTTACCAGAGAGGCTGTGTCTTGGTTTAGATAGACAGGTATTTGCCAGGGAGGGTTGGAGTCTCCCTTAAAATGTAAGCCCCCTCCCTCTTTTCCAAATTGTTATAAATTTGCAATTAAAAGGCTGTCAGGCAAAAGATTTTGGGAATAGGTATAGCAGTTCTTTACTAGGGATATATATATAAAATACGGATGTTGTATTACAGAAAAATAAGCAAGCAAACAAACACGAAATCCTAGAAAACCCTGACAGAGTCAGAAATACAACCTGACACCCTGTTG
>VXBN01007463.1:105451-119497 GCA_013397395.1 Sinosuthora webbiana | reverse complement strand
GTAGCACTCCACCATCTGATAAGCGACACTGACCCATTTGGGCAAAGATAAACAATTCTGCTCCACCCAGATGGAATAGAATAACATGTTCTTTACAAAACCCAGGACAGGCTGCTATCCCTATGCATGTTCCCCATTATATCATTGTATCAATGTCTATGACAAAGGAAATAATCTTTGAACTTTGGCTACATATAATGAGCCACACTGACACTGTGGATTTTTTTATACTTCTTCTTATTTGGAGTTGCAGCAGTGAGTCATGAAAGAGGCTCTTAAGAGGACCTAAGGTAACACTAGCACTCTTCTCATGCTGGGCTGGTGCACTGAACAAGAAGCCAAATCTTAGACGGTGAAAAAGGACCATAAATAATAATTGCACCAGGTGTAGGTGCTGACAGCAAGGTTTGAAGTGAAGGATGGGTCAATATGTGACATGTGCATGTTCAATGAGGAAAACAATGTGTGTGTATGGAACTGTATTTTTTTCTACCATTCAGTGATTCCTCCAAACAGAATTGCATACTCTACACCCTTTTAAATTATTTTGTTGTTTTTAAGAGCAATGCTAGTTTATTGAAAGGTTCTGTTTTGGTTTTGCAACAACAGTAGCAACTGTAAGAAATTCATGTGTTACTGGGTCTGAACTTTGACCTAAAAAAGGGAAATTCAGCCATTGCTCTCATACTGGAGAAAATTTGGGAAGCTTTAGTGTAGCGGATTCAGTGATGCATGTACCTTGACACAGGGTTCTGGGATGCCCTGGATTCTCTTCAGTTTCCTGAGTTTTTTGGAGCTGGAAGTGAGATCTTTCCTTAGTTCTCAGATGGGATAGAGAAGATCTTATTGGTGATTAACATGTTCACATTGCAGTGATTTTTTTGATATGCTATTGCCATTGTTGGCATTCGTAATTGGCATGTTCCAGATATTCTGGGTATGTTTAGACTACTTGATGACCCCCAAGTTGTTAATGTAGTTTGTATCTATTTTCTTGATTGCACAAAGGCTGTTCAAGGTTTATTCTATTGCTTGGAGCAAGTGAAGTTGGTCATAATTCACCACTAATACAAAAAGTCAGTTAAATTTCATGACCTAATGCTGACAGCTGTGCCAACTAGCTCATGTAGACTGCTACAGATGGATGTTGTTGTTTTCATAAGTTAGGACAAAACTGTATGAGGTAGACAGTGCACTTGTGCTGAATTCATCATATCTGATGGAATGGTTCTAATCTCAGGTCATTGCAGAAAAAGCTGAAGAACTTAAAAGCACCAAGCAAAAGAAACATGATAATGATGGCAACTGTGAAGAAAGTGGTTCCAAAAAGAGAAAAGCATTCCTGGACATGCTGCTGAATGCAACAGATGATGAAGGGAAAAAATTGAGCTATAGGGACATTCGTGAGGAAGTGGATACTTTTATGTTTGAGGTAACCAAGGAACTCATTGGTATATTGTTCTTTTTTTGTTGTTGTTTTGGATGGTTTTGTTTGCTGGGTTTTTTTGTTTGTTTTTTTTTGTTTGTTTTTTTTCCTCCAAACCCAAGATTCAGAGTTAGCAGGTGGTGACTCTTGTCTTAGTTCAGGAGGTTGCTTTTAGCATAATGTTATTTAAGCCCTGGAAAGAGAAAATCTCAGTGGTAGGTAGGATAGAAGCATTGGTATGCCCTGGAAAAATTTTGGATTATGTATATCTGGTGGGCCCTGCCTATGTCTACTCATGAAAGCAGGTGAGAAATAAAAGCTTTAGTGGCTAACATGGACCGTGGGCTTTTACCTTTTGTTGCAAACTTCATTAACACTGAAGAGAGCTCTGAATAGTTTCTCTGTTTTGACTTGCATTTTGTTGTGTCTCCTCACATTTTTCCCTAGCTACATTGGCTACAGTCCTCTGGTTCTGTTGTCCACTGTGCATCAGTGCTTCATCTTCTTGTAGAAACTTGTCATGGAATGGCTTGGGTTGGAAAGGATTGTCTTAAAGATCATCTAGTTACAACCCTCCTGCCATGGGCAGGGATGTCATCAACTAGATTAGGTTGCCAGGGCCCCATCCCTCCTGGCCCTGGACACCTTGAGAGACAGGACATTCAAAACTTCTCTAGGCAACATGTTCCTCACTACTCTCTGAGTAAAAAAAATTTCCTAACATCTAATCTCAATCTCTTCTCTTTAGTTGAAAATCATTCCCTCTTGTCCTATAAATATCTGTTCAGCTAAAATGTCACACTCCCTCTTTTTTTTTTTTAATGAGTCTTCTCTAAGTAATGAAAGGCCACAATCAGGTCTTCCCAGAGCCTTCTCCAGGCTGAAGAACCGCAACTCTCTTAGCCTGTTTTCAAAGAAGAGGTGTCCCATCCCTCTGATCATCTTTGAGGCCCTTCTTTGATTTCCTAAGTGAGGATCTGAAGAGGATTTTCACAAATTTTCCACACACTTCCATTAGATGGACCTGAATTCTCTCGGAAGAGCTCAATTCATAGAATCATATTAATACTGTTGTAACCTAGAGAAGCTCTCATCTTGCCATTTCTGTACTACAACAGCATCCTGAACTTCACCACAAGTGTGTTTTTTAGTATAAAAATCCTTTTTGGGTCAACTTTTCCCTTTTCTGTTCCTCCCTTTTTAATTTTTTTCCCTTCATTGGTTCACCTTTTTGTCTCTCTCTTCCTTTCCTCTGCTTCCCACAGTGCATTCCCTTCTCATAGAAAACCAAGTATTTTCCCCTATGGCTACTGTACGGTGTCTCATTAGACCATTTTTAGATAGTTTTGTAAAGGTTACAAGTTGTGTCCATTGTATCTCTCCTGTGATAGTCACTGTTGTCCCACCTCCCCCCTCCCCCCGCCGCCAGATGCTGACTGCACAGTAACTAAAAAGATGAATATACATCTGATTCATCATGTAGATACTGATAGTTCACACAGCTCCTGAGAATCAGGAGAGAGGGATTTTGCTTGGGCTATTTCAGTACTTTCCCCTTTCATCAGCAGAATTGTGGATTACCTTTTGTCTTGATAGTGTGTTGTAAACAGTTATTCACTCTTGATTCTTGTTTTTATCATGGTCATGGGACTAATAAATCTCACTTTTCATACTAACTGCACACCTAAGTATTTACAAAGCCCACTGGTGCATGGGAACAGAGTTGAAGTGAATGTCTTTGTAAATCTGGACCTGTAGGGCCATGATACAACAGCAGCTGCTGTAAACTGGGTGTTGTACTTGCTTGGACGAAATCCAGAAGTTCAGAAGAAGGTTCACAGGGAATTGGATGAGGTGTTTGGTAAGTTTCCATTCCCCCTTCGTTGGGGTTTTGCTGCATTTGTGAGTGGAAATACGTTAAAAACCTAGAAGTAGAAGGGGACTTTAGAGCATGCCTTGTGGCCCTTCTGGAGCTTTCAGCAGCTAGAGGTGGTTGGGATGGGTGCAGGAAGGTCTGTAGGGGCATACAACCAACCTTATGTCTTTGAGGCAAGATATGCATGTTCAATATATTTGTAACACCTTCTTGTATGTAGTCTTGGTGCATGATGAGAGTTTTTGGGGTATCCAGGATACAGTGCTTTAGCCAAAGGATGGTTTTTTAGCCAAAGTTTTGGTCTTGGTCATCCCTCTATTTGTTTTCGGACAGACAATACTGAACGTTCTGTTACAACGGACGATTTGAAGAATCTTCGATACCTTGAATGTGTTGTGAAAGAAGCTCTTCGCCTCTACCCTTCAGTTCCCATGTTTGCCCGTACCTTAAGAGAGGATTGCTGTATTAGTAAGTGGTGTTCAGTGTTTGCCACTTTCCCTTGTGTTAGCATTTCTGCAGTGGAGATGTTTCCCAGTTAAAGGACAGCATTGTTTAATTTTTTACTGTTCTGTTGTGTATAGGAAATCACTTGTTTGCTGTTGTTTTGACTCTTCTTCTCCCTTACTCTCTTCTCTTTAGAAGGATATCAGATACCAAGAGGTGCGACTATACTTATTTTAACTTATGCCCTGCATAGAGACCCTGACGTCTTCCCTGACCCAGAGGAGTTCAGGCCTGAGCGATTCTTCCCTGAAAATTCTAAGGGAAGGCACCCATATGCTTATGTGCCCTTCTCAGCTGGTCCCAGGAACTGCATTGGTATGTATCTGAAGAGGAAGCCCTTGTAATGTAACAGTTCTGCTTTTGATTGTGGTAGCTTAGACAGCAATGAGTACTGTTTATATAGTGTTCTTCCTCACCCTCCAGCCCTGAATTCTGGGCACTGTGTGCCCTGCAAGCTTCGTATTTGAGCTGCCCCATTTGTTTATTCTGAGGGAATCCCTTTCTTCCTAGGGATCAGTGTCTATCATGCTGATGTTTCTTCCTCACTGCTGTGCAGCCTGGCAGCATGTTATTGAGCTGCTGTGTTATAAAATGATTGTTTCCAAATTTCTGATCCTCAGTGTCAGCAACACAGAATGAGAGAAGACACATGTCCTGCACCTGTTTTGCTCTGGAAACACCTCACCTGTCTCAGGTTTTGAGCTGAATGTCCAAAGCATACTATCTGCAACTGATGTATTCTTTCCCTATTTCTGACATTGTAGTTGGTTTGGTATTTTCTCTGTCATCCCAGAACTTTCAGATGCCACTGAGACACTTGATCTGTGCTTCAGGTAGAGGCAGTGTTGTTTATATTGTAGAACATGTGAAAAGACTGTTCCCTGCACTGATTTTAAGTGCAGATGGTGAACATCCAACAGTTCTCAGGCCATTTACAGTAATGAGAAATATTACTTCTTTTGTTCTTTTTGGTTTTGTTTGTTTGATTTGGTTTCTGTTTTTGGGGGTTGCGATTGATTTGTTTTGATTTGTCTCATTGGTAGTAGGTGCCCTTTTCCCTTAGAGCGGTAAACTAGGTCTTTCCTTGTTCCAAAGAGAAATCTAATTTAATATAACATGTCTAGCTAGTTCCTGAGCAGGAACATGTGAAGGAGAGGTGGTTCATTAGTATCATTGAAGAAGTGCATTGTGTGTACATATGTACAAACTTCTCTCTGTGTATATAATACAGAGGGGAGAACATAAAAAGTTCTCAGCACTGCATTTTGTGTCCTGTCTTCATTTTTTAAGTTTTGTGAACTGCCTGGGTTGTGGAACTTGGTTTGGTTTTCACTCACGTTTCTCTGTTCTCATGTTTCCTCCTTCACCTATCTCTGAATTGTAAATTGAACTTTGCCCTCTGTGCTACCAAATCATCAGTATGTATGAGGCTTAATGATCACTGAAGGAAGGTCTGTCTGTTATTCCATTGCAGTTGCATCTCCTTTGCACCTCTCCACATTTATGGAACCATGAGGTTTTTCTCTCCCCATAGTTCCTGTGCTGCATCTTCTCCTCTGGTCTGCTATCCATCCCCCCCACCTTGTCCATCCAAGACAAAGCTGTGTTTTGTAGTAGTTCCATATAAAGGGTTGACTGTTGCTATGTTGCTGTTTTTGTTCTATGTACCATGGGAAGGAGAACATGCTGTGGATTATCCCAAGAAAGCCAAGAGTTTTCATGTACAGAAAATTGCTGGTGTTAGTTTTAGCCATATGAACTTGATTTTGGCCTAAAGCTAGTTCTTAAGTCCTGTGAGCATGCAAGTACAGCAGCTGTTGATGCAGCCTGACAATAACTATTTTTTTCTCTGCCCTGTAACTTGTAGGTCAGCGCTTTGCACAAATGGAGGAGAAAACTCTTCTAGCCCTCATTCTGCGGCGCTTTTGGGTGGAATCATGTCACAAGCCAGAAGAGCTTGGTATGTGTGGAGAATTGATTCTTCGTCCAAATAAAGGTGTCTGGATTAAACTGAAGAGGAGACCAAATGCTGGATCAGAATGAAAGGAATTTCAAGAGTTTACTTCCAAAAGCTTTCAATCTATTTAGGCTGAGACATATTTTAAACAATATTTTGATGTCAGTCCAGCAATTTGTTAAAAATAGTTGTTACTGTTTTATTAAAAAAGATGTAGTAATAGTCCCAGTTGCTCTACTTTTATAGTGGTTGTGAACTTCATGTTTGTCTTTGAAATGCAAGTCTTTAAACCTTAAATTTTTGTGCCTTATCTGCTCAGATGAAACTATTCTATTGCCACAGTGCCACAAAAACTTTAGCTATGGTAATAACAACAGCAATGCCTGTGATGGAGTGATCAGCTTACATGCCATGGCATTTTCCAACCAAGTGGAAGTCCCAAGTATTTGTAAGGTTTTCAGGTTTCTTGTGTTCTGAAAAATACAAGTGATAATCCTTCTTGGCACATTTTTTTTTTTTTTTTGGTGATGACTGCCTCTGTAAAAACCAAGCAAAAATCTCTGATAACTTTACTCATCCTTGGTAAGCATTTACACTAGTTTGTAAGAAGGGAATACTTTGAATTATTTTTATCAATCTGTGCCAAAAGCATTAGTCTTTATAACCATAGCAGGAACTAGACAGTATGCAAATTACACGCAGGATTTCATAATGACACAACTAATGTATTATTAAAAATTTTGAAAATAAACTTCTACTATGCCTCAATGTGGACTGAAATTGTATCTGTTGAAATTGCATAGCTGTGTGCAGGTACATTGCTGATGACTAATAATTTCTTAGAATCAGTTCCTGTAGGGTGATCAATCAACTAGATTTTACTGTGCTAGTCAAAGCTGAAACAATGAGCCAGTGTGCTCTTACCTTCTAGTGCCCTGAAGGTAGCGTACAGAGTTTTTTGCTAATTGATGTTGAAGAGGAATTACAGTGATGGAATGAAGTGCCTGTGAAAGTTTCTGATTGTACCTTCAGGACGGGTCAAAATCTGCTACAGGCCATACAGCTGGAGAACAGACTATCCACGATTTTTGTAAGCTCTGAAGAAAAAGCTGGTGCTAAACCAAGCTGAGCTCCTGTAGCTGGTTTGGCTTTACTTGTGCCCTATGCTTTAGGGCTTCTTTTGACTGGTGTATGTTGCTCCAGCACAGTGCCTGGCACTGTACAAAGAGGGGTGCCCACCAATAACCACACTCTTCAGTTGTTCCTGTCACTTGGCAGTGAGGGCTTTTGGTGTATTGTTGCCTTTAGGTGGTTCTTGGGCTGTATGGACTAATATGGACTGGTCCACTCAAATGATTATTGCGTTACAAAATAAGAAAGAAGTAATCTGTTCTTACTCATTTTGTTGACATTTAGAGATTTTTTCTCTTGTCTGTTTCCATGTGTCCTTTTAACAACTTTTAGTCACTTAATACCTGGGATACTGTTGTACTTTGCAGAATATCATAATAAAGACAAAATGATTTATATTTGTTTCAAATTAATTAGAGGTTTCCTCAAAACTGCCAAATTCTTTATATTCTGATAAGCCTTTTTTTTTACGATTTTCTGAGGATCTTCTAAAAAGGAAGTGTTTAATGATTAGTTTACATAAATGAAATCACAGATCTTGAGAAATAGTCTATAATCCCTACCTTTATTTTACCATTAAGACAAAAAAGTCTGTAACAATAGTAATACTTGCATCCTTGAGCCTTCTTCTTCAAATAAGGTTTCATTGCTGTATAATAACAAGAATTTCAGTTTCCAGGGCTGAATCTAAACATTGTCTTTTTTATAATGAGGTAACTTTTGAGACCACCTTCATATGTTAATGCATATAATACATGACACATGTTTTCCAAAGAGACTCTAAATTAAGGAATTATTTCATGCTTTTGGGTACTTGGCAGTGTGAGCTTTGAGGGTAGATAAGATTAGCATCCAGAACATGTTTTCTCAGGAGATTTGGCATGTAGTTGAAACCTGGAGAGGTTTCAACTTAAGCTATGTGCTTAAGTTGAGGACATTCAAGACAGATGAAAACTGACATTACTTCCTTTTTGTCTGTGGGATATGTTTCATGGGAACAGTTTGTAAGATAAACCAAATTATAACTTTTTTTTCCATAATATAATTTTTATGACTTCTGTCTATGCTGACAAATATTTTTTCTTGTGCTTTGCTTTTGTACCATGCTCTTCTCATATAATGTGTGTATATCTCCTAGAATTTCCTTATACTCTCCAAAATGGACAAGAAAATAATTGAGACAAAACTGGATAAAACTGTAATAAGAAACTCGTTATGAAAAGTGCATGGGTTCAAATGCCGGCACGAGGATGCCAATGTGAAAAATGCTTATTTAGTGCTTATTTAGTGATGCACAAAGTGTCTTTGCCAAGATGAGCACTGATGTAATCCTATAATCTTTGTTTTCTGAGCTCTTCTGAAATGGCAGTGATCTCTTATTTTCTGTTGTGAAAATTGGTTCTGAAGCAATCTGATGCTGCTAAAGAAAGAAATATTGAGGAAAACAGTACTGAACATACAGGTAACTTCATGCCTGCTGGGTAGATCGTAAATACCTTGCATTGTGCAGTGTGCTTTTATTAGGTTATATCATGTGATGTATAGTTGTTGATAGTGGTCAGGAACAACCCTGTAGGTGTGGGGGTTTGTTTGTTAGTTTTGTGTGGGGTTTTGTTTGTTTGTTTGGGGGTTTTATTGTGTGTGGGATTATTTCCTGTAGGATTGCGGAATGCAGCTAAGCATTGCCAGGTTTCCTGATAAAATAATGGTACAATAAAATACTGTGTAATAAAAACTGCATGTGCCTAGTAGCTGTTTGTAGTCTTTTTCCAGACTTCCAGGTATCTCCTGTGTTTTTAAGGCAGCAGTTGATTTCTAAGCCAAAATAATTACACCTTCTATAAAGATCCTTTTTGTATGGTGTCAGAAAGGACACAGCTTTCTGCTGGGATGACAGACATGGGGTGTGTGTTTCTGGATCGTGGTTTACAGCTGTTGCAAGGAATGCTGACAACAATCTATGACTTCCCTCTTTTGGGAGGTTCTGCTTGAGAGCACCTGCAGGTGCCTCAGAGGCAGAAGTTTACAGCCACCTTGACACAAACTGCTTTTTGGCCTCTGACAGCTGCATGTTTTGGACACATGCAGGAGGTGGAATAGTGGTGCATACTAGATACCCACCTGTCTTCCTGAATTTAATCCTCATGCTGTAAAAGACAAAACCTCATATATAAATGTTAGTACACTGCTACAAACAAATCGTTTTGCCGTGTTTGATCTCACATGTCATCTCCACTTCCAGCAGCTAAAAGAGTCATAGCCTTTGGAGAGTCCTACCCCAATTTTCTTCCTAAAAGAGTATTGGTGCCATGCCCTGGCATAACTCCCAGTATACAAGTACCTCATTTTATAGTCAGGTCATATTTAGATGACCTTCATGGTCTGCATGGATTAAAAGGTTTAAAACTAAATTAACTCACTTTCTAAACCAAAAAAATACATACATCTGAGATTCTTCTGAAAATGGGAGTCTCTTAGTTATACTTTGCTATAACTCCAAGTATAACTCTATCTTTGTTTCAACAAATGGACTTTTCTATTTGATGCCTGGAGTATAACTTGTGGAGATATTAAGTGCTCATAGAATTTGCAAAATATTTTGATCAAAGAAAGGCAAAAGTTATCAGTTAGCAAGAGACTCATTTAGCATTTGGCGTATGCCCAAATGACCTCATCTCAGGCTAGTAATTGAGGGGCATATAGAACTTCCTCAGGAGTTACTGTTTGACAGTTTACGGGCCTTGATCAAGATACTGGGACCCTTCACTGTATATTGAAACATTCTGCCTTCTCTAATATCTAACAAAAACCAGCATCAGGTGTTTTAGCTCCAAAAAGTAAGGCCTTGGGCAGTAATGTGACTTTGCATTTATAGAAAAGCAAACCTGATTATAAGGAAAAAAAAAAAAACCCAAAAAAAAAACCAAAGACGACTTCTGAAATAACAAATCCAGTAGCTATTTGTTGTTTAATATTTGCAATTCTCTTCTATAATATGATCCTGAATTTTGTTTTCATTGATTTTTTATTTGACATCTGATTTGCAGTTTTTTCTGGGCTCTGTTTCCAGGAAGACTATTGTTGACATGTAGTTTCAGGATATGGAACTACTAAACTCCTTTTATTTTGATACAATACACAGTTCTGCACTATTCACAAATCAGTAAATTATTATATCCATCTTTTTGCAGCCATTTTAGGCTGTATCAAGTAAAACAGAAGATTCTGCCCTAGTGAGACAGTGGATTCTTCACTCAGATAATGGCATCCTGACTCAGATGAAAAAGCTCTAGACTGTTGATTGTAAGAAGAAAAGATCAAGATTTCGATTTAGAGTTTGTTCTGGCAGCATATGATATTTTATTTCTCTCTCTCCTTTGTCATATACATAATGATACCCATGAAGTTCTTCAGAATATTTGTTGGTTGGTTGGCGGATTTTTTTTCCTACTGGAGCATTCAGGTTCATGAAATTATTACAGTATCATCATTCAGATGGAAGGGTGTGCATAAAGCCAAATCAGAATGAGAATTTGGGTTGTTCCCACCATACTGGTGCTTTCCTTCCCTCATTTCCTCTGAGAAACTTCTCCTCTTGCTCCACATCACAACCAGTGGGTGTTGTCTCATCACAGAGAGTAGATCCTCTTCCATGTTGAAGATGTTTTTTGAATAGGACTGCCACAAGAAACGTGGGATTTGGTTCTGCCAGACAGAATTAGACCTAAATCAGGCTAGAATCCAGTAATTTATTTTCTGAGGTGAAACAGTTCAGTAATTCCTGCCACCTTTGCAGATGAATGAGATTTGTGCATGGATCACAGTGGAAATCAGCAGAAGGCAGTATTAAGTGAGTAGGCAATTGCACTGCCAGGGAGCTGTCATCTTAAAGAACGTGCTTAGGCTGAAGCAGGTTTTGGTTTTTTGTAACTACTAAGTCAAAATGAAGCAGAGTCAAACAGAAGAAAACTCTTCAATGTATTTGAGATTATTCAAATAAATTTTTAACTTGGATCGTCAAAAAATGTTTCCATTTATAAAAATCTTTTGCTGAGCTCTTCTTTTATTTCTGCTATCTGAATTACTGAACCCTAAATGCAACATCCTGATTTAACTAATATTTAGAATATTGATAGCTAAATTGATACAATGAGGGAATTAAGACCAACAGTAAACTTATAAATCAAGACCTTATGAGCCTAAGGAATATTAGATGGTTTTGGCATTCTATGTACTTTAGATTTCTAACTCTTCTCCTAGTTTAAATCATATAATCTCTGGATTTCAGAGAGGCTCAGGAAACTTAGACCAGCTGAGAATTTGTCTCAGCATATTTTGTAATTTGTCCTATAATAAATATGCCCTAAAATAAACAATAACTCACTCATCAATATAAAGTCCATAATACATTTTTTCTCTGTACAGAAGTTTAATTCTGTTGGTTTGAGCAATAGCACAGCAGTGTAAATGGGAGCACATCATGTGAGTATCAGGCCCAGTGAAAGAAAATGCATTTATTTTGCAAAGTAAGCATGCTCATTATGATTCTCTTTGAAAGCATTTCTGCCTAATTTCTGAGCTTCACCATCAAATCCAACTGATGGCCTTACAGATGTAGTTAAAATTATGTTTAGTTTTAGAAAGAGTGATACCTAAATTTGAGAACTGCTGCTTTAAGGAAATTTTTTCCCTCTTTTGTTTTCCTCGGTAGTTTGCTTCTGAAACAAACATCCATCACCAGAAGATGTCTCTTCCTTAGACAAAATTCTAAAATATAGACAATGAAATCTTTATAGAAATGAAATCTTACAGAAACTTCTGATGAATATGGGTATGACTACATCTTGCATGAATGACACACATGGTCCCGGTAAAATTTATGGTCATTCTGCTCTGTTTTTCTGCTTTATGGAATGGTATACCTTATTTTTCCAAAAGTGTATGATTGGAGAATTTTTTTTTTTTTTTTTTTTTTTTTGTTGGTGTGTTTTTATTAAAACAGTAACAAACTGGAATAACTGCCCAGTATCAGAAATGGAAAGCCCAGACAAGAAATGAAAAGTGAAGAAACTAAGTTTTTTGACAAAAGTTCCTATCTGTTTCCAATCTGTGCCACCAATTGAAATGAACACACACACACACACACACAAGGGCAAAATAATTATTTGAATACTAATATATGTTGAGCAAGACAAAAAATGATAAGTTCAGCTTACTTTGTTTGTAAATATTCAGATACAGGTAGATTTTGTGATTGCTTCCAGGGACAATGAAAATTCTGTGATTTGATACAGAGAGAATTTTTTCAGGGCTTTAACATATTATCATAATTTTATAGGGGAGAAAAGAGAAACTCTGTTGCATACATGTGGTTATACAGGATCAACTCCAGTGCGGTGTGGATGATAGATGTCCTGAAAATATGTCCCAATGTCAGTAACAATATTGACAAAAAGAGTTCCAGTTCAAAGTTAGCATTGCAGGTAGTAATATTTAACACAAAGTGTTGACTTTTTTTTTTTTTTTTTTTTTTTTTTTTTGGTAGAGTGCAAACCTGATCCATGCATCCAGACTTACTATGTGTTCAGGTATGTAATCATTATTGCAACTGGTATTCAGTGAAAGGTTTTTGTAGCAACAAGACAGTGTAATCTGAGAGTATTTATGGCTTGTGTTTTGGGGTTAATTTATTTCATAGCTGAAGTTGTTGCATGTGAAAAAAAAGTTTAGAATTCTCATAACATATGAAGCAGTGTGAGTCATTTGTTTGCTACCTTGATAACAGTATTTACTAAACTGTCTGGAGAGTCTGTATTAGTAATGTCATTTCGGTGGAATATTGCTCCCAGTCTAAGCAAGAATGAATATTCTGCTGTTAAAAGGTATGCCAAAACAACATGTCACAGCTGCAATTGTAATTTTCAATGTAATTTTGAATTAATGGTGAGACAGTACAAGTGTAAATCAGTGTTAGGCTTAGCAGTGCTTTATAAAACTAATTATACACCCTTTATTGAACATATCCTAAAGAATGGTTTTGTGGTTTTTAGGATGCATTGGATTTATCGGACTTTTTATTTCATTTTCTTACTTGCTTCCGTTTACAGTGGTAAGTTAATACGTAATTACTGAGATTTACACACAGCGTAAAGCAACTCTTGTAGAAGGGGAGAAAATTAGTCACTGTAGTCTGCTCTTGAGAGAGCTGTTTATTCTACTGGATTGACCTTAGTTAAGTTTGTGTAACCAGCATAAACCTATTGTCTGACACAGAACTTTCTGATGGGGCTTAAATGGCACTGTCCTGCCACCCCTATGCTGTCACCTCCCCTAGCACACATGGGACCATGCCACAGGAGGTTTTCTCTAAAGGACTGAGACTGCATCCACACTGGAACTGTGAAATTGGTGTGATGCTCCATGTTCTGTGCCCAATGGCATGGTTAGTAGCCTAAGCAGCAGCTGGAGAAGGAGGCCCTTTGGGGGTGTATGTCTTTCATTCTGTGTTAATGATTTACTTTGTTCCATTAGCTAAAGTTAAACTGCAAAAACAGCACTGCGCTTCTCTGAAATTCCCTTTCCTGATAAATTATAACTAAAGCCTAACATGGGTATTAGTTCAGTAATGTATTAACTGTTTTCTCAGAGAGCAATTAGGCAGCAGCTTTTTAGCAAAATCTAATAGATAAGTGAATTATTATTTAAGGAAATATTTTAACTGGCTTTAAGTCTCAGCAAAACTAAAATCTTGGAAAAATTCTGAGACCTAAAAAACATTTTAATTAAATTAAAGTGTTCAGAACTGGCACAGTATGCACACTGTGCATTTATTTACAGCATTAATAATTTTTTGTGTGTTAATATATGCTAGAAGAAGATAAATAGGATCAAAAATATCTGATACAGTAAATAATTGCAATATTCTTTTCTTTTAGCTTTAGAATTCACTTGGTGTATTCTAAGAATTAAAAATGTTTTTCTGTTAATGACAAAGCTGGATTAAGAAATGCTGCTTAGAATAATACCATTTTTTATAGAAAGAGCTTGAAAGTATATATATACCAGTGAACTTGGATGTTTATAAAGTCTAATTTTTTACTAATATGGATTTAACCTTATTATCACATCTAGGATGTATGTCTAATAGTAATC
>VXBN01007463.1:7062-105421 GCA_013397395.1 Sinosuthora webbiana | reverse complement strand
TTAATATATATATATATTATACCTGTCTGCAGGAAACAGTGAATTGCCAAAGTATAGTTTATAATCATATAAACAAATAAAATCTTCTTGTAGTATTTTAAAACTGTCAAATCCAATATGATATTACCTTTTGTTTTCATTTTAAGTATCACTTGACACAGTATGATTACACTAGAGTAACAGATTAAGCCACTAGATCAAATGTTTTCAGTTGGGTTTCCCCCCACTTTCTGAAAAGACACTATTTTCTCTTTATCTTTTATCCAAGAAAAAGCACTTTAGTAGATGAGGGAATACAAATCGCAATTTTACTGTTTGCTACTTTTGGAGGGCAAATTCAAAAAGAGAGTGGTCTCCTGTGCAAAGACAGCTCTCATGAGTGTTTTAATGCAGAGATCTTAGAGGCCTTGAACAAATCACCCTGCTTCTCCACTACAGTGGATGTTCAAGACCCCCAAGAGTCTTGAGACTGACAGGACCAGAGGATCCTAGACAGTAGTATTTCTGCTGGAGTGATGAGACTCTCAGAGGAACTGTGCTACTCACTCCCCTCATCCACTTCTCTTGACAAAAGCCTGTTTTAACAGCAAGATCAATGACAAAGAGGAGCAGTAGCTTCACCCTCTCCTGGTGAACTGGGTGTTCCCATCTCTAATAATTGACATTATTATAATAATTATTATATGTATAATAATTATTATAGTAATTGATAATTTTTCTTGTTATTCTGTGTTAGAATGTGTGACTCAGATCTATGAAAATACATTCTTCCAAGGAGGAGACCTCACTACAATTTTTACACCAACTGCCAATTACTGCCAAATAGTGTGTACTTACCATCCTACCTGTCTGCTCTTCACCTACTTGCCAGCCACATGGACTAAAGATCCTGCAAAAAGGTAGAATGTTCATGTATTTGTGTCTTTTTCTGGTCTCCTGTGATAATTTAGAAACCTGGTAACATTTTGACAGAACAGAGGTATGCAGGGAAAGGTGCAGGGTTGCCATGGAAAACAAAGTCATGTATCTCTAAAAATGGTGATCTATGAGTAATTGCTTGAATTCAAAAGGTTAATTTTGACAATGCCCAATTCTTCACACTCAACACCAACTCTTTCAAGGAAGGAGAACTGACTCTGCACTCCCTCCTCTACGTCATGTATTTATTGTTGAGGAACAATGTGAATAATTTCACGTCTCCAATGATCTGTTCCCCATCCTTTCTATTTAGCATATTTTTCTCACAATTAGCAATTTCAGTAGAAATTGAGGTTGAGAGAGAGAATGAGGTTGTCTTCTCTCTATGCCCAGTACATTTCTGTTCTCCAAACCCTGGGCTCTGCTTCTCATTTTATTGAGACACAATTCTTGGAGTTCCCACAAGTACAAAATATTCTGATTTGCCACCAGTGCCAACAAAGCGTGTAAGGCTTGACCCTATTTTTCTTCCAATTGCACTTGTCAAAATTTTCATGTAGTGGGGTATTGGACAGGCTGCATTTCACCTGAGAAGCAGTTATGAAAGTCTGTGTTGTACTGTAAAAGCTGTAAATTGCTGCATTTTAAAACACAGGTTCTCCTGCTATTTAAAAGACAGCGATACAGAAATTCTGCCAAAAGTGGATGTGGAAGGAGCTATCTCTGGACATTCCTTAAAACAGTGTAACCAAATTAGTGGTAAGATATGCCTGTATTTTATGCTCTGCATTGCATAGCAGCTGTAAAAAAAATTAGCATTTTGGAAAGAGGAATAGAATCAGGGAAACAGCCAAGTAGTGATTTGTGTGTTCTTTGGCAGACCACTTTCAAACACAGATGACAAAAACTCCACTGGTTTTACTCTTCAGGCCCACCTCCACCATCCAGGCTCCCCAGATAACAGGGAAATCATGCTCCTGCAGTCACTGTTTCATTTGCTAGAAGCAGATGGCAGCCCGTGCTTTAACTGCTGACTCCAGTTCTAAAGATTAATTTACTACTACAATTCCACTCCAGAAAGTGGCTCATATGGTATGTGTGACCCTGCTTTATATGCTCAGCAAAGCAAAAGTGCATCATCACAAAGTGATGCTAGTACTTTTGTGTTTCTGTGAATAATTTTTTAGCAGCTGCATCTTTTAGCATATATGTGCTTTACATGAAGACTTAATGTCAGCATACCATACCTGCAAGTTATCACCAGGCATATTAAAAACCTATTAAATGTGTTATTTTATGTATGTTTTAAATTTGCACCATCAAAATGATGTCATTAAAAGGAGATTAACCTTAAGCATAGCATATTACTTTAGAAAAACAGAATGAGGAAGAATATAGTTATTCACTTTCTGCCTTTGAGGACAAATAGTGTCTTACAGATGTCAGGCTACTTCTTTAGTTATATTAGTATAGCATCTCAATATGGCAGGACTAAGTGGGTTTTTATACAAGTTCTCCACTTTAGCTATTATCAATAGGTTGTGCTTGCTCTTGATTGCCACTTGCCCTTCAGAGCAGTCAGGCCCCTTAAAAGCTCTTTCCTGCCAATAACGCTTCATGTTTATATTTCTGAGTATCTTGGAATAGAAAAAGAGATTTCAGTGGGATGTTATTCTTTATGCTATTTAGACTAATTAATATCACTGGAATTACTCTAGAATCAGGCTAAAATGAAAATCTATCCATACATGTTTAAAAATGCCTCCAATCATTGTCTCAGTCTTGTTCTGTGAAATGACCATCTCAAACCCCATTGATGCAGTCCTCCCTCTGTGGACTGTAAATGTAATATTCTGACTCAAGTGGGAAATGTCTGTTGCTTATGAAGGATAGAATTTGACATTTAAACTGCTCTGTGAATTTGGAACTGGGAAAATATATTTTATTAAGGATTATGAGTTCTTGCTTTGGTGAATGTCATCCTGGTCTCAGTCAGCCACAGTGGTTAGAGCCCCTCTCTCATGTAGGCAGAGGCACTTTCAAAGTCTGCCAGTTTTTCCTCTTGCCATGAGGTACTACACTAAACCTACATTTCTGATTTGGTGCTAGATCTATGTATAAAGTATAATGTAACTGAAGTGAGCGTGGGAAGTGTCATCTGGAATATGAGGGCTGTGTCATACAAACTGCTATCTTTTGGGCAGTTTGGGGCACGGGATGGGGAAAAGAATAGAAGTACATTTTCAGAACTTGGTCTCTCTTTCTTCACAGCTTGCAGCCCAGATGTCCATGTAGGACTGGATATGGAAGGAAATATTTTTGATACTACTATGGCTGACAGCTATCAAGAGTGTCAAAAACGATGTACCAATGACAACCGTTGTCATTTTTTTACATATGCCTCTGAAACATTTCACAATGCAAGCTTTTGGTAAATACAGGTTGGATTCATTCCCCTGGAAAGCCCTGTGCCTAAGTAGATTAAATCCCAGAGCACTCTAAGGTGCAAGAATTTATTCAAGAATATTCAATTTATTCCTTCTTGCAATGTTTGTTCACACTTACATGTAGGAAAATATCAATAGTAAATTGGCTTTCATTTGTCCATTGGTGAGAAAGACAAACTTGATTATTACAGCCCTGAAAAAAACTAAAATCCTCTGAAGATACTGAAATTCAAATGATGTTGTTAGCTGTGCTGCATTGTGCTCTGTTCAATCTTACTCTGCTTATTGTTCTGGAAATAGCATCATCAGAGCATCCAGAGAAATGATTTCATTTTAATGAGACCTATTTTTGAGCTCTTAATCTGCTCAATTTTGCAAGTTAAACATTGTTTGGCTATCTCTGTTCATGATTTGAAGTCTTTTTCTGGAGGTTGGAGATTGTTTTGGTCAATGGCCAGACCATGCACAATGGTAGGAATTGTGGGTTCAGGAGGATGGTTTAGTCCATGGAAGAAGACCTGTTTTCTTACTGCTTTCTTTGCTCTTTGTCATTCAGTAAAAAATGCTTCTTGAAACATACCAGTGTAGGAACTCCAACCAACATAAAGGTGCTTGATGAGGTTGTGTCTGGATTCTCTCTAAAGCCATGCCAGCTTTCTGAATTAGGTAACTATTGAAAAGTCTTTGATTCTGTTTAGTTTTAAGGGTCATGTATCCTGAAATGCAATCTATCACTGACATGTAGAAATGTTTCATTATGTAGAATAATTCTAATATAATGTTATTCTTAAAATATAGTTAGTACACTCAGGGAAAAAGGAGGTTAATCTCTTTTTAATTTTTTCATATTATTTATCTTACAGAAACAGTTCCCTTCTTTAATGATCTAAAGAATTCTTTCATAAAATAAGCTTGATTAAGTTGTATGTTTTCTTTATATCATGGATACAAAAATGAAAGATAAAAGCCCATCAGATTCAAAGATCAAGGGAAATATAAAGCTTTCTACATTCTGTTTGTATAATGTGTATGCACTTGAATTTTTTTAATGAAGATCTGCAGCTTTCTGATACAGCTGGCTAATAGGAAAGAATGTATTATGCATTTTGTGGGTGATTTGTGATGAAAAAGTCTGTGCTTGTTCCTGCAATCATTACTCAGACAAAATTCTCAAGAGTCTAAAATCAAACAGTGTGTATCAAATCTTCTCATTCTCAATTGAAACATCTTTCACTTCTTTCTTTTTTTTTTCTTTTTAATTCTATCTCCACTTCATCTTACTATGTGATATTTTCCCTTCTTAGTGATGATGATGTTATTCTGCTTTCATATAGCCTTATTTTATCTCACAGATAATCTAGCTTTCCTGTATAATCACATTTTGTAGAGACTGTATCAATATATTTATTTCTAAAATCAGTGCTTGGGTTTACTCTTGGGCAGTGCTGGTGCAGCATCAGTACTCTCTCCCCAACATTCCTCCCATCAATAGTCTGGGGGTGGGCAAGATCCTGTGAGGGAATACATCTAGGTCAGCTGACCCAAATTACCCACAGGGACAGTCCATATCATATGATGTCAGCTCAGCTTTAAAATCTAAGGAAAGGAGGAGGAAGGACAGGTATTTATAATTTACAGTGTTTGCATTCTGGAGCAGCCACTATGTGTGCTGAGGCCCTGCTTCCCAGGAAGTGGTTGGGTATCACTTACTGATGGGAAGTAGAAAATAAAATTATTGGGTTTTTCCTCTTTGCTTATGTGTGTGCAAACTTCTGGATTTGCTTTAGTAAACTGCCTGATTTCAACCTATGAATCATTTTCCATCTCATTTTCCCTCACCTTTTTAGCTGGGAAAGGGGTAATTATAGAGAGAGTTGCTGGGCACCTGGCATCCAGCCAAGGTCAACCCACCAAAGTCCTTTTTTGTGCCCAACATGAACTTTTCCTATAAAACAGTCTTTACCTGAAACCACAAGTCCTCTGGCTTTTACCCTTGATTCTCTCCCTGATCTTACTGATGGGGGAGTGAGTGAGTGGCTGCATGGAGCTTGGTTGTTAGCTGGGGTAAAACCATGACATCATGTGAAAATCAATCTTGTTCCTGCCTCTTTTTCCCTACTTTCTGTATCTTGTGAGAGAGGCAAGAGCAGGCAAGAGAGAGAAGAAATAAATTGTGTGATCATAGAAGCCTAGACAACACTAGTGGATCGAAAGGTCATCTAAAGGAGGTCACATGTCTTAATCTCAGACAGATCATCTATAATCTCTGCCCAGACAGAGATTTGTGGAATGTAGTCATAAAACCTCAGTAGTGTCTTTTTTAATGTTGTTTTGTCAATATCTGAAATGGGTTTATTTCAATATTTATTTCAAGGATTTTTTCTGACTTAATTTAGTTTATTCCTTTCTATGTGGCCTTTCATTTTGTGCCTTTGCCTCTCTGGCCTTATTCACCTACATGCATGTTGCCCATGTTATTACGCATGCATAGCAATTTGTCTGTTTTTTGCCCTTTGCAAAGTATCTTCCTGGAGATCACTGAATGTTGAGAAAATGACCACTGAATGTGATGCTTGAGATCATGGGTTAGCTTCCCTGAAATTTCAGATCCACATTTTTGCTTTAAATGTAATTACTTTTGAAACTATCTTCTGAATGTGATTTCCCTTTAACATAGGATCTTACCTACTACTTGTGAGGATTAATTGACTAATTTTCTACATTTCTGATTATATTTTTTTACTGTTCTTATTTTGCAATTACTGCCCAGTATTGTTGTCCTTTCTTGCCTATGTTTTTTCAAAACCTCATCAAATTAACAGGATTCACAGTAAGCTCTGCCTCTTCTTAGCTTCCCTTTCTGTAGTAAGGTGTTCTCAATATGTTTCTATAACACACTGGGCAGTGTTGACTTGGCTGCTGTACTTTCTCAACAGCTCAAGTTCTCTGCTGCCACTAAATCCTGTCTTTTGGATCATTTCACTATTTTTACTATCTCTGCAGCTTCCTAGGTTCAAGAAACATCCTCTGTGCCGATGCTTCCGTTTTTTCTTTTTAAATTCTTGCACTAGGATTCTAGCTGGGGCTTCAAGTGTATCTTTGGAGAAGGATACTCAATCTCTTTTTAAACATGCTAGTATTTCCTGCAACCTCCATATCCATAGTTTGGCTGTGTGAACTATCCTGCCAAGCCTCCAGGATTTTGTTATTTTGGCTATGTCAGAGGCCAGCACTCCTACTTACTCTACCTAATTTTCAAATACTAAAAGAAACATTAAGAAGATCATCACCTTATTTTTCTTTCTAGTCTTACCATAAACCTGATACACTCATTTTAAATTAATCTTTGTTTAAAGATTATTAGATTAGCAAATCTCTGTTGCAACATGTAATTTCTCTTTTCCTCTGTATGAACCTTATCCTTGTAGTGCTCTCCATGACTTTACATATCCAAAATATTCTTGAGAAATAGTTTTTGGTTAAACATGTTGTGTTACCTTTCCAGCTTATCAATCACAGAAGGAAAATGGGAATAAAGATAGAAAGGAATCATCTGTAAATTTCAATATTCTGGTGACATACAAAAGTTTTTTGAATTTTGATATTTTGTTCTTGTTTTATAGATTGTCAAATGGACATTTTTGAAGATCAAGAATTGTCAGGAATTAATATTACAAGTTTTTTCACTCCTGATATTTCTGTCTGCCAAACTACTTGTACATATTTTCCAACGTGCTTGTTCTTTACATTTTTTACCAGGAAATGGCAAATAGAATCTCAAAGGTGAATATGAGAGTTAAATGATATTATCTATGTAGATTATCTAAAATTTATTTTTAAAAAACACAGAGTTTTTTTTAAAACACTAATTTCTTCTATGTGTGTAAATTTATGTTGAAAGGCTATTTTTAGTTAAGCACAGCTTTTTATGGGTTTTTAAAATAAATTTATAATTTCCTATGGGCATTTCAACTGTTTTCCAATGTAATCAGGGCTTTTGTATTGTAGTTGTGTATCTGGTCTTAATTGGAAAAGAATTATACATGTCAAAATACAGTGAGCCTCCAGACTGTTTTAAAGACTTAAAGCTGAATTTTATGACAATATCAAAAGAGCCATCTGGTTTCCTGGCAGGGCAAACTTATTTACTTGAAAAGATTTTTCAATTAAGTTAAGGGCTTTAAAAATATTTTTGTTTGGCTTTCTCCTTTCATACTTAGTAGTGAGAATAGTTAAAAATCAACATTCCACATAAATCAGAAGAATAAAGTTTCAAAGGAATTGCAGGGAGAAGCAAAGCTGAGATGGCATGCGTCGTCTAAAGTGCCCTCTTCTATATATGTATAAATACTGTACCACTTTTAGTAGTATAGTTGTATGGCATTTCATAGCACTTCAAAAATTGCCTCAATGTAGTGTGAACTAGTGAACTTAGGGAATACATTTTCATAGGAAATACTTCTACAGATTGAGACTTGGGACAAAAGAATGTATTTAGGGAAGAACCTTCTTTCACCAGTACCTAAACAATTATTTTTAGGATGTGAGAATAGGCTTAGCTATTGTGAAAAATATTTTATTTTAGAAATCTTTGCCTTCTGAAGACATCAACAAGTGGAATTCCAGAGGCACTCGTATCACAAGAAAATGCTGTATCAGGCTTTGGACTCCTAAATTGCAGAAGATCTTTACCTGGTAAACAATAAATTAAAATAAAAATACAATTTTTGAATTAATCTAATTAATAACTTTTTGATACTTTGAATTAATAACTTTTCTGATGCAATCATTCTTACAGCCTGCAATTCTCGCACTTATATGCATATGGATTTTTTTGGGGATGAACTTAATATCACTTATACTAAAGGACACAGAGCTTGTCAGCAGGTTTGCACAGACACGATCCGCTGCCAATTTTTTTCCTATTCTCTCCTCCAAGGTTCATGCAGTGAAGAAGGGTGAGATAACATTTTTTAATATGTTCAAAGATTGCTGAAGTAATTATTTCAAAGATGTGGTGAGGGAGTCATGTATGTGCTGTTCAGTGAAAAACATACAAACTAAATATTTGCATTAATTAATTGGCAGAAAGTGCAAGTGTCACCTAAGAATGTCCTCAAATGGATCTCCAGTGAAAATAGTCCATGGACCAGGAAGTATCTCTGGATACTCACTAAGACTATGCAAAGAAAAGGCCAGTACTGGTAAGTAAAACTTCTTTTATGAAAAATAGACAGTGCTTCTCTGATTTCAGTGTAGGAGGCCAAACCATATTTTTTTAAAGTGCTTGCACTGTCCCACTGGGTTATCTTGTAGAGTGTTCTGGAAAAGTGAAGTCAGTCGGGTCTTCACATAGTAAACACCAGAACAGCACTGTGAATTTGATTTTAATAGACTTTATGATCATAAACCATGAAAAATGTGTCAGGCATCACCTTCTTCCCAGTAGGTGGTGCCTATTCAGTGATCAGCAGTAGTCTCATCTTCGTTTTTCATTGGTGAATGCAAGTTGTCTTTAAGCTCAGCTTTAAATTATTTCTGTAGTGTGTATGCAGCATTCTGCAAGAACAATTAGGATCGTTGGTGGGACAGACTCTTCCCCTGGGGAATGGCCGTGGCAGGTCAGCTTGCATGCCAAGCTGTCTCGCCAGAGACACCTGTGTGGGGGCTCCATCATCAGCAACCAGTGGATTCTCACAGCTGCTCACTGTGTCACGAGGTGAGGCCTAAATGTACATGTACAAATAAGTCCCAAGGATTAACCCAGCATGCAAGATAAATTGAGATCCACCTTTCATGATAATATCAATGAGAACTAGAAATAGATGAACTGCTTTAATGTAACCAAAAGGTGGCATTTTCAGGTAGACATTCTGTTTCTTAATGTAACAGGAACTCCATACTTTGTTCCTTTCTATCATGGTGTTGTACCGCTGATGCTAAATGATTTTAATGAATCTAGAAGGTGAAATTCTAAGGCAGACAACAAATACCTAAAGAGCCATCGACATTCTCATGAGATATGAGTTTTTTCTTACTGTACCACTGAATTAGACTATTGACTGTTTGTCTTTTTCCCTCAGTCTAGAGAATCCCAACATTTGGCGTATTTATGCTGGTATTTTAAGACAATCAGAAATAAATGAGGATACTCCGTTCTTCAAAGTGGAAGAGATTATTGTTCACTCTCAGTATAAATATGCACAGATTGGATATGACATTGCTTTAATGAAACTTGCTAAGCCTATGAATTTTACTGGTATGTAGCATATTGCGTAGAAATTGTGAAAACATGCAGGAAGACACGGGGCTGGCATTGCTATGGCAGTGCATGATACCTGGGCTGGCTTTCTTTAATATGCAGTTACTGGGGTTTGAGGACAATCTATTTTGTTGGCTTCAAAAAGAAAATGGGTGGCTTTAATTTATAGGCTGGGGGTGATGCATAGTGTAAGGGACAAAGTGTAACAAGGAGGCTGTTGTTAGGGGGCATGTAGGTGCCCACCAAACCTTACTGTTGCAGTTGTCTCTGCTGGACAAACTAGTATTTTCTCTTGTACTTTAGATCTTCAACTACCTATCTGCCTGCCATCAAAAGAAGACACTAACATGTTTTATACTGACTGTTGGGTAATTGGATGGGGTTACAGAAAAGAAAAAGGTACAGAGAAATACTTTAAACAGTGAAATTTTGTATTTTAAAAATCAATGTGTTTCACAAAAAAGCCTCCCCTTCTCTAAAAAAAGAAAATTCTTCTCTGTTCTTAGCTACCACTATTCCTTCTAGACAGTACTTTAATATCATTCTTTATTAGAATTGATTTCTATTGAGACACCATAAAACATAAAGGAAAGATGTATGAAATTATCATTAAATAGCTCCATGCTCTGATACAATAATTAATTTTATAAATTGGTTCAATAGTTTGAAATATCTGAGAATTCAATCTTAAATAAATCTTCTACAACACTTAAATACCCTTCCTTAGATTCTAGCTTAATCTACTGCTAAATCCCAGTAGCTATCAGGGTTTTGCATGCTCTTTTTTAGTTTTTTCCTAGTTGAAAGAAAAGGCAACCAATTTAACACTGAACTGTTTTGAATTAGGCTCTGCACATAACCCATGGGGCTTTTTTATGTGGTTGTATTCATATGACTTTAGAAATTGGAGATTGAAGTATGTTGCTTTTCTTATTCTAAAGATTGATAGTAGACCATGCCAATGAGTTGTGTTTTGATAGTAGATGAGATTTGAACTGCTCTGATTTTATATGGAGGTAGGCCAAACAGCTCTTAATTATCAAGCTCTGGTTTATATCTATTTATTTATTTATATTTTTATGTGTAATTTTTATATGTTTCTATAGATGTATATGCACCGGTTTAAAGAGTATCTTTTCCTTTTTCCTGTATATGTGTGCCTATCTGGAAGTTAAAATTCAATGTGAAATCTTAAAAATTTAGGCAGTTACTGTATAGACAAATTTCTTCTGTTAATTACTAGAGAAAAGGCTACTTTTAAATAGTCTTGTTTAGTCTATGTGCAAATTTCTCAATCTTAAAAACTACTGGGATAGAGAGAAGCACAGATTTGGGAACTGGGAGATTCCAAACTTCTTGCAACACTTTACTAGGAAATAATAGTTGCTAATAGTTTCCAAAGCAATGCTAACAGCAATACTCCAAGGGCCAATGTCCTTAGAGCCATTCACATGTGAGGATTCATTGCACAACACAAGGGAATTTTGAAGCTTTTCTAGTCATGACAAAGAAGATGGCATCATAAAAGCATTTAAATTAGAAGACAATTCACATTGTTTGCTAACACAAAGAAAGGAAAATCAGTGTCATGAACATCTATTAACACTCTAGAAGCAGTGGCCTCCCACTTTGTAACATCAGTGTATGGGGATTTCTAGGGTTGACTTTTAACCTTTATTTTGCTAGAACCAAACATTTCTCCCCTCATGTTGCCTTCCATATAGGTCGGGTACAAAATATTCTTCAAAAGGCTCCTGTACCCTTCATGTCAAAAGAGGAATGCCAGGCAAGGTACCGGAAGCACAGAATAGGTGAAAAAGTGGTCTGTGCTGGCTATGATGAAGGAGGAAGGGATGCTTGTAAGGTAATGACAAACCATAGTGTGTAGTTATATATTCCAGCCAGATGTTCAAATATATAAAGGAATACTACAATTATTTATATTTGTTATTAGAAAAGTATGATTTTCAATAGAACTCTTGATTAACTTGTCACTTTTTGTTGTCAAAAGCACTGAAAACCAAGGTATATGGAAAATATTTGTTGTACAATATTGAAATCTTTAGGGATAGGTTCCACGGATAGGTAACTCTGAGTGTGGATATCTAGATATCCATTTAGGATAGAACAGTGTTCCTTCAGACTATCAGAAATCCAGAGAGCACAAGTATAGCATCTTCAAGCATTTCTCCAATAAGAACAGATTTCCCAGGTGGTTTCTTTTTTTTAAAATTTTATTTCTTGGTAGGAAATACAGTACATAAAATCTTATTTTAAAGCATCCACTGTGTATAAACCAGAAGGGAGGGTGCTAGCAATGCTATTTAAATGCACGGGGAATAGAAGGCTAAAAACAAACTGTGAAAATTGCTCTGTTCATAATTAGAGTTGAAAATGTCACAATAGCATGAGTTCCGTGAGCCAAATTCTGTGCTCAAGAGTAAAGTCACGCACTTTCGCCAGTTTAAATATTCTAAGTTAATTTCTTCAAGAAGAAAATAGTCTGCTTATTAATATTAAATTCTCTACCAAATACAGTTTTCTCTGCAAACATTTAAAACTTAGTAATTGTACACTGAAATGTTACTATGGCTACGATTAGTTAGGAATAAAAATACTTGGAGCTGGGAAGTAATTTTTCCTCTATGCCAATTAAACTTTCTTTATCTGATACAGTGTAACAGAACATGAAGGTGTTCTTTTAAAAAACAACACACCTGCTGTTGTCCTAACAACTGATAACATCTTCTCTAAGGAATCTTATACTCAGAAAGGAATAGGAAAAGAAAACACAAAGGTGTTTTATGCTGAGTGGGACAGAGTCACTCAAACAAAGATAAGGCATGTAGAGAACTGAGATACTAAAAAACATGGTCATAAGAAAAAATACTGCCAAACTGGCTGTTTTGCTTACTTGCATACATAGTTTTTTCATTGAGTTTTAAATCACTGTATGTAGATAAGTTAATAATATTATTAATAACAATAATATTAAATTAATAAAACCCAGTAGTTTTGAACCTTCATGGGAAGAAGAAATTGTTTGCAATGGCTGTTTAGAAACCAGTTTACTAAACAATCAGAACACCTGCTTCAGTCCTCTCCTAATTAGTCGTAAGTGAAAGTGATTAAAATCTAGGCTGTTATGCTGGTGGTAACATTGAATGATGCTCATTTTATTGAAGGCTTTCTTTGTGATAGAAATACTGATGAGGCCTCTTCCTTGCATGCTCTCTCTTTTTCTGCTGTGACCCAGGGAGACTCAGGAGGGCCCCTGTCCTGCAGGCACGAGGAGGTGTGGTACCTGGTGGGCATCACCAGCTGGGGCGAAGGGTGTGCCCGCCCCAGGCAGCCGGGAGTCTACACCAAAGTTGCCGACTATTCAGACTGGATTCTAGAAAAAACTACTACATAGTATGGGAATTACTGACTCACTCAAAGTGTTGCTGTGGAATGACAACCCTCAGAGCAATGGGATAAAGCGTGTTAGTGCTTTTTCAATGGTGTTTTTTGTTAGCCTGGAGTAAAATACTTGCTTTAAAATGCAGAAGAGCAGGAATGAATGAATGAATTTTCCTATTACTAAATAAAAAGCAGTAATAACAATAAACTCCGTCACCACTGATCTGGCATAAAAAATACGGCTGAGTCATGGACTTATTCTGTCCTTGCTAGCATAAAGCAGGAATGGATGAGGTTGCAGGACATGTATGGACCTTGGAGCTGGGAACTACTTCTGTCTTAGGAGGTTGTAACACAACAAACGGAAATTTCCCTCCCTTGCCTGAATGTCCTTAAAATCAGTGAACCACTTACAAGCTTACTAAAGGGAAGGGAAGCTGAGGCATGGAGATGCCTACACAGTTGAATAAACCTTGTTTCCTTGGGGAATTAACCAAAAAAGTGTCAGTACTAACCAAGAAAACAATCCAAGGAGTCTTGGCAGAGGGACACACATGGACGCAGACACCACCAAGCCCAGTTCATGCTGGGAAATCCCATCCTGCTGTTCCCAGGGTCTGCTGTTCCCTGCTGTTCTGCCAAGGGTTTGCACAAGTGTGGTTTACCATTGTGCTGTCATTTCCACTGGGCTTTGATCTTCTCAGGACCATGGCAGGGAGCTCAAGCCTGTCCCTTACGGTGCCTCCAAGTTACCAAACACCTATGTGATCTATACACAGATGTTCTCAAGACACAAAGAACGGAAAACAGCGGAAGGCATAAAATACATGTTTTTCTACATTGCTACTCTCCAGACTTTCTGCATTCCCAGCTGCAAGGTCACTTGAGTGTGTTTACGATCCCCACCAGTCTTCCACTTTTAACCCATTGCTCCCAAGCTGTCACTTACGTTACTCTAATTTCTGTGCACAATTTTGTGATGAGAAGTATAATGAGGGTCTACTTCTCTTGAGGAAGAATATCCAGAAAACCAATAAAAGGATACCCTCCCCCCCCACAATATATATTTTTATTTCCCAAATACCTAACTCTCCATGATTAAAGAAACAACTTTATCTTGTTCCTATTTCTCCTTATTTCCTTTTATCATTTCTTGTTACTTTGTGTCAGGTAGCAAACATATTTCATGGCTAAAATTAATAGAGTGTGAGAAACAGGAGTCAAAAATTAATTACTTTCCCATAGTAAGAATCAGGATTTCACACTGCATCAGAAAGGAGAGCAGAGTACTATCACTGTCTTTGCCAAACTTTATGAGCTTGTTTCCTAATCATCTACATTACCATAATTGCTGAAAATATGTTCCAAAGTGCTACTTATAATTGCCCTACACCACGCTGGGAGGCAAACAGCAGGAGCGGCTCTGCAACTAAATGAGGTCATGAAACTTAGGAATTAAACATCAAATTTATGGGAGAAAAGAATCAAGCTGCTGAAAATTACTTTTGTGTTTAATTTTTTTATGCTTTAGTTGTAAATAATACTGGGGGGAATATGTAATTCCACACTACAAGCTTAAAATCCTATCTGTGTCTGGAGTCTAGGTGTGCAGTGCTAAGCTGACTGCAGTCAACAAACCTGAAATCCCAAAGCTGTATTCAAAGGTTGGGGAGTTGATTTAGTTTGTTTATTTATTTTTAAAGAATCAGAATTCAGAGAAGGGATGAAAACAGTCCAAACTTAACAGGAGAAGAGAGGTACTGCTGCTGTTGCAGGCACATCTGGGGAAAGAGAGAGGCTGCCTTCCCTCTGCCCCATAGTGGGCTCCTGGTGATGGGGCTTGAGCCTCTGAGGGTGCACAGTGCTGAAGGTCTCATGCACTGGGAGCCCTGAGTGCAGGACTTGGCTGGTCAGAGAGCCAACAGGAAAAGTCTGGTGTGCGTTGGGGGAATTGGATCAAGGGTGAGAGGGAAGGCACATCACTGTGCTGGGATTTTTGCCAACACTGCAGAAGCAGAACAGGAGATAGGGGTGGGGGCTGATGTCTTTTCATGCTCTGTTTAATCCTCAGCTGGTTTAAAATAACAGCAAACCTCAGACATGCTGTCAAAAAGCTAGAGACTTAAAAAAGGGGCTGAGAAAGAAAAAATAGAAAACAGAGGGGAAAAAAAAGAAAGATTCTTGGCATTCAAGTGTGGTTCTGTCCTCATGGGGAAGGAATGAAGACAGCTGGAAAAGAGTTGCTGGAGGAAAAAAGGGAATTGCTTCAGTAGGAAAACATCAGTTGAAACTCTCTAAATAAGAATCATCAAGAGACCATCCAAAATACTTGTCTGCTGATATTCAAACTGTGTAGGCCAAAGAGTATATGCAATGTCAATCTGACAACCTTTAATACTTCCTCATAATAATGCTGCCATGGGCTTTTTCAAATGCACAAAAAATGTGTTATATTTTTTTCTTCCCTCTTGTTTGTTCATTTGTTTGTTTGTTTGTTTTTTTCTGCTACAACTTCTCAGGTTGTAAGTATTGCAGTTTTGTAGAGGAATGGCAGTCAACAGTGCTCTGTAAATCTATGGAGCTCCATGTTTTTCTTTTCAGAGGTATTCCAGGTATTCCAGGTCACAGTAATATGCCAAAGGAAACTCAGCTGTTCCTGTGGAAAGGATAAGCGTTCTCAATGACTGCAGACATCCTTCATGAGTGCCTGTTGAACAGATAAAATACCTTATTGCAATGTATTTTTACCCAGAGCAGATATCCTTTAATGGCATTTTGCATTAGTTGTCGGTCCCTCTAATAAAATCCTGATGGCTAAAAATGAGTACCAGGAATAGGTATGTGGAGAATGCTGGAGTTCATAGTGGCTATATGAAGTCCTTATGGCTTTGTTTAAGATGAGCTACGTAAGGGAATTTGTGATCTTTTTGTGGGTTTATACACCATTGTGATATGCAATTCATTGAGACCTTTAGACTCATAGATAGAAGTATATTGGTGTTATTCAGAATTATGTTGCTTGGGCTTTCTGGTATCAATAGGTGACTTGAACTGAATGAGAGGCAGTTTATGACCTTTATTCTCCCTTCTAATCTATCACCCTGGGGACAAGTAATTTAAAAAACTAACAACCAAAAAACTTATATCAATCTCATTAAAGAAAAGCCTGATCTTACGGTTAAAATCTTTCTCTGTTCATGTTGGAACAGGGGATAAACGTCAGTGCTTTAGTTGTTATTTTGATTAATGGCAAGTGTCTCTGGTTGTCCTGAAAGTCAATAGATCTCATAATCTTACTTAGAGATGTAGAAATTTTGGTAGGGGCAAGTGCCATTATTGATGTATTGAATAGCAGCATTAATCTGGCCTAATTTTTTGTATAAACAAGATCCCTGATCCCAGAAATTTTCAGGCTTCTTCAGGTACAGATGAAACACTTCATATGTTCTGTGACACTCTGGAGAACAATTAATCATAAAATAAAGGCATATTCTTTTGCTGCTCCAGTGGACTCAAATTTTACTTTGTAATAGCTTTCTCTGTAATAATTTTAATTGAATTGTAAAGCAAAAAACCCAGTTTCACATTAAACTGGCAATGAAGTGTTTCCTAACACTTCTGGTGCTTTCCCTAATGTCTGAGTTTGAAGTATGACTTCTTGCAAGTGACCTGAGCTATGAAAAAGAAGACATCTCATTTCTTCTTGCTGTGAGAATTCAAAATCCTTGCAGTGAGGATCTAGAGAGATCACCTAGTAAGTCCATTTCCTCTGCTTTCCCAGCAGAGGGGAGTGGAACAATTTGGTATAAGCTCCTAGTGTAAGTTTAATTTTTTCTGTGAAAAATTATTATTCTGCTGTAATGAAAAATGAATCTCTGATGCTGAAAAATAGCAAACTGTATGGAATTAAAATAATTCACAGTGGCATTCCTCATAGTAGGAGAACTGTGAATTCTAATTCTCTGCCTAATTTCCTGTGTGTATGGAGGATTCTTTGAAAAATTATTTCTAGGTGCTTTTTTTTTTTAAGTGAAATATCTGCATTAAAATACATTCAAATTGGATTTCCACTTCAAATAGGAGGCAACATTATTTTGCCTCTGCGCAATTAGAGCAGATATGAAATACTACATATTTATAGTGAAGCATTTCCTGGAGTAGTAAATTGATTGTTTTTCCTGCGGTCTCTGTGTTGTAAATCACATTATAGATATGTATAGATGTGTTAGAATTACTGTGGATTGTTGCATGCTACAAAAGATTTTTTCATGTCTTATGCAGTGGAGTTTGGAGTTTCCTTGTATTGTGTTGGGTTTTGGTTTGTTTTTGCTTGGTTTGTTGGGGGTTTTTGTGGTTTTGGTGGGGTTTGTTTGTTTGTTCTTTGTTAATTTTCTGCAGTTATTCTTTACATTTCTGATACTCTTTGCCCATCACAATGTGATGTTACCAAATACTAAGTTGGTTCCCATATTTTTGTTTCCTGGTTATTTGTGGGGGACAAATGGTACCAAAGGAAGAGGACTGCATGCACAGGGCATGCAAGAGTTTAAGGGAAGTTGATAGGAACTAAAGCAAAGTTGAAGTGAGTTGAAAAAAAAAACCCAAGAATCAGTGCAACTTGAAGAAAGACCAGCCTAAACAATAGATATGCATCTGGGTGCATGGAACTGAAAATATGATGGAAGACCTAGACATCCTTTCCAGATCCACAAAACTGCACCCCGGGACTGGAAAACTGATACATTTCCATGTATGATATAGGAAGTCTTTCTGTGCCAGGAAGTTGTGGAATCATCTGAAGTGCAGCATTGCCCTAACTTGACTGTGCTGTGCTCCGACCTGAGCTTATTATCACACAACTCTGCTGTGATTTGCTGCTCTGCTTTGAGATACCAGATACAATTGTCAAGCTCATATTTGTAGTTCCACTCCACTTCCACTGACTGTACTATCTGGTAGATTTTGTCTCCCAATAAACTCTTTGCTCGTTTTTGTCCTTGAAGTCATGTACAGGAATTTGGAGAATGGTATGGTTTTAATTATCATAGGAGATCTAAATAAATACCTTTTCTGGGGTGTTTTTGGGTGATTAAGCCTTCCTGAAGTTTACTGTGTTGCCCATCCCTAGTACATCATCATTTTTTGAATGATTCTGGTTGGTTGAGTGCTGCCAAGGGAAAGGTGCTTCTTAAGGAAACACCATCCGTAACATGTCTGAAGCTTCTATGTTCCTCTGCTGTGATTCCATTTTTTTGTGTCTGTTTCACTAAAAACTTAAGGCATCAGCATTTTGGTTTTTACCTTGTGCCCAACATGTTGAGTAAGGAACAAATCATAGTCCACATGTGTCACTGGGGAAGGAGGGAGGAGCAGTATTATCCCATGAGGGACAGAGTGAAAGTGTAGAAGGAGAAGGACAAAGGAGCTGCTCCTCTCTCCTGGGCTTCCTGGAATTTGGCTATTTTGGCAGTTGACTGGATGCCATAATATTGTATGAATGCAATTAATCTTCTGAACTCTATTTGTTGGAAGAGCTGGGCTGAACAGTTAATAAAACATTTATACGACTAATAGTGAATGAGTCCACACAATCCACAACTTTGGACTTCAAAGAGTCGAAAACTTTTAAGATTGGCAGAAGGGACTGGTGTGAGCAGTAGAATTACTGTAAACACGGAAAAGAAATAGAATAAAGAGGCTTTATATTTATTTCCAGTAAATTTATTGTGCTTATTACCAGAAAGGTTTTTATGGATCTCAGTAAAACTCTGATTTCTTTAGCTTTCACTAAAATTTCAGGGGAAAAGAGCTTTTTCTTGTATGCTAAAATAACTTTCAAGAGCTTGTCACTAGGTGGCGCTTTAGCTTTAATTTGTCTTGTGTTCAATGGCTGTGGCGAGAAAATGAACATCTGAGGATATTTTTATTTCTCTAGCTGATAAGTAATAATAAAAAAATAAACTTCCATCTTCACTTGTAGAACTTTTAGAATTCAAAGGCAGCAGATATGTTTATCTCCACATTTCTCCATGGCACAGGAACATTAAAAGTCTGTAGGGCATGAAGGCTGACCAAATCAAGTTCAACAAAAGCCATTTGCCCAAAGATCCCTGCCTATGGAAGCCCACAGTATTTCCCATGTTAACAAATAGGCATAAAACCACTGGAAGACACAGCCAGGGCTCTGAGCATGTCTTCTCTCTCTGGGGGGCCTGACTTGAAGCCAACTTGGGCACAGTGCATTTGTCTGGCCCTGAATCAGGGAGCCTGGGAGACAGAGTTGGGGGCACTAGCTTGGGGAGCTGTGTGTGAGCCTGGCCCTCACTACTGTGCCTTATAAGCTTAAAACAAATTTAGCCTGTTCTTTAATAATATATGAATGGTTCTTACTGCCAAAAATCATACCCATCTGTTAAAAATTCCTTTCTCCAGATATGAAAATTCCAGATTTTCATATCTTGAAAAACCTTTAGTGAGATTGTCTGAAATGGATAAATTGCTCAGTATTGGGAAGAGATGGTAATCTGAATTATTAGTCTCCAGTATTACCTCTGAACACAACCAGAGGGAACCATGTGGAACAAAATCCCAGGTACTACAGGTCCTGAAGTGGAAGAATAAATAATATCTTGCTCTTCTACTACAGCTCTATCATTTGAAAGTGGCTGTTGATCTTAGTAAAACTTAGACCACTCAGGCAGGAGGAAAGAGATGTTCTTTCTGTGCATCGGTGAACAAATCAAAGATTTAGATTTATTGTTATTATTGTGGATTAAAGAACAGGTGACTTCAAGTTGTACCAAAAAGGATGCTGAAAAAAACCTGTTTGGAGTAAAGAGAATGAAGCAGTGGGTAGGGGGCAGTTGAGGATGTTGTGGAACTTCCATCACTGGAAGTACTTAGGGCTAGGTTACACCATGGTGTAACTGGCCTTGCCTTCCGCATGTGGTGGACTGGACCTTCCAGCTGCTGCCTATTACCATGAACAGCAATATAAAATCATGCTGTTGTTGTTGTCGGGTTTTCTTTTTTTTATTTTATTTTATATATAATACATGTGTATTTTTGAATATTTGTCTATTTATTTTGCATGCCCAATCTTAAACTGGTTCAGTCCTTTCATTTTTCTGCAAAAACCCAGAATTTTTTATTATGGACTTAGTTTTCTTCCCTGCTTCAAGCAAAGTTGTTTTTGTTTAGAAGACTCAAGTCCATATAAAATCATAATAAAGTGAAAGGAGTAAAGGCAAATGAAAAGATAAAATGGGCCTAAACATTACTAATATAAAGATATGAGTTAATTGTGCTGTACTGTTCAATGTGATTTTGCCACTAGCATGAGAAAATGCCGGGCTTTGGGCTGACCTCGTTGTGCAGGGACTCAGCACTAGTCTGTGCCTCAGCCTGAGCTGTTGGGGCTTGGTTTAATCCTGTGAAGTGACCAGTGACTGCTGCCTGGCCTGTTTTTGGCTGGGGTGATAGGAAACTGTGTGCTAAAGGGCAAAGAGAACCACGGTGAAACAAACAGCATGCTGGGGTATCGGGGCTGGGGGACCATTGTTCAAACTTGACTGGGAAGCAAGGAGAAACACACCATGATAAAACACATAAAAAGATAATTTCAAGAGGATCCAGAAACAACATCATACTTCTCTCAGTGAAGGATTGAGGATGTGATAGTTGCTGTTTCACTCCATCCAGTAGAAACCTGAAGGGAAGCCTGAAAACATCAACCTCTGGATGCAAGGGAACATAGGAAGGGCAAGCACATACCAGAGAAAAGTGGTATGTAGTTGGAAGGGCTATTTTCCTTCTAAAGAATTTTTTCCCATGTTTTTAATTAAGGTTTTCTGTGTTAATTGGATAATACGGATTATTAAGCTATTAAAACATTATCTGGACTGGCAATATATTTTGAACCTCCATGTGTGGTGCTTTGCCTTTTGCCCAAATGAAGATTTTTTTAGTCGAACATAAAGTAAACAGGGATTTACTTCAGGTTATGGAGGCATTCAAGGGAAGAGTAGAAAACCCTCTTAAGGCAGTAGCAGAACTTCAGTTGGAAGCATTGTCATCTGTTGACTGGAACATAAGAAAACCACTCCTTTTCCAACTCTTTCTGTTGCTTCTGAACTCTTATATTACTCTGCATAATACAACAGAAGCTCATCTTGGTTAGCCTCCAGGCACTACCTAATGAGAAAACACTGGTAAAATAAATAACTTATAGTGTTCTCATAAATACAGTTGGCACTGACATATTAAGACTTCGTACTCAGTATTGATTATTTTTTAATTTCTACAGAGTGTTCGGTATTTGATATTCCTTTAAAGATACAGCAGTGAGGTTCATAGGACTGTGGGAAGATCACATCTATCATAGAAAGCACATTTCTGTCTCGCATGGTAGCAGGGGAAAAAAGTTGAAAAACATAACCTGTGGCCATTCTAGAGGCTTACAAGCTCCCATTAGTATTTGTAAGGAGTTTTTCTGAACAAAAATCCCCCTGATAATAAAGTTTTTTTCAATATTTTTGAAAATCTGACTCACAGCTCTCACGTGTGTGGCCTGTAAACTCTGTAAACCTCCAGATAAGATGAAGGGTAAATCTCAGGAACTAAAAATGTAGGCCAAATGTTTCACTAGAACTTAAATACAGAAAATCTGACCTGAAGTTCTTGCATTTCCTTTTGTCTATAGTACAGACTTTAAAAAGACATTTAGATTGCTGTCACTGGTTCCTCGAAGGTCAGTGTGCACTGCTGAAGCACTCCAAACCTGAGAGCCACAACTTGGTGCTGCTTTTCCATTGCAGAAGTGAACTCTGTATCAACACTATGCTGACCTACAGATATAGATTATCCTGGAAGAAGCACACTTGGAAAAGACATAGGTAGGGTAATCTTGTAGTTGAAACTGGGATTTGACAGAGCTGTTTATTTGGAACTGTCACTTACTCTTTTGTCTTTCCAAAATCATCAGGTATGATCCCTGTCTGTACTTCTGTGCTCTGGCATGACTTGTGGAAGTTTCTGAACATAGTAAATACTACTATTACTGCTGCTACAACTGCTTCATCATTAGGAAATAGTCCTCGTTTCAGCCAGGACAGAGTTAGTTTTCTGGTGGTAGCCATGAGGGTGTGGAGCCTGGAGCCATATTTGTTATTCTAGTGTAGGTTTTTCGTCTATACTGCCAATCACTGGTGGGTGTGGAAGGAAGGGATTATGGTTTCTGAGAAGAAAGGAGGCTTCAGGTGGAAAGAAAGGGGACATGCAGACCCTCCACAGTGATTTTGTCCTTTTCCAGGGCAGCAAGTGGCAAGTGGAGCAGTGGGGTGGCACTGGTCCCAACCACATGGCTTGTTCCATTGTTGCTTTTCATTGTCTCAGGCTTGGGAAAAACATGTGGTGGAGGGAGCAGTGAGGAGGCACTGGCTAAGGTCGTATTGAAGCGAACTTGGTGAGCATTTCTTGCATGGAAATCACCCCCTTTTGGAATGCTTTTGTAATTAGTATTTTTGATGTTACTGTTCATTATCTTATTGCTTTTCCAGTAAATTGTTATCTTAACCTGTAATCTCTGCTTTTTGTCTTTCTCACTGGAGGGGACTGGGGGGAGGGTAGAGGCTACGTGGGGCTTAATTTCCAGTGGGGCTTAAACCATGACAGAAATTACAGCAATATTTTCAGCTGCTATACCTGTGCTTGGATTTATGGGGAGACTCCCAGCTGCTGTGTTTGATGGGTGCACTTACATTGCTGTGATGATCACCTACAATACTTTGGGGCAGACAAGGTTATAGAGAGATAATCCATGTTTTCTAAATGCATTGTTTGAACACAAGGAACACCCAGAGCAGAATGACTCAGGTCTGCCTGATAGTGAGACACCTAATTTTCAATGAATTGCTTTCAGTACCTTATTACTCACAGGTGTATGTGGCATCAAAGCAGCCTATTTCTGGGTGTAGGTTTTGATGCAGTGCAAAAGGTTTATTTGCAGAACATCTAACACTTGATCTTTCATTTTTTCAAGTGAAACTCTAGATTATTTCCTATGAATTTAATGGAAAGTATTGAGCAAGTATGTTGCTAAGAACAAAAATTCTCTAGTAGCATTAAGTGCTACAAGATAACTACTTGTTATAAATGGACTCAGCTTATCTGTTTGACTTGAGCTCATATTAGAGACATTCCCCCATATCTAAAGTAATCTATGTCTGACTTGGGTTCTCTGTGAGTTGATCTTACTTCACTAATTCTTATCACCTTGATTCTTGTTTCATTCATCTCTAGTTACAGCATAACAAAACATTTTAAGTCCAGCTGGATGGGGAGAAATGGTTTGGTTAAGATAAAATTACGCTTCAGATAGGGATGTAATTACATTTCCTTAAGGAGGATTGCAGGAGCAAACAACTCAAGTAAGTTTCTAGACTATGGTACATAGGCAATTTTATGCTAAAATGAATTATTTCCATGTAGATGAGATAGAAGTGACAGATGAATAAAGGGGATAAATGAACAGGTTATTCATGTGCACACACCTAATGGTTTCTTTTTCAGAAAATGAAATAACTAGTCTTTTTTTTTTTTTTTTTTTTTAGGAAACAGAATAAAAATGTATGATAAGCATGTGCAATAAGCTGTTGCTGTCACTTTACTGAAATATGTGTTTCAGATGTTATGATCATTTCTGTAAGTAATAGATCTGCTGTTTTGTTCAGAGTTGCTTATGCATCTTCTTTCTAATGTTCTGTCAACAGACAATGTTTGATTGGCTTGGATAATTCCATTTTCCCTTTCATTAATGTGCATGAAAAGTTCCCCAGGAAGGCTTTTTTAAGTGTGGTAGAGACAGCATAAGGGCTGATGGCAGCAGTCTGCAGAAGGGACTCATCTCTTAGATACTTTAACAGCTACAGATCAATTTTTTGTTGTGAGGCTACCTATTAAATTTATAATCACATGATGAGTTCAAAGAAAAAAAAACTCCAAGACTAAGTATCCAGAGAGATTTTGGTCAAATTATGGTACCTGGAATCTCTTCTAGACACTGATTGAAGAGCTTTTGCTTCTGTGTTCTGCAATTAGGCTAGCAAGAAAGAAAGCAAAAGAGCATAAAACAAAGTGAATTTTAAGATGTTCTTTATTTTTAGACTGAAAACATTTCTCATGAAGTTTATAATGTTTTCATTAGGTATAGCATGAAGTTGGTTTTCCTAACATTTCAGCTCAATTTTTTTTTTTCAGGCTACTGGGCAAATAAAAACATTGAAAAATCATTATGACATTTTTTAACAAATTAAATGTTTTTGAAAAATTTGATGGCATTTAATAATTTATCATGATTAAATGCAATTGCACTTGTACAAAGACGCTAATTTAAAAGAAAGGAACCCCCGACTGAATTTTCTAGAGGACCTGATTGTGTACTTTCTAATGTAGGAAACACTTGACATTTTGAAAATGCCATCCAGATCTTGCTTCAAATCCACATTGGCAAGTTTCCACAATCACTCGAATGTTTATTTTTTTGTTTGCATCTGTAATCATAAAACCATGGAATGGTTTGGAAGGGACCTTAAAGATCACCTCGTCCAATCCTGTGCAATGTGCAGGGGTACCTTTCCCTGGCTCACATTGCTCAAACACGATCCAGCCTGGCCTTGAACAATTCCAGGGATGAGGCACCCACAACTTTTCTGGGCAACCTGTGCTTCACTGCCCCCTTTGTAAAGAATTTCTCCCTAATATCTAGTATACATCTCTTTTCTAGAAGTTTAAAACTGTTTCTCCTTGTGCTCTCACCATCTGCCCACGTAGAGAGTCACTCTCTCAAGCAAGCTCAGATGAGCACATCAGGCAGACATATGAGACTTCTAAGCAGTAACAAGAAATCCTGAATTTTCAATCACAACATATCTGATTTAAATACCAATAAATTCTGGAGTCCATACCTTGAAGCAGCTAGCCAATGATGGGGTTAGGCTTGCTGGTTATCCCACAGTCCACGAGAACAGCTCTCACCCAAGGTGCAGATGGTGACACTATTGGCAGCTGACTTGTACAAAAAGGAAAAATCTTCACACCACATTTGGGTGATGTATGTGGAAAGTCAGGTTCTAAGTGTGTCCATCAGGTCTCAAATTTTTATTTGGTGGATAGGATTCTGAAGCCATTGTGGTCTCTGATGAATTCCCTTCACTATATATTGCATGCATTTTTAAAAATACAAACCTAAATAACCACATTAAATAACTTTTAAATTTTGCCTGCCTGCTTTATTTATCAGTACTTCTTCTCTTGGCACCAGCAGCCTCAACTCAAAGACATTTTTTTGTGATTTCAAAAATGTTCTTTATATCAGAAGGGCTAAGTTTCTATTCCCCTATCGTGTAAGTGTACAATGAAAGCAAACAGCATAGCAAAAATCTTTGTGTAAGATAATTAATTATCTGCTAAAATAATTGTTTTCTGAAGATAAAATGGGAGGTCAGAAGACTTTTGGCATCAGAGGAGTTAGAAGAAACTGGAGTATGTGCTGGTGTTAAGCAGTACATGTACAAAGGCTGGACCTTCCATGGCAATTTTAAACCATAGAAAAAGACTAAAATTTATGACTCAGGGGAACATTGATGAAAGACCTTATTTAAAAAAAAAAACAAAACTGATAAGAAAAACCGGTATGGACTGGGAGAGGTAAGTATATTTTGGCAGTTGAAGCATGCAAATATATAATAAAGCAAGCAAGAGGAGAAAATGAAGTACTTTTAGCTTTTGGAGTTCATTCCATAAATACAAAACCTCATAAAAATAGAGGAAATTAAAAGGGCCATTCTGTCCATCAGCACTATAAGGTAATATATATAAATATAGAATACATAAAGAAAATGAAAGAGTAGCAGTACAAATGATAGTTTGCTGATGAATGTTCAAAGTCCCAGGAAGCACAGTAAGGATTACCACCATTTGTGGTTATTCTGGCACTTTTTTGAAAACTACAGATTCCAGCTTATATTTGTCCCAGCTATATTTCAGCCAGGGCAACATTTACATTCTCCTCATCTACCTTTGACTTGCAGTTTCTTTGAAGAATTATCCTTTTCTTTCCTGTCTCACAACCAGCCTTGCTATGTTGCAAAAATGAAATGGATGTCATGAGCTCTTAACCCTGGGGGTCAGAGCACTTCAGACGTAGATGAGACGATCCATACACATTAAGCAAAAAATTCCATCTGGAGTGAACTCAGAGGTAAAGTCTTATGATTATAAAAGTAGCTGATGCTTAGTAGAACAGCGCAGGACTCACACCAAGGAAAGGGAATTGCTGGCCCTATTCAAGTTGGAGAGTGTTCATCTCTCCCTTTCCTGAGGGCAGAGCTTCTCTCTGCAGGATGTAATGCTGTGTCTCCTCTAGTCTACCTCCAGGACCATAAAGTGGTGTGAACAGAATGACTTATGAAAGCTCTGCTGGACCACTGGAGGACTGAGAGCTGTGTTCCTGTAAGTGATCCCCGAGCCAGGATCTGTATGAGCTGGCATGTCCAGGTGGTGCCATGGGCTGCCAAGTGTGCTGCAAAAGCCCCAGTAGGGTCCAGAAGCAATTTAATGTTCTTCCAGAGCAAATTAGCTCTGCCCATAGCAAGGCTAATTAGCCTGGATTCAACATAGTCCTGGTGCAAAAGTGTTCTAACTCTCTTTGTTTTGTTTTTGTATTTGTTTGGCACAGGGTTGCTTATTCATGGTGCTAAATTACCCTGCTCAGATGCCTACAAAGCAGAACATTCCCTAGAACCTGCAAAAGTAAGCAGGAACTTCACCTGGTAAGTGTCTCTCTACATTCCTCAGTGGTGTTATAGGTTGTTTTTCTCAGCACAAGAGCTTTTATCACTAGTGGTGACTATTGTCTGAAGATTGTTCTGGTAACTGACACTTTGGTTGCTTCACTGGGCTGAAACTCTGTTATTTATAAGGCTTAGTCACTGTGTAAAACAGATGTAACTTATTATCCTGGGAACCATTCAGGATTCAAAGACATGCATGTTTCTCATGAAATGTGGAGGTTATGTCAGGTCTTCAGAACCGAGGGAAAAAGACTTGTTTTTTTTATTTTCGGAAAGTTAGTCATGCATTAGGGTGACAACAGTGAAGCTGTATGAATAATTGTTTTATCCCTTGGCAGATGAACCAAACTTGAAAGATTATTCAGGTCAAACTTTAAACCAAGTCTATTTGGTGAATCAAATATGTTTCATTTTCATGGTATCCATTTTTCACTAAATAAGGGAGCCAAAAAGATAAGTTGCTGAGAAAAGCTGATGACCTTTCACAGAACAGAGAGGATCTGGTCTTCTTGGAAGTGCTCCTATATCATTAGACAATTATCTGAGTAGGGCTGCCTCTGTCACCTCAAGCATATGCTACCTGAAAAAAGCATATTACAGAGAAGAGTTGGAAAACTTGATTAAGGCTCTTGCTTGTGGCCTGACCTTCTATGCATTTTATGTTCTTGTTGCTGAATTGAACAGATAAAAACACTGCACTCAGATATTTTGTTATATCATAACCCCCACTGGCTTTTGTGCAAGTGTTCTATTCTAATGAATTAAGCTTAGAGAGGTATTGACAATAAACAGGGGAGGAATTTATGGTAAGATTTTTTTATCTTATGGTGTATATGGCTTATGGTATTCCTGCTTGCTTTCAAGTTCAGTATTAATAAACTTATAAACATTCCTACAGGCATTTAAACACTTAAATCTGTAGAATTTATAAGTTCTTCTGATGAAATGGAGGGAACCTTGTTCTAACAGTTTCAAATGATTATTTTTCAGTGTTTTCCTGAAGTGAAGGAAACATGGTGCTATTTTTCACAAGCTTTATGAATGCATTCACCTTAAACTGTGTCATCTTCTTCAGATCTCTTTTATGACCAGTTTCAATTCCCTGGGAATCATGAACTCAGTATAATCACAAGGTTTGTAATTTGTGAAGTCTTTAGTTCATATTTGAACAGCAATAAAGCATTTCATTTTTAAAAAAGAATTTTCACTTGGTCTGTTGGGAAAAAAAAATCTTGTGGTAATTCAGAAAATCCTGATTCTCTTCTTAGTCTGCTGAAAGGCTTCAGATTTATTTCATACCTCACAGGCACAACTGAAGCGTTAAGAGCAGAGGAACTACCATCTTACTCATTTGGATTCAGCCTGTCTCAACTGCTACACCAGGGATGTAAAGCAGCTGCTACTTGAACTGCCTGTGTTGGGACTGAGTAAATAACACATTTTCTCAAGCAAATGCAGTAGTGTGGATAAAGCATAACTCTATTTTTGAGAGGGACTTATAATACTAGTTTTACAGTAAAGCTTTTTTGGAAAGGAAAGGTGAATGTTTAAACATTCATTATCTCTTTTATTGGATTTTAGATGGAGTACCAGATTCTCATTGCATATTTAATTTTTCTCATGGCATAGCAAAAGAGAGGAAAAAGAGAATCTCACAGTTTTTACTTTAGCAGTCTAGAGAAGCCATAAGCTGGAGGTTTTAGGAAAAATAGATATTAAGACTCTTAGCCACTCATCCTAGCAAATCTAAAATTGTCTGGACTACCCTCACACGTTTCAGTCCAGTTGCTTTCAGGAGTGACCACACAGTTCAGTTTAAAAGTGAGTGCAGCTTAGAGTTTTGGGAGCTGCACAGCTCAAAGCACAAAGGTCTCTGACCTTTTCCTTGTTGCATCAGATACTTGTTCTCACCTACTCTCTAAGACTTTGGATTCAGAAGCTTTATGCTCTATTTTATTCCTTGCTACTACACTCTCACCTTTGAAATGGAGAGGAGAGAGCCCTAACCTTTGAGGACACCATTGTGCTACTATACCCTGTTAGTAAAATTTATGTTAAACAATGCAAAATTGCATATTGAGTGCATCTGGATTGCTGGCCATTGACTGGAAATAAAGTTACACAAAAGGTAACAATGGAAGTAGGCTTGTGCAGAGTTTGAAGTATTAGGAAGTACATGGAGACATGAAACCATTGTTTACAGGATTTCTTCTGTGGCAAGGGAAAGATAATCATGCTAGAGGTGTAATCCTACCTTTTACCAGAGCTGGGATTTTGACTCAGGACTTTACCTGGGGAAACAGAGCTCTTTTTGTTGACTTGTTCACTGTAACACAAGGTCAAATAGATCTCTGATTTCCAGCTGGATAGAGAGAGGTGGGGATCAAAGGAAATGGAAGGATTTGCAACAAAAGGTACAGGGTCTAGCTGACAAAGCTGATATAAGGCCTGGATCAAGAGAAACCTTAGGCTTGACGTTTTTAAATTCTTGTTTTATCTGACTATTTTTGAGCTTTGCATGGTCTAAAACCAGCTTTAGTTGACTTTCTGGAAAAAGAAGCTTCTTGATTTGATTCCTATGTGGCCGGAGTGCTTCTTGCTGGATATTAGGGAGGAAACCAAAGGTGATATTTTGCTGTGAAGATAAAAGTATTTTCAGCATGTAATCCAATGCTGATAAAAACTGGCAGAATGCATTACTTTCTAGCCAGGACTTTTTCTGTCCCCACATCAGAGAGAAAAAGAATAGAAAGTGTTATGGTGCTGCCTCTTTTTCCTGCATGAGAATTGACTGAAACCTCGTCCATGAAGAAGCATCATGCTGTTTTATCAGTTATAGGCACAATTCATGAAAGCACAAAGGATTTAACAATGACACACTTAGCACTTCAGGTCATGTCTGCTATGAATACTCTGAAATTCATAAAGTACTGAAGAAGGCTTTCTCTTAGTGCTAATTTGAACCATCAATAAATGAAATATTCAAAATGTGTGTAACAACTGTACGTGTTGGCTTGAATGATTAAAAGCCCTAAAGCAACCATAATTAAAGTGTATTAATTCATAGGTGGCAATATAAAATGGCAAGTTGTTTCATTTTGTAATTTTGTTGTTAGAGTGTGGTAAGTAATGAGGGCTCCCAAAAAGTTAAGTACATGGAATCACAGGCAGTACTGGTACATGCACTCGGAATTCATCTCAAGTAGCTAAGAATATTTATGCAACAGTAGGACAGAGATGAATCAATTTAGGTAAAGTGCTCTGTTGAATAACTGTGTGCTTAAGGTTAAGCAGATGTCTGAATGATTGCTGCATCCAGTTAAAAGGATATGAGGTATTTTCTGCTGATTTTCAGTGTAAAATGTACTGTTGCTGTGTGAAGAAAGAAAAAAGGGAGTGATTTTTGCAACTTTTCACTTCTCCAGCAGCTGGATTTTATTCAGTGCAAGTCACTTTGCACTGCCGACTGTTCCCAGCAGAAGTTTTGGAATTGTGACATTCACGCACTCTATCCTGATTAAAAGGTGGCAAGGCTACCCAAGGCCACTCAAATCAAAGCTGAATCTGATCAGTAAAATTTATCCCAAAAAAGTAGAAGACAAAGGAAAGGAGAAAAGACTAGGGAGACAAAGAGATAAATATAAAAAAGAGAAGAAAGTTGGGGGTGGGTTTTGTAGATGCTTTTTGGGGAAATAGAAAATCTTTTGTATTAGGAAAAAAATCAGTAGAAAATGCTGTTTCTGTAAACCTTTTTTTTTTTTCTTTTTTAATAAATCTTCAATTTACAGTCTGTGTTTCTATGGATATATAATCAATGAGAATTTTTGTTTTAAAAGTGAATAACACATATTAATGTTACAGATGTTCATCTTCTTTTCTGGAGAATTAGAAATGAGCATGACTCTAAGAATTTAGATGTTGAATATACATAATTGCATGGTTCTGTCCACGGAGAGGAGATTTTTTTCTGTGTTCAAAGGAATACTTTTTATCCAGTAAGATACAGATGATTAAAAAAAAAACCAAAACAAAAACCAACAAAAAAAGACTAATAGCCTTTAATTTTGGTGAATGAATAAGTGAGGGTATGTTCTACAAGGCAAAGGATGACAATAGAGTACATCTACTGTACTTCCTGAGCAGATCGAGACATTTTGGTCCTTGGTAGAACTGTAAGGTTCATTTTCTCCTTGTTCTACTATTAAGTGCTAAAAAAAGCAACTGAATAACTTTTTTTAAACTTTGGAATGGAAAACAAGAGAAATGGAATAATTTCCTGTGAGAGGAAATACATTTTAGTGTATTGCACTGGGTGAATGCTCAGTAAAACAGAGCTGGAATCACTGAATCAGATCTCTCTTTGAAAGTGCAATGAAGGTCAGCATCATAATGATGGGAAATGCTGCTGATTATTCCCTTGTATTTCACTTCTGGAACTTAGGGCTCTGCATCCTAGAGAGGCTGAAGGAAAAAGTAATTTGCAGAATGACTCATTGAAGAGTCGCTTAGATGTTTCAAGTAAATGTCACACCCTGGTCTATTCAGAGGTTTGCAAAATGAAAAGAAAACCTTAAGAAACAGGAGATTGATTGTAAAGCCTCTGATGATGCAAATGGAGTCAGTCCAATTCTTAAGACAACTCTCCCTGCTCCTACTTTAAGTTGTAAATATTCACTACAAAATGAATCTTTTCAATAGGTCAGTTGTCTCACTGTAATATTACGGAGACCCTGCTGCATGTATGTGTAAGGGCTGTGTATACGTGAAGCAGTCAGTTCTCTCCCACTTGATTAACACAGATCTTAATTACCACATATTTCTTAAATCTGACAGATGAGGTGGTTTAGTTCATTGTGTATCCATCTGAAAAGTGTTGTTAGGCGGTCAATTTTTTCATTAGAGTTTTATTTTCCATGCTATTTTACATACTTGTACTGTGTTTTGCCTTTCAGATGCTGTAGGAAGAGATATTGTACATTGTGGGTATCACTACAGTTGGAACTCAAAATTCCGGTGATTCCTAACACAGGTCGTTTTAAGTATGCATCATTTACTTACTTACCATGATTTTTATAATTATTTAAAAATATAAAAATTAGTATTAATTGACTTTTAACAAGCTTTCTAAGTACCTATATATTCATACAATGTATTTTGAGGCATGTGTACATCTAGATGTATGTAAATAAATACACGTGTTCATTTTTTATTGTATATGTTTATACATTAAAAAATAAATATGTATGTATCTTTATGTTATTTTATCCAGGAGTTCTATATATAATTATCTACATGGAGTATTCCATTTCTCCTCTCAAGCAGATCATAAGAGGATCCACTCAGGTAAAAGTGGCCCTGCAGGACCTACAAGGAGATGAGGTGTGTTAATTATTGCTTCCACACAATATCCTGGAGCACAGAATTAATGTGGTCAGCAAAGCATAATTTTTCAATTGTTTCATTGATGTAACAGATAAAATTTAACATAGCTGTGCTTTTCTAATTTAGATCTGGATTGTTACAAAAGTATGAGTTGTATAAAGTAGATATGTCAGGTAACCTTAGTCTCATTCTAATTAAAAAATGCAACATTGATTCAGTAAAGAAGTGACAATTAAATACATATAAATACACAAGTTAATTCCACTCCAGATTTAATTTCTAGAATTAAATGCTAAATTCCACTCCAATTATGCTAGAAAGAAGTTAATCAAAAGTAAACATGTGAATTTTGTCAAACCTATCACACATGTGCCTAGGAGACAGGTATTTACATGTGATGTCTCCATTTGATACACTCTCTTGAGCAAAGAGTAGGATCTGGATTTTTAGCTGAAGAAAACAGAAATATGATAATGAGCATTTATTCCTATTTAAAGTGACTTGGTTGACTCATGCCCTGAAGAGTGATGTTTTGTATTAGATAACAATAATTGGTTTAAACAGGTAATTTTTTTTTTTTTTTTAATTTTTGTGCCAGACAAAACCTTTCACCATATCAAAGTCAGACAGCAGACCTTAAAACAAAGTGTGACCAAAATAACTTTTATGCTTTGAAAATCTATTTTATGGGATGCAAGGAAGTTTTTTTTTTTTTCTTCTTAGATGAAAATGTGTATCAGACAGTAATTGCTCATACCTCTTGTCATGGAGAAATTGGCCAAACAGTTAGAAATATAAGTCACAGACAGGCTGGGAGTTTCACTGCAGTATCATTCACCCTATCCCATTGATTACAGCATTCAACTTTTATGTTCAGATGCCTTCAAGAAGCAGTTATGTGTTTTGAGAAATTGATAATGTTGGATGTATTTTGAACTTGGTTTGCTAACAAAAATACAGAAGAGTGAGAATGGCAGCTGGGTAGGAGGTTGTTGCATCTGAAATAACTTGCAAATTTCCTCAGGTTTTTGATCTATAGAAATGGCTTCTCTCTAGAGCAGAAGCAATTTCAAGTGTATTAGCAACAGAGATTCAAAATGGGCAGTACTGAGATTCTAACCCATGAATTCAAAGCACAAATATATTTATTTGCAAGTTCTGGTCCTGGATGAAAGAAATAAAAAGAAATACCAAAATAATTAAAGGATTTTTAAACTTACAATATACATGTTTTCATCAAATGTATTAAAAACAAGAGATTTGGAGGGAGCTTTTGGACCTAAGAAGCAGGGCTGTTTATTCTCTGTTGAGAATTAAAAACCAGACCCCTTCCAATTCTCACAGTCTTTGCTTTAGGAAGCTTGAGAGTGTGCCAGAACACCGAAATATGATTTTTGATTTTAGTTTTCAACATACATACAAGAGATGTATTCATAATTAACAGCAGTAATATTCTATGTGACTTACAGATGTGTGGCATTGTTTTTGACTTCTATTGTTGCTACTGTTCCTCTCAGGCTGCAAACGTTATGTTCAGATCAGTATAGAATATCTTTTATGCTTTGGTGCTCCAGACGTGGAGCTGAAATTGTAGCTGTTTTCTCCCATTCTCCATTGCTTCTTCTCCTCATTCCCTGAAAAGAAAACGAGGCAGAAACCTGGGTTTGTGATATTTCAGTCAGAATGTTTATATGGTACCATCATGCATCTTGTCACCAGAATTAGATGTCAAACCTGCAGCAAACTATAGAATTTTCTGTTTTAACTTAGTTATTTTTTGGAATAGGCTCTGTGAATGGTGTTTGTACATCTCTGTTCATGTTCTAACTACCATTAGTCCTCACCATTTGCTGGTGCAGGCATGCATTTGTACGCCAGTTAATTTTCCACAGTCTTTAAAGCTATGGGAAAAGCAAGGATCGTTTACCATGTTACCATTACTACATCCTAGTAATCCTTACCCGGGTGCTTTAAAGTTCTTAATGGCATCTTTCTGTAATAGAAATTAAAACATACCATCTGGTAGGGCTGTGAAGAATGCTGGCAAGAACCCTTCATCAGTTTGGCATTTGAAGACATTATTTTCTTTTAATCATATGCAGGCTATGAACAGCACTTACAATTAGAAAACTATAGTGGGCCATAGTAATTTCAGCAATGATTAATGTATAGTTCTAGAGTTATAATGCAAAGTACATTTGAAGGCTTACTTAGACCACAAAAAAAATAGCTTTTTTAATGGAAAACACATTGAGAGGAGTTTTAATTCAAAACTGTAGAAATAAAACAGTGGTCTGATGATATATTTGATACATATGAATGATGCAAAGTTGACTTGCAAGTAAATCTAAGGAAGCTATGATTTTCTGCTGAAAAGTACTTTGATTTTTTGGGGGAAAACTGAAACAAATTCTCTGGTGTTTTTAAGAAAGAAAAAGCAAAATTATTTCTGAGATGCTGTTGGGCTTTTATTAAGTTTAAAATACTTGCACACTATGAATTTTCTGCAGTCTTTTTTTTTTTTTTTCTCCAAAAGAACAAGCATAACATGCAGGATGAAATATCAATTTATTTTGTTTCCCTCCTGCATATTTTTAGCAATGCAAGTCACTCTTGAGGAAAAAAACCCTTAACTATAATGGCACATCATCCACAGACTCTGAATGAGCAGAGTATAATGAATGATTAATTGTAAGGGCTCACTACTGTAGAGGGAAGTTCTGCAAACCAAAATATCAAAAATTATCCTTCCATTTTTGCAGATTTCTAATTAATAAATGAAAGCCATAAGTGAAATATTCCTGCAGCACAAAAAGCCCTCTGCAGTTCTTGGCAGACAGGAGAAAAACAGAAGTCATGATTTCAAATTTATTTGAAGTCTGCACATCTCTGGGCAGTGTGATAATGTTTGTACCTCCATCTATCTTGAAGCTGATCTAACTGCAGAAAACCTGGGATACATGAAAGGCTGTGCCACTGGAGGTGTTTGACACCCAAACAGACTTGGCGATGAGTGTGTTACTGGTGTAGCAAGGAGTCATGCACAGAGGAAACACTTGAGTGCACCTGCAGTTTCAAAAGAAAACATGGCTTACAGTGTTGCTTAAGAAAACATTGAGTGAAATCATTGCAAGGCGAGGCCTAAGTAAATTTTATGGGAACATGTGACAAAACAGTTTATGTACCTTGTAGCTGAGGATGCCTAGAACAGAGATCCAAGAGTCACGCCCTTCCCCTTCACTGTAAATTGCTAGCAATTAATCTACTTTATTCTGAATCAATTTTCCCCTAAAATTTAATTTATAATGACTTCCAATTCTATTAAATGATTTTTCCACATTACTTCAATTGTAGAAGAAGATATATGAGAAAATTTCCACTGCCATCCAAATATATCCTCTTTACTATTGTACCAAGGAAGGGCAAGGAGCAAGAGTTTTATTACTTCTTGCTTTATCTGAATTGCTGTTATTATGGTTGGATATCTTCTACCCAGTGCCAGATATTTTTGTTTTACACTGTGATATTTCAGATTGTTTCTGAATATAATGTTTGGCATTTTTTCCATTGCGACATCTAGTTTGACTCTTCAGACCTCATTTATAAACAGCAAGATTGTCTCTACAGTCCCAGGAATATTTCGTACTTGAAAGTACTCAGATATTTTTCTTTTGGCCATCTGTCTACATCTGCTTACTCAAATCAGTGTAGCCAAGGTCATCTTACATTTCTTGTTTAAGGCTGTCAAACTTATTTTCAGCCTTGTCAGGTTCAGCCTTTGCTTTTTATCTTTGTGCTAAGGGGACATTTAGTGTAAGTGTGGTTCTGTTGGCATTTCTTTTCCAGTCCCCTTTTTGACATATTGCTTTTTGTGCCATTTATTTCTCTGTGACCATTCTTGGTTTATTTTAAAACACGGACTATTTTCTTTCTCTTCTTCGTTGTGTTTCTTACAATCTCCAATTCAACCTTAAACCCCTTTCAGCAAAGCAAATAGTTACAGTATTTGGTTTGCTGTTATTTCCTGTGAACTGAACTCAGAAATCTGATCAGAGTACCTTGAAAAGAAAATTACGTAGTTCTGGCTCAGAAGGTGGGAGCAGTTCTCAAACATCTCTGAATGTTCTCTGATTATTGTATTTTGAACATCTATAAAAATCACTAAGAAAAAAAATACTGTATTCTTAAGGATCATACTTAGGATATTTTAAAATGTTCTACAAAAATGAAAGTTTGCGCATCATGATGTAAACACGTATAATTTGTCTGGTTCACCACTGTCATGCTTGTATTATGGTATTTGTGGTGGTTACCTACAGACAAACTAATCAAAGCTTATCTATAGCACTGTACAAGTGACTTACTGCAATTTATTTTCTCTGGATCTCTGGATCCAAAATAAGGTCGAGCCCAGGTGCCATGTAGAACTACAATGACTAGCATACAGACTTGTGCAGTGCTTGGCTGGGTAATGCTTAAGGAAACATGATGGTTGCAGCAGTTAAAGCCAAGCAACAAATAACTAATCAGTGAGTATTTTTTTCTCCTTGCTTTGGGGAATTTTTCAGGAACATCTTCCAGGAAGCTATTTCCCCCTGAGACTTTCAAGTGGTGCATTCAACTGAAAAGTATGTAGCATTTTGTAGAGCTTATTAACCCCCTTGTTGTAGATTTCAATAGAGAGTTTTGTCCTTGTTGACACAGAGTGAACTGTGCATATGGCTACATCTTTTTCACTTTGTTTTCATAATATAATATTCTGGAACTTCATCACTGACCTTGAAAATACAGTTTTTCACTGAAGTGGTTCTTCTTTATCCTCCAAGGAGCTTTTGTCACTGCCTCAACAAACCATTCAAGAGGTGAAAATATGGAGCTGTTTCATCTGCTCTCTCTGTCGTTTGCACTGCCAGCAAGGTCAGATACTACTTACCGCTGATGCTGTTCCTATGCAAGACCATGACAGCTGATGCTGTTCCTATGCAAGACCATGACACCTTGCCAGCAGAGTTTTAGAGATTTGAAGACACAGCTTGGGAACTCACTGCACCAAAGGGCTTTGTCCATATTTCACTGCCCTAGGTAGTCCAACCCAACAAGTCTGGGCTCCAGGGCACCTGCCATCCCATCCCACCCCACTTCCTCATGTTAATACTTTGATTTCCTACAACTTTGGGAGACTGCCAAAATGAGGGATGAAAAACAGAGATGTACTGAGAGGGGTGCAAGGCAAGACAGTTACACTGCTCCCAAAGGCAAACAAAAGCCATGCAATGGATTGATCATGTAAACAGCTTGCAAATCCCAGAAGAGCAGAAGAGTGAAGGAAGGCATGAAAGGGATGAGTTTGAAATGAGTCTGGATTTTGCTCATAGAGCCACTTGGAAGCCATCTCTTGGTGGTGGGCAGCCCCATGAGGCAGATAAACAGCTCCACCACTTTGCTCAGTTGTGCCTCTCTTATGCCTCTCCTCCCTACCCTCTTAGGCTGTCAGGGTAGAGAAGGAACCTGTGTGTGCAACCTGGAGTACTCTTGTGAGGGTCAGCTTTGTGCCCTTAGAAACTGGCACCAAGGTGGGTGTGTTGGTACTTTTGGAGACAGTAGCCTCATGCCTAAGTACTCCTTTGCTTGACAGAAGTGATGTCTCCTTCACTTTTCCTGAAATGGTATTTTAATGTTTGTGATCAATGAACCAGGAGGAAGAAAGGAGCTTGTGTGCTGGAGTCATCCAGATTGAGGAAGTCAGGGGACTTCTCAAGTTTCACCCAAGGGGTGGGTGACAGAAAATTGCCTTGGACAGGGACTGCTTCTGTGTTTAGACTCAGTGAAGAGCTTGAATGTAACTAATCAGCTGTCCAGGCAGCAGAGCCTCAAGTTTGGGATTGTTTTCTCCCAGCCAAATGCCCTGAAAACTGGAATTCTGGGTTAGATTCACATTTCTTTTCAAAATGGCCTTTTTGGTATTATTTTTGGAGTGGTAAAATGGTCTTAAAGGAAAATCTCCTTTACTTGAATAATCTGTAGGGATTTGCTTATTTTCCTAAGAGGAGGTTGGAGGAGGATCAGAGATCCTGCCCAAGGCCAGGTGTCCCTTTGTACTCATTGTTTTTTTTACCTCCCAGGGCTGCAGGATCTCCTGCTGCAGGATCTCCCAGGGCTGCTCTTCCAGGACACAAAGAGCACCCCTGGTTGACTTTCCAGTCACTATGTGATAGGGATTTGGTTTCCTGTTTATTTTTTTTTAATGAACTGGAGGCTGCTATAAGATGTTGTGAATTTTGCAGTTCTTGTCTTGATTGTCTCCTCAGAGACAGTCTCAGTCCATTGGGACTTGTGCTGTAGGGAAGACTGGATTTTTATATCAAGGCATGTAAGTTCAGTAACTAATTTTGTGGAGAGACTGTTCCTTAGCTCTGCAGGTTATTAGCACTATTTTTTCTCTCTTCTTTGAAGCAGGATAGCTGAGTCAAATTGGTTGTTGGTAAGAACCACCAGATCTGCTTTTCCTTGAACCCTGCCCAGGCATTGTCATGGGCCAAAATTATGCCAAAGAGTATGTTAACGATTAAATAATGTGGGTAATTGTGGCCAAATGTCTTGATGCTGTTTAATATACTAGTACAAAGATGGTGGAATCAGTATGACTTTGCATCTGAGCTACTTAACTGGTATTTAATTGCTCCTGCTTAGGTCTTCTGTAATGTGAAAGACAGCATGGCTTTTGGAAAAAAAAAACAACAAAACCAACCAAACAAAAACCCAAAAAACAACAAACAACCCAACAGGACAGCTTCTAGATAAATTGAAATAAAAATATTTTCAAATTTTATACCTTGGTGGAGAGAATAGACAAATACTACCTTAGAAGAGCTGGAAGCACATTGTTTTGAGAGGGGTTTCTGAAACTGCAAGAGGAGTTTAAAGGCAGGGGAAGTAAGGCAAGGGGAATTTAAAACTTGATGCACTTTTGTTGATGCAAAAATGGACTTATTGGTTCTACGTCTTTTCATTCAATTACTTTAAAATTAATTAAACTGTGGAAGGCTTCAGATATTTTCACCTAGTTCATCCTATAACTTAGTTGAATTTTTAACTTTACAGTTAAAATTAATTACACTTATATGTGTGTTCACTCACTGGTCAATATTAATGATCTCTTTCATAGGGTAGAGCATTTTGGGGTTCACTATCTGTGGTTAAACACCTGTATCATTTTAGCAGAGAAAGTCTGTAAAAGTTAGAAGCTCATTGAATAGCACATCGACAGAATTAAATGGAAATTGCAGCAATTTGCTCCAGAAATTCAGTGGTGACTGTCAACATGCATAAAGCTGTTAAAACCCTGTCCTCTTGGTAATTTCCTTTTTTTAACTGAAGAATGTGTGCAGGCACTACTAATTCATTCTGAAATCATTCTCCTCTTGCTGAACTGAAATGGGATCCAAAGACGGGAATTGTATCTGAAACACATCCTTGTTTTTGTTGTGAATTCTGTGGTGTCTACAGCACAGCTTGAAGATTGCCACCTGGTTAATTTAAAGCAACACTGGATTTATTTACATTATAAACAAACTCTCTAAGATATTCTTCTTGCTAATTTCACATCCACTGGATATGTTGATTATAATAATCACTTTACTTCACCATTCTAAAGAACTTCCTTTCCTTCTATTTATATAAAACATCCAAAAATTGATCTGGAGGGTAAAACTGTGTAGTCTAATGCTTGCTTGTTTCTGTGGAGACTTACTGATTTTTCATGTATGCATTGGAAAACACTGAGCCCACCTGTGGCATTTAAATTACCTAATGAATGTAGTTCTAATGAATGAATTATTCACTTATGCTTCTGCCAGACAGAGTCTCAAATCTTCCAAATCTGGAGTAATTTCTGTCAGATAGAGCTGACAACAGCCTTTTTCTGTTGATCTGCTACTTTTGCTATCCTTTAGACATCTGCATGTTTCTCAGGTATGTGAAAACAAGTCTCAAAATTAAGAGGGCATAGATCTATGAGCAGAATTTGTAGCTGTCTCAAACTGTGTTCCTGGAGCAGATGGATCAAGAACCAAATTCTAGATGGTGAATTATCTAATGCCTTTGTCAAAGGGAGTATTTTGGAGCCTAGGCAAATTTTTTGAAGGCAATCCTGAAATTTATAGACACAAGTAAGATGAGTTTTCAAACATCTTTCAGTATAATTAAGAATTGAATACACAGTTCATCATTCAGAGATATCCTGAGTATTTATAGTTCTCCCTGGAATTGCTGTTTTTCCAAACAGCCATTTCTACCCCAATTCTGTCCTGGTAGTGTATTCTTTATTTTCAGTATGTAATAAAATGTGTAAAAAACCCAAATCTGCAGTGACAAATAAAAGTCACTTCTTGGAGACAGTTAGGATCAAGTCAGATACCTTTCCTCTTTTCAAAAATATCATTAAATAGACTTGTAATAAATAGGCTTTCTTTGAGAGAGTGGGAAGTGTGCGCCTTCTGCAAATGAATGAACATCTGGTTTAGAACATTTATGGATTTGACTTTTCCATATTGTCAACAAATTCTTTCTCCATTCCCATTTCATTCTGCAATTCTGAAAGATCTGCCAAAAATTCCCTAGTCATTACTTTAAAACTTCTTGTCGCAAGAGCCTGCCAAATTGATGGACCTTCACAAACCTCTCCTTGTGTCTTTGCCTTGAGAAGGAAGGTGTTTTCACACTTCTCTCAGCCCTGATTGTCCCATATTTGCTGAATCTCCCTGGAGACTCAGGCAGTCATTTTGTAGTTGTACAAAGTTGACAGTTGACCTTTCTTTCTTAACCATGGAAAAGAAATTCATTATTCCACAGGAGATAAAGATCCATGTACAGATCCACATATTCACAGTGTTATGTCACTCCTATACTTGTTCAAGGCTCAGAACTTTGCTATTATTTTGAGCTGTTTATTTCCAGGAATGCAAGCCAAAATTGTACAAGAGCTGGTTGTTGCTGTGCATGACGTGTTTTTATATACCTGGAAAAATGTGTTTAGTGAGGTTGGACTAGATGATCAAGATGACAAGATTATGTCAAAAGGGCACTGCAGTAATTTCCCTAACCCCTGTGCCACTGACAGAGAGAGGCAGAGAACTTGGGAGGGATGATAGGCCTGGGAAGAAGGACGAGGTAGGGGGACGGGTTATTAAGATTTGGGTTTGTGTATCATTATTCTACTCTGATTTGATTGGTAATGAAGTCTATTTTGCCCATGACCATAATCAATGGGTGATCCCTCCCTGACCTTAAACCAACCCATGAATCTTTTGTTATATTTTCTCTCCCCTGTCCAGATGCAGAGGGGTCTGATCAAGTGGCTTTGGTGGGCACCTGGCATACCTCTTTGAAATTTCTTCTAGCAGAGGTTTGTTCAGAACACTGTAATGGCTCAAAGAGATAATAGTGAAACTAATAGCTTGCGTTCTTCTCTCCAAAATGTGGATTTCAGGGATTAAGAATCCTTCAAGGGATGCCATAAATAACTGCTTAATACATAAACTGCTCCTCAATCAGCACTTCCATGAATACTTTGCACTGTAAACAGATGTCTTGGTTTCCTAGTACTGAGAGCAGCACTTACAGAAAGTGCTGTTATAGCCCAAAGGAGACACAGACAATTTGCAATGGCAAAGTTGTAGAATTCATTGTCAAGGGATTATCTAAACGTCTGAACATAAAGTATTTGACACTTGAAAAACTGAATGATAGTCTAAAACTAGAATTTTTCCAGGTTAGTCAATAATTAGTATATTAATACTATGCTCAGAGTGTTGATATTATTGACATGGTACACATACACACAGGGCTAACACCTGTTGCCTTGGTGACCATATGTATTACACCGGTAGTGTAGCAACATACATGGACATGCTCGGCTTTGAAGAATCTAAAACAAATATGTAAGTAAGCGGGGGGAGTCAGGTCTGAAGGAATGATATTTTTTGTGCCTCAACAGGAACTGAATATCATACCTGCAGGAGCTATTTCAGGAAGAATAGATTTTTTTTCACTATGTTAATGCCTTCTATATTGATTTCATACTTGTAATTGCAAATTTGAAATACAATTATTTTTTGTCATTCATTGTTTGCCCCTCTTCCTTCTAGGGTGAAAGCGCATCATCAAAAGGTAAATTTTCCCAAATGCTTTCTGAAGAAACAGTATGAAAAGATAATTGAAACCCAATAGCCATGCCACACTTCGGGAAGTTTTATCTATGGTTTCTTGTTTCTAGTAGTCAAACTGCAGTATCAGGATGTTGAAAGGGAACTATATGAGAGTGGGATAGTCTGTAGAAGGTTGACTTTACAAAGTCTTAGGTAAGTTCAGTCAGTTTTAGGTACTGGTGATAAAATGGCAAGAAAAAAATAAATTGTTCCATAAGGAATATGAACTTGTATTTCTAAAGTACTGTGTGCTTCAGCTTTGTGGTAGGAGCATTGCATGATTTAGGCATGGACAGACTTTAGTGGGCTGTTTGTTACTCTGGAGACTGGGGACTTGAGCTGGGAAATCATCTCTGTTTGAGATTTTAAAGCTAAATGCATTATTAAATGCTGATCAGAATGAATCAGGTATGAACTTAAGAATACAGCGTTGTCACTTCATGAACCAAGGACAGAGACAACCAAGTCCTCTGCTCTGCAGTGCACTTTTTCTCGTTGGTGCATGTCCCTGTCCCTGTTTAAATGAGAAAGATTAGAGGATTGCAAATAGCATCCAAAAGACTAAGGAATGGTAAAATATGTATACTACCCTACTGCTTATGCAAATTTTTATTGCTCGGAATTTTAGTGATTTAATTTCCGTACATGTAAATCACACTGTGTTTCTTTTGTTCCTCATGAGACCACTGCTATGGAGCTGTTCTTTATAAAACTTCAGCAAATTTCCATCTGTGTAAAATTACACATTCAAGTAGGTGTGAATTCCAAAGGAAATTACTAACTTTTACTGCAGTCCCCTTTTGACACAATGTTCTCATTTAATTCTCTTCGCTCTATTTTCATCCTTGGTGCTGAGTGGGGTTATATGTGTGGTAGAGACAATATGTGAAACTTGTTGTCTGGGTAGGTGTGAAAAGTATTTATGTAGCTACATTCAATTTTTACTTTACTAGAAAAAGACTGTATGTGACTTAAAAGCCCTGACTATATCCAGAATCCCCATTTGATGATGTGTACCCATCTGAAAAAACTATTCATACAAATTTTAATTCAGTGTTAATATTCTCAATTATTAGAATTTTTTTGTTGAATCTTTGTTTCATACAAACATTTTATCTCTGAGACATCATAGAAAGTTGTCAGCTTCTCCCCCTATATTAGGTTTATGATTATTATGATTTCTTGTGACTGTGGCTCTAATAGCCAGAGAAATAAAGGACAAACAGTTTATGATACACTGACACTTTCTCACTGTATGCCCTATATTTATACATTAATGCCAACAAGCAAACTTCAGTCTTTGCTCATCTCTCTCCCCTGACCTCAGTTCACATGCCATGTGTTCTTGATGTGTACAATTCACTACAGCTTTGTTGCATGGGGGAATTTTCACCTTAGTGGAGGCAGACTCAGGAGTCAGGAACATGCCAATGTTACAGTGATTTTGAGTACATCCACTCCTGAGAAGAGGGGGAAATTATTTTCTGACCTTTGCAGAACACTTCAAAAGCTCACATTTCTCAGTGACTTTTGCTTAAAAGTTCTCTTGTTTCAGGAACTGCCATTGCCAGAAATGTGAGCAAAGGGTGTTTTGATAAGGAATCTCAGCCCAAATTGTTTGGAAGACCTTATAGCCCATCCTGGCTCACAAAAGCTCCTGATGACTTATACTGTGGAAGAGGACCCATTACCTGTGCAGACTTCGCAAGATGAGGTGAAGTCAGCTGTCTCTTAGAGATGTGTTAAAGTTTAAACTGCTCAGAAACCTTTTTCTCACACCAAAGAGCATCACTCAGGTTGCTGGGCTGAATATCTCATTTTTAGAAAAGCAAGTGATAGGATATAGCTGCTAAACACCAGGGGCAGGATCCATTATAAGGTTACTCTCATGTCTTCCTGTATTGTAAAGTGATTGACAAGGAACAGCAATAACAAGCTAGAGCAATGCAAATTTTGAGTGGTTTTCTGTCCTCAGTATCCTTCAAGCTGTGTCTTCCGTCACTTTTTGAAATAATCATGGTTCTTCCATATGCATCAGAGATTTCCAATATAACCCTTAAGTAAAACTAAGTTTATTTTAGTTGCGTAAAGAGACAACAGTCCCCATTAAATCATGTAGGTCCAACCTGTCAAAGCATCTTAGAATGGCTTGGGTTGGACAGGACCTTAAAACTCATCTCATTCCATGCCCCCTTCCATGGTCAGGAACATATTCCACTAGACGAGGTTGCTGAGAGCCCTCTCCAACCTGGCCTTGAACACTTCCAGACATGGGGTATCCACAACCTCTCTGGACAACCTGTGCCAGTGCTCTATCCCACTCACAGTAAGTAATTTCTAATTGATATAAGAAAGATTGATATGTTATCTAAACTTGCTCTCCATTTGAAGCCATTCTCTCTTGTCCTGTTACTACGTACCTAGATGAGTTTTATTTTCAGAGTGGTATTCAACTGAAAGAAGGAAACAAAGTGGGAAATTTTCAAAAGGTGATAACTAACACCTCTGTGCAGCAGCTGTGGCACCAGCGCAAGATGAATAGTAGCGTCATGACTGGTAAGTTCATCAAATGGTGTGTGGTTATATAGGGCTTGAAAGAGGTGGGTTCAGTTCATCTTTTCTATGTGACCTCGGACAAGCTGTTTATGCTGTTGTACAGTAGTGAAAGTGAGACTTATTTGAATACCTCTTTCAATGTAAGTACAGGGAGGTGTCTTCCAAAAAAGTTATCTAATAAGGGCAGGTAGAGCTTTATGTGGAGTGAATTCTTTCTTTCAGCCAGTCTGGCTCTTTTTAGGCTTATCTCTTGATGTGCATATCCTGCAGTGCTGCATCCTGTAATCCTGATGCTCTGAATGGCTCTCCCTTATTTCATCTGATATCTTTGGGGAGAAGACAGTTGCATCTGAATCATACTTAGATTTTCTTTCAGTCGATCGAGGGCATTCCAGGACCTTCTCTGGGCCAATGGTGAACATCAGCATGGAACATCTTTCTCCTGGTTATGTGGTCCAAGAGGGGTTATTTTTATACATTTTCTTAACACGGTTTGCTTCTTTCTTGTTGCTTCCCAGCTGAGGTTTGAATGTTGCCCCCAGCCTCTCCCATCTGTGTTGCCCCAGATGACTGTTGTTCATTTCACACTGATTTCCAGGGGCTCCAGGTCTTAAATGCATACAGTTCCCCATCACTCAAAGTTAAACAGGTCAGGCAGTGGCCACTGACCCCTGTACAACTTGTTAAAACAAGCCTCAGCCAGCTCAGACTGAGTCACAGTGTGCTGGGTGCTTTCTCCTACTAATGTCAAAGATAAGGTTTGCAGTATACATGGTTCTGATGCAGACCTGGGGCTGCTCCTCAGTTTCTGCTCTGATCAGAAACTGGAAAATGTTCTCGGCTCTTTTAGGTTGCCCATAACCTCTCTGCTAGCCTTTCCTCTGCTGCATAGTTCTGCTGAAGTGATAAGAGCAGGCACATATGAAAACTAAGTGGATGTGTCTTGACTTACTTGCAGTAAGTTAAAAGGCAGATGTTCAAATTTTTAAAAATTGCATTTAGCCGATCATTGTTAACAATTCATAAGTGTAAATCTACCAAAGTGCGCTGTAACTAGCCATAGTTTAGATACATTGGACAATTTCTGCTATACTGAATATTAAACATCAAGTACTGGACTTCTCTTGTCAAAGAGTGTTCTACCAAGGAACTTATAACAATTTAAAATGTTTTGGGTCCAGTGGATATCACTATAATAATGTGTGTCAACATCCATACCTGAATAGATGATCCTGAATTAGTTAAACTGCTAGGGGTTGGATTCTGTTATTGTATTATGTAGTGTATGATTTCTATACATTTTTATATATATATATATTTGCCTCTGTAATGGATGCCTCTTGTCGATGTCAAGGTCTTTAAAATATCAAAATTTATCTAAAAATTGATTGCAAGATGACTTGCTCTCTTTTTTTAGTCTGACACTCAGTTAACAGAAGGGAACAGTCCTTATCATTATTAAATTGACTCTTTTTTTCAGGTTATATTACATCTCAAATTTTCATTTATTTCTGAAGAGCAGCCAAGAGAAATCTGTTTAATATTGCAGTGCTGTATGGCAGAACTCCTAGCCTGTGCCCAGACAATCCACTGACTCATGCTCATGATGGCTGAAGCAGGTCAGATCCGAGGCTGCAATATATTAGAATCAGAATATTGTGATCTATGTGAGTATCACATTAAATGCTGGGACCTTAACCTGTGCATTTTCTACTCTTAACCTTAGACATTCCAAATGTCTAAGCACCATTTGAACTAATTTTCACTGATTAATTTCATTTTCACATGGCTCCCAATATATGTGTGACTCTTAGTCACATCCGAAAGCCTTGCACCTGACACACAGCTGTGCTTCTCTCAGAAGTGAAAATGTATGATTTCATACTTAGAAGTTACAAATGATGTAATCAGTTTCAAGATAAAGAAAAGCTTCCAGATATGTTTTATATTAATATTATAAATGGAAAATGAAATTGAATCTAAAAGAAACAGCCCTTCAGACACCACATGGTAATCTACGACTGAAATGCATAGTGTTAATAACATTTCATTATGAGAACAGTATTGGGCTTGACATGCTACTAACAGTGTTAGAAGCAGCTCCCTAGAAGCCATCTAAAAAAAAAAAAAGGATAATGTCAATCTCTTTTAACTTCATTTAATAAAACAAAATTGTAGAGTGTTTCAGGTGCCAGAGATGCATCAATACAGATGCCACTACAGAATAAGCTGTCACTGATTATCACTGCTTTTAATCTATTTTGTTAATGAAATCATTAGTTATTTTCATGTCAGCTAAGACAGAACTATGGCAACCTTTATTATTTGACATTGATCAAGTAAGTGTTCATGTTCCAGCAACCGATGAGTAATGAGGTGTCTTTTAAAAATCCTGGGTAGCACTAAAAGAAACGAGGTATATCAAATTCTTAATAGGTGCTTGTAATGCCTGGGCAAAAAAAAGAAATGGAAGTAAAATGTACAGAGAACTTTGGAATAAGTTGTCATTTCCCACTGTATGTTATGTTCTTTCCTATAAATATTCATATATTCAAATATTACGCTAGGAACTCCTAAGCCCAAATGTACCATGACTTTTGAACCCCTCAATCCAAACAACTATTCACTCCCTATTGGAGCAAATTTGTAAAAGAGCTCATGCCTGAAGAGTTGGAGCAGCAAACTGGTTACACGTCTTTGCTACTAGCTGTTAGGCAAAATAGAATAAATGGTCTCCAAAGAAACATCACATTATTGCTTCTTAGCACAGGTCAGCTGTGTGTGATGACCTCTACAGATGTATGGCCCCCTCAGTAGGTAGATTTTTTGTGTGCCATTGACATATATTCCATTTCATGGCATGCTCTGTATTTCCCTTTTCTAGGGAAAAGAAAAGCCTTTTCTTTGCTCTGCTTAACCTGATTTGCCAAAAACCAGCCAACCAAGCAAACAAAAACCCTGTGGTCTCTTCATTACAAGAGTCAGACTAGTGTCCCAATCTCAGAATTACATGATTAGTTTTGTGAGCTGAGATAAAAATTGACATATACAAATATTGAAGTATATCCATGTTATTTATAGCTTACTCTTTCAAATACCAAGTGAAAAAGCTTTAGTTTTCAAAGTATTTCAAATTACCTGTGTGATTCTATTTTCATTTTAAGCATCAGAACATTAACAAATTAGTAGGCTTTTTCATTTATTTTCAGCTGAAACTGTAAATTTCTTTTATTTTCTCAATTCGTCGACTGGTACCTCTGGACAGTAAAATGGCACAAAATTATAATTATCTGTTTATGGGATAATATCAAAAGAGCTGTTCTCTTTCATCAGTCTCTAAATATTAGCTTAATTAAGGCAAAGCAGAAATATATCACTTTGTTTGAGAGTTTACTCTCTCTTGTCTATTAATCCATTCATTGGACCATAGAAACCTAGCATCACTTAGGTTGGAAAAGGTCATTAAGATCACTGATTCAAGGCAAGTCCACCACTAAACCAAGTATTTAAAGTTCCACATCTACATGTGCTGGAAAAAGTAGAAATCTAAGGCATGTGAATTTTGGAAGAGCAAATATAACTTCTATTCTAAATGGGAGTTATGCCTCTTTGTTTAATGAAGGTTCCTAATAGAGGATTAGGGATCTCTTATTGCAGAGTTAAATGAAACTTCAAACTTTTCTTAGGACATAAACCCAAGGCTACTGCAGTCTGGTACACAGATAAAGTCATTAATGTCCTGAGGAACCAGAGAAAGTTGGAGATGTTTCCAGTGTTTTAATTTTCCACTTTGTCATTAACTACTGAAATTCGTATTTCTGCTCATTGGGGGCCCAAACAGACCTTTGGCATTACGTAACCTGAGTGACAAGAGATAGCATGGAGCTCCACCCAGCAATTCATCACATGGCTAATGGTTTACCCAAGACTAATCCCTTAGCTCTCCCTTGCTCAGAGGGGTTTCTATGACGCCACCAGTAGTAACAGGGGACTGAATGTGTTGGCACAGCTGTACCCTGCCCAGCTTGTAAACCGTGAAGAAGGCAAGTGCACAGGTAGTGCCTGTGCCCTGCCTTGCTCCTCACTCAAGCTGGAAATGTTGTGTAGGAATCAAGAGCTCTCTTGGGCCTGTTACTCCCCTGCAAGGAAAGTGCCTGGTCTTGCCTGGAAGCAGGTAGAGTAAAACACTTTAAATGCATGTCACAGACAAGGCTTAGAAAAAGGCTAGAAAAGTCAATGCTCCTATAATTATTTTAGTAACAGTCTCAGCGGTGGAGGCAGACACAGACGTTGAAAGTGCAATTATGGCAGCTACTGTGGTGATAACAAAAGCAGTGCAACAGCAGGCACCCACTTGTCTTTTTCCTTCCTTTAAACTGAGGCATCAAAAGAAAGAAATGGCAATATTTCTGAGGTGAATAAAAGTATTTTGATTTTAATCACACATCCCCTTGGCTCTTTTCCCTTTCTTAATATGCAGCACTAGGCAGAAAATGGTCAGAAAACTTGAGAGGCTCTGTCCTCATAGGTAATGCTGCCATATAGAAAATTCCAGAGAAATCAGCAGTGTGAAGAAATACACAAAACTTTATTTGGCTAACTCAATTGTGTCTTTTAATGCATTACCATGCTCAATCATTTCAGTGTCTAGATGGGGGTGAGACAGATGCATGGAATGAGGCAGTCTTTAGCCACTAATACTTTGTGTTTGTGGCTAACTAACTTTGGGATTTTTCTTCTAAGTCCTTTCTCTAGCTGTTTACTGTTTTGGAACTGTGGGATCCTGCATCAGTTATTCCTTGGAGGGCAAACAAACCTTAGGAAGAGGAATGCCTAAAGTTCAAAAGCTCAAAGAAGGAAGAGGAAAATATATTAATTTCCTATGTTCATCTTATGATGAGTATACTCAGAATGAGAAGCAATGTCAAAACATGCCATAATCAGCCGCAGTAGTATACCACAGGCCTAATCCCGCTTTGAATTCAACACTAAGAGCAAGAACAAATTTCAGTATGTACTGTATTTTTTGTGGAAACTCTTTACTAAGGGATTGGTGCTTTGAAGCAGCTACTTTTATACTTTGGAAGGAGGTTAAATTATAATTAGAATTTGATTTTTCTAGGAAATGTGTTTTGAGAGCTGGCAGATTGTTCCCCCCCTTTTTTTTTCTTTTGCTTTTTTAGCTGAAGAACTGCTTTCTATGTACATGAAAGAGGTAACAGTCTGATTGTCTGATTGATTTTCATTAACTATCGAAGAACTTGCAGCTTCCTTAAGGAGAAGAGAGAATTTGTAGCTAGAAATAGCAGCTGAAATGAGAGGCCCTGGCAAGCTGCGGAGAAGGAAAGGAAATGTAGCAACCTGTCTGGGGCAGGACATGGCCATTGTAATTGCAGATGGTAGAGAAATCTAAGTGAGATTGATTATTTTGAAGTAATTTGACATGCAAGTTTAATGAGTGACGTTTGTGACTGCTTGATGAAATACCTTAGCACCTTGATAGAAAGAGTTCAACGTGACTTGGTTTGGAGGATTAAGACTTTAGCTGTGTTAATGATGGGCCTCCAGATATTGATCTCCGTGGGTTTTGCAAAGTCTGACCTGTTCAGCAGATCTCAAACATAATTTTGTGTTTTGTGGCTAAAATTTAGGGTTTTAGGAATCCTGCAACCCTGCAGTTTGTCCTTTTTGGGATGTCTGCAAGTCTTCATGAGTATGACCAACCTTTTAGAAGTGGATGGTTCTAACAGAAGTTTGGTTACAAATGTAGTCTGAAGTGCTTTTAGGATTTTCTTTTTCCACCAAAGGAAACTTACAGGCAATTCGGAATACTAAAATATGTGGTTTTCAGCAGTTAAGACTATTATTCATATGAATATTTTTTCCATTTTGGAAGATAAATCTCTATTAACTTTTAAAATATCCACCATCAATTTCTATGATCCTGTTGTTTAACACTGAATTCAATTAGAACATCTATATCATAGACTTTAAGGGGAATCTGAGAAATAATGTGAGGTATTATATGTAAGAGCAGAATAAGCTGATTTTTATTACTGATACTTTTTAAACTAGTAAAATAGTTTAAATCTTGCATTTTTCTCCCAGAAATTGTTGTCTATGTTGCCTCTTGTCATGGTCTTTTTTGCTTTTTTAATTATGAATTTAAAAGATCACTTGGTTAGAAGAAGAAGAAAATACTTAATTCTCATAGTTTTTAAAATTCTTTATTTTTAATATCACAACAGATAAACTGGCGGAAATAGGAGGAAAATTAATTACATGCAACAAATTTTAAAGTAAAATAATGTAAGTAAGGTGAAAAATTTTAAATCTATTATTAAAGACTCCCTCCATGAGAGTCATATGCAGTTGAAAACACAAACCTGTTCCAGTAACAGAGACTAATCAAATAAAGATTATACTTACTGGCATCATTCAGTGGCTGGGTAGATCAATATAACTGTGATTAATTCACTAAAAACATTATAAGTAGTAAAATTTTAAGTGCTAGAATTCATTGGCATTAATCATATGTTGATTTGAAATTGATTGCAAAAGCAGCAGCTTCAATAAATTGTCATTTTTTATACCAGATAGTAGCATTTAACCCAAGATTGCAGTACATCAGCTACTGTCATACTCTTTAAATGTATAAAATAAACAAGTGCCCATAAAATTTAGTTTTAAAATCAGTTTTTATTTACAGCACTCATTCTACTGAAGGCACTCTGCTGCACCTCTCCTTATGAACATTACCACTAGCCCTGGGCTGCAATAGATCTAAGGTAGCACAAGCACTTCAAAACTGAACTTTAGACACCAGAGATACCTGGTATTTGGCCTGTTCAGTCTCACTTTTACCAGTTCCTATGTTTTAGAACCTTGATATGCAGTGCCAATACACAACTTCATTCTTATCTTCATTTATCTTAACATGAAATCTGTAGGGTGATATTTCAGAGATCAACATATAGATCTGAAATCCCATACTTCTGAAAAAAGGTGCCAGAATTCTAGAAACTCCTGAGTTCAGTGAGTTAAGGTGCCATTAGCACAGTTACTACTCCAAAATTACCTGTGAAAATGGCAGTGAGGTATGGGATAAGGAGACCATCAGTGTAGGATGCCCAAAGCTTGGTTGTGAGGATTTTGGGACTAGGCAATCATCATGGAGGAGGTAAGCAGTGGCCTGGACTTTGGAAGAATTACCTGGAGAATTGTGTGTAGGCAGAAACTAGTTTCACAGAAATAATCCAGCCAACATGCAGAAGGACCACCTTACTGTGGAATCAAATGATTAAGTGGCTTTGTTGCATAAGTGAGCAGTAAATAACTGAGAATTTTGTTGAGAATATTGATTAAAAAGAACTTTTACATGACAAAAAAAAAAAAAAAAATCATGTACCTTGAGATAAATATCTGGTTGTTCTAAAGAAAAATGAAAAGCTGTTTCTGTAACTAACAGAGGTTAGATGCTTGTTGATGTCCTTTTTTTGTATTGTGGGCGGGTTTGATCAGCAGACCTTCTGAATAGACACTGTTAAAGAGGTCCTTGCTGCTAAGATATGCAGTTCTGGTATTTGCTGTCTGCCTGCCCATTCAATCATGTTTTGAAGCGTTACAGAGAACATTAAAGGATTTAAGAAAAATATTCACTCTCATTCTTTGAGCTGGTATTACCTTGTCTAAGTGAGGGTGGTAAGGATTTACATTCTATCTGGAGCAGGCCAGGAATTCACCTTGGTGCTAAAATTTGCAGAACTGTCTGATTGCCATGGGTTTCTATAAATAACTTTGTGTTACATGCAAGACAGTGACTGTCACCATGTTTGTCACACATTTTGTTTTCTTAAAGGAATGAAATTTATGGAGAGGAGCATTTATCTGAGTTCCTGTAGGGAAAGTAGAGAATCAGGTATCTTTTTAGAATCCTTGTCATTTAAAAAAGCCTTAATCCAGTAACAAACCATATCTTCTTGTTAAGGGATCAGTCAAAATCTTCAGGCACATATTTTACCTAAGGGCCAGGTCTGAAAGTAGATTTATGTGACTGTACATGGGCACCAGAGGCAATAATTTCCAAATGAACATTTTAGCTGGATTTAATTACTCACTTCTCCTTATTGCAGAGTTGCTGCTCTGAAAGCAGATTGTGAATGTCATAGCAAATGAAGAAGGGTAGAAGACTGTAGATTTTGTTCTGTTCATGGGAGTCTGCCTTGTGTAGCCAGGACTACTATATACCAAATAAAGAGCATGCTTCTAGGGGTGAGGGATAACAACAAGGAGCTTTATCAGCCAGCTATATCTGAGTCACAGGGCTTTACATGGTTCTCTTAGGGTGACAGAGCAAAGCATAAGACAACAGGGATAAATATAGAACACAGTTATTAGCCTTGGGCCTTTTCTTGCATGATGTGTTCTACACAAGCTTTGGGGCATAGTTTGTAGGGGAATGTCTTTTTGCTTTGATAACTCTAGCACAGGGAGCTACTCTAACCCCTCAGATGCTGTAGCAGTAGTGAAATGGGTCTGTTGCCAATCCATGCTGGGCAAATGAAGCAAATTTTCTCTCTCAAAGACTGCCTCCATGCCCACTCAGGCAGAATGTCTAAAGGGTGATTTTGGCTTACGGATACAAAGTAAGAGCTGATGATATATTTCTTTCTCCACATCCTTTGCCTTTTCCTTTATTTTCCTTCTCTTCCTTATTATATTTTCCTTTTCCTTTTCCTTTTCCTTTTCCTTTTCCCTTTCCCTTTCCCTTTCCCTTTCCCTTTCCCTTTCCCTTTCCCTTTCCATTTTTTCTCCCAAGGAAACACTTTTCTCAAACATTTCTCTGTGCCCTAATGGTCTTTCTGTAGCTCTCCTAAAGAAATAAGTGGATGATAAAGAAATTTACCAATATTTCTAGATGCAGAAGGAAGTAAAAAGGAAAGATATGATTAAATTATAAATTATGCAGAAATCTCTAAATATTATCTACAGGGATATAAATTAAAACTTCCATTGAAATAAAATTTTACTGTACAGGAGTTAGTAGATAGATTTTTGAGCATGTCAAGTTTGAGCTGTGGATCAAAAAACCTTCTAGTGTTATTGGTTATACATGGAAAAAAAAAAATCACACTTTAGGTGAAATATGCATGAAGTCCTACTCTGTTAAAGTCTTTGTGTCTTGAGTAGTACTTGTGCTTATGTTTTGCTGTGGGTAAAGGCTGTATTGTAGTTGCTGCTCTGAATATTGAATATTCATGGTCCATGTCACCAACAAGAGAGGGGTATTCCTTTTCAGGAAGGCTTATTGCTGGCTGCTGATGACATTTGTGACAATCATCTACAGTCTGTGTAAACCAAGAAGTTCCCTGTAACATTTTAGGTTCTGAAATGATTGCCTCTTTTTAGAATACTATTCTTGGCTCCAAAGGAACAGTTATTCTTTTTTTTCTTTTCAATAGTACTCTTGTTAATAATTTAATTCATGTAATATTTTTCCTTTTTTCTCACTCTCCTACATCTCCTTTTTGCTGACTACAGAACTGCAGAATACTGAGTTCTGCCAGTGCCTTCTTGGTACAGTGTCATTGGTTTCCACAGAAAGGAATCTTGTCCAACCATAACTGAAAAGGAGAGCCTAGATGATATTATCGAGCGTTCTGTCCAGTCATGTCTTGAAAACCTCTGGTGATGGAGACTCCTATATCTTCCTGGTTCCAGTGATTAATTGTTCTTATAGTGAAAAATAAAAAAAAAAAAAAATTAAAAAAAAAAAAAAAGTTTTTCATATCAAGATAAATCTGTTTGTGATGCAGCTTGCACCCTTTGCCCCTTGACCTCTTTGTGTGGCTCTGTTCTTTTTGTAGCCACCCATTTAGTAATGGAACATTGTGATGAGACCCTCCTTGCGTTTTCTTTTCTCCAGAAAGGCAAAGTCTTACTCCTTCAGTCTGTCCTCACCAGGCAAGTTCTCCAGAATTTTGGTTATTTTCATAGCCCTTCTGTAGACCCTCTCTGTCTTTTTTGAACTGTAGGGACCAGAACAGGAAACGGTGCTCCAGGTGCAGTCTGGGGACAGTGGAATGATCATGCCTATACCACTGCTAGTAATCCCCCTGTGGCTGCAATCCAGGATCTGATTTGTCTTCATGGCTGCAGTGGTGCTCAGTTGACTCATGTTCCTTTAGGATCCCTGGGTCCCTTTCAGAAAGGCTGCACCTCAGCCCACAGATCTTAGCCTATACTGGGCTCTTTGATTATTTTGGGCCAGGTGCAGGACCTTGCACTTTTTGTTGTTAAATTTCATGCTATTCTTGGCATGCCACCCTTCCAGCCTGTCCAGGTTTCTATATGAGATGCACATCCTACCAGCCTTGCACAAATGCACTAACATATCTTTCAGTGTGCTCGAGACAATCTGTTCTGGTTATTTTTGGAATCCATAAACTTCCTTCACCACTTGAAAATTAATGGTAACAGTATTGGGATTTATAAGTTTTATTTATCTGAGGCAAATGATTAATTATTGTTGTAGAGTTTGTTTATGTCCCTCTTCTGGTCACTAGATGGAGGTAGGCAACCACAATGAGGGCAGCTTTCCCTAAGTTTTGTATTATGAAAGGAAAGTGATATATTCTGTGCTGATTTGGACAGCAGGGAGTGTATTTTATCATTAGAAATACTATTCTTGTACTAGGTTGCTTAAGGATAGGATGCAATCTGTAGCTTTCCATCAAAACAAACTTTTTTTACTGCAATCTGTTTTAAATGAAAACTTGTCTGGGTATAATTTAATCTGATACATTTTATTATCAGTAATCCACTTCTGAATTTAGAGAAGCATGAACATTGTTTAGATCATGCATAGATGTGTTTCTGTGCAGAAATTACTTTCCTGCATGACCTAAGACAAAAAGAGGAACTTAATAACACTAATTTAATGCCTACTATACCCTGGAACTAAATAGATAATATATTATGACCCTGGAACTAAATAGATAATATATGATGTATGTCCTTGTATTAGCAGTTATGAAATGCAAAGCTGTAAGTTTTACAGTGTTTGTGTATTCCCAGCATACAAAAAATAAAAATATAAAGTTTTTTTCAGTAACAGCTTTCAGATGTTGCTCATTTATAGTCACTTTTCAGTAAGATCCCACTTCTTCTTTACATCTTAAGTTGCTGCTTCTTGTTACTTAGTTTCTAAAAAATGATTAATTTATAGGCACATTTTGGAAACAGTGAGAGAAGGAAAAGTTCCATTCCCTTCAACTACTGAAGACAGCCACAAACCTGTCTTTTAGCCTCAGAGTGCTCTGTGCAGACTTGTACAGCTGTGACAGCAAAGTAAAGCTTGGTGTCAGAGCTGATCTAATGTTACTTGTCAGACACAGGAGAGCTACAGTGCTGCATACTGAACTTCTTGGGAATTACTAGATATTACCTTTCTAATTTTGTAGATAAAACTAGTCTATATGTCTCTCTCCTCCAGTTCACGTTGAAATGATGAGTTAATAAACATCCTGACCTTGCAGAAATAGTGGTGAATTAACTCAGATAGTGCAGGTTTATATTATTACCACCTGCTTTCTACAGAGTTAAGCAGGGCTGTGCATTTGCTGCAAGATTATTTAGAATGGGGTTGGGTGAACTGATCATCCGTGCTTTCAAATGCCACACTGGCATCTTCATGCTGTACCATCCCTATCACTGGCTCCCACTTGGGGAAGTGTCCCTCCACAGAGTTAGACATGGCTGGTAGAGCTAGAACTGAAGGGAGGTGTGTTGGTAAATGGGAGAAGGGAGAAGACAGTGGCATATAAAGGATTGTTGTACTACATGAAAACACTGATCAGCTTAGCCAGCTAGCTTGTCTCTGCTCTGCATGTGGATGTGTGTAGCAATGGGTCCTTTGGACAAGATTACAGCAGTTCATCCCTTGGACATGATCCATCCTCTGACCATCTGTGAGGGCCATGATTGTGAGGCTGTATCCACAAGTGTGTTTTGTTCTTAGAGGTATTCTCTTCCTTTAAACATTGGGTTTGGTGTAGGTTTTTTGAGCCTTTTTAAAAATTCTTTTGAATGCTTCCTGTGGCACTGAGGTCCATTTATTGCTGTATACAGAAATCCAGCTTTCATCTGATTATTTCCAGTTCTCACATTGTAAGAAATACTAGTTTTCCCCCATTCACCTCCTTCATCCTGTTCATTATTTCATGTTCCTCAATCATATTGCTCTTAGGGCATGTGCAAGGTTATGGAGACTGAGGGCTGGGGGATGATTGTAATATAGGAAATGCAGTGAGATGGAGAAAAGCATCATCAGTGAAGTTCCCTTATAAATTTTGGAAAAGGAACTTAATTGAAATTGCTCTGCTTGGCCACTTGAGATGTATTGGCCATTGTAGAAGCTTTCACTCTGTATTCTCAAGGACATTAAGCTACTTGCTGACTCCTTATGGATATAGAATACTCTGTATTTAGGCAATTTCTGTAGATATTAGTGATATAATGCTGCTCAAATTGTGGAGAAATGTTTTTCTTTTCCAAGCTAGAGTCCTATATTTAGTGGCCTGTGGCGTGCTGCTGCAGAGTAGAACTGTCTGCACAGATTTTTTCTGAACTATTAAAGAGAAGACTTGCCTGCTCTTCCTCCTACACATGCTGCTCCTTTCAAAGCCTAACATGGTTTCACAAAGCTACAGATGTTTCTTAGCGAATTTTCCACCTGCAATGCCAGCAACATGAACTCACGTGGCAGTGAATGAGACTTACCGCCTCCTTCTGCTCCCTTGTTGCCAGGACATCTGGAGAATTTATCTCAGCAGCCAGCACTATGTGCTTAAGGTCTTCTGAGGTGCATTGGAGGTTGTATATTTTTCTTCTCTTTGGGTTTCTTCTTTAATTTTTTTGTGTAGTTTGTTTCTTGTCTGTTTGTTTATTTCTTTGTTTTTGGTTTGGTTTGTTCCAGACCTGTGCGTTCATTCCGACATACACAAGTGTATGCTTTAGACTCAAGTTACAGTTTTTTATTTGGATATGGAGAAATGTGGCATCACAGGTCTCCTGGTTCAAAGTAAGTGTCTTAAGTAGCTTATACTCAAGGGGTTATAATAAGGAACTTGCTTCTTTCTTTTCTCCTCCAGCTTTTCTTTGACTTCTCTCTGACTCCTGTTTTTCCATTTTTGTTCTGTATGCACCCCTGCCTTTGCCTTCTCTTGTGTAAGTGGGGCGGGTTATTTCCATCCACACAGCCGAACATGTGCACTCAGGGATCATGTGCCTTCAGCCTGGTGTCTTGTAGAAGCTTCTGTTTAATAAGAGCAACACTGGGTTACAGAAAAATTGTGTTCATTTTGCTGGGAGTGCTATTGCACTGTAGCAACTGTGAGGGGAGGGAGTGAGGACCATACTTGGTGCAAAAGACTGTTCCCAGGAATTTGACTTTCAGGGGTTTTACTAATTACAATGTATGTACAAGGCTTCATTCACAATGTTGAAACAATACAAATGTTGCTGGAACAATACATATTTGTCTAATTTTTGGGAACTGGAAACTAACCAGGTATTACTTGAAAACATCAACTTATTTTTTTTTTTAAGACTGAAAGAAAGAGAAAGTTTTTCTTGCAAGTGAGTGGAAGGACAGGACATTTTCAATAAGATTTTGTTTTCTGTGAAGAAAGTAACACTACAAATTGTCAACAGCTACAGTCATGATAACTCTATTGAAATGGAAATGAGCTCATCATTAATCTCTGTGAGCTTTGGATTTAAGTTTTAATGACAAAAATAGCCATTATGAGAGTATAAGTAGAATGCATTCTGTAATTGCTTTAATTAACCCAGTCCCCCTCTGCAGAGCTAGCTGATGAGCTAACAGCCTGACTGTCTCAGGGAAAAGTCGTGCAAAAAGCTGTTAGAACCTGTAAAGTGTATCTAGTGAATTATGTATGCTTGAAGATTCTCTGCCAGAACGTGTTTTTGTTGCTACCTATGGCTCCCAGACTAATGCAAGGAAGGACTTCAAAGAGGAAAGTCTTTGGAGGCTTTACCTGAGGGGCTTAAACATCAGCAGAATTCAGCTAAGTGTGTCCTTGTTGATTCCAGTGACCTTGTGCAGACTTTGTATCAAGGCTGGCCTTTCTTGTTCCAAAACAGCATTGGATTAGAGAAGCTGTGTAAATTATATAGCTCTGTGCTGTTATGACCTCTTTTAAATCTGCCGTTGTTATCCTTGTATGGTCCATTTGTATGGTGCAGACCCTCTTGCCCTTTTCAGTTTCAGTATTGGAATGGTGGAGGTATTTTTCTTAGGTAAGATGGAAGTCATGCAGTGTTGGTGGTACTTTCCTCAGCTGTGAGTCCCCAAGTCTGCTGTTGCTTTTGTGAGTCTGTGTGTATGTGTGTGAGTCAGGAACTGGTATGTCAGTCACATAGCGCAACACAGGCTGTGACCATGTATAGTTTCCAGCTTCAACTTGTCCTCTTAAATGCCAGGCTTTCATTCTGTATTATTAAATAAAGTAACAACCTGACTGGGTCAAAGACCCCTCTGACCTGCTTAAAAGGACAGGCTTTAGTCCTGCTCTGTGGGCAATATCCAGGGTTTTTCAATCTTCAGCAGTTTCATGCTGAGGCCGGTGTGTGTGGCAGACAGGGCTTCAGGTTTGAGCTAGTCCCTGCAAGGGTCAGGTGGGAGTAGTTACCTTCCTCTGCTGAAGCTGCAGTTCTCATGATCTTCTGAAACCTATTAACAGCAGCTTCTACAGTCATTTTTCATTTAGGATGCCTTGGTTCTGTTGTTCAGGACGTTACTTCAGTATTGGGTCAGAAAACTTCTCTTTTAAAAATGCTGTTACAATGTTTTGAGACAGAATTGACTTGGTCTGGCTAAAATACTGCAGTCTTTAGCACCTTCCACAACAGTTGTTGAGGTTTGATTTGCTGATGTCATATATCCTTCCTTATTAACTTGAAATCTGTGACAAAATATTTCCAAGCCTTCTGCTGTTCCATCATTAAAACATCTAAAAAAATATTGAGCAGAATCAAACCAGGGTAAAACTTAGGACTCCTTTTGAAAAACTTAATCCACTCTGACAGTAAATTATGTTTAATTGATCCTCCAATTTTTTTTTGTTCAGCTGCGAATTTACCCTACGATGTTTTTTGTTCATTGTATTTTTAAAGTTAATTAAGAAACTATAATCTGGAATTATGTAAAAATGTAGCTAATACCAGTGCGTATCCTGTGCACTCCCTGCTACTTATCCATCAGGCTGCTCTGTTTGCCTTAAGATTCAGTTTTTTAACCTAAGTTTTAGGTTAAGAACTGAAAAATTAACACATAGTTTAATGAACAACTTTCACAGTTTGGAATTTGTTTTTAGACATGTTGATTTTTCTCTGTTTTATTATGAAATAAGCATATCTCCTGAAATTAAGAATATGCCACCTTTTATTTAAAAAAAAAAATTTCCTTTATGTTGTCAATAACTCTAATTTTTTTCTTCTTTCCTTTTTTCTTTTCCTGTCCCCTAGTTTTATACCCAAAAAGTTTGTCTTGGATGAAGGGAGACCATGGAAAATGTTGACGAGAGAGAAAATCTTATAAATAGAAAAAAACCCCTCCTTGTTTTCTACTGAAACACCATGTGAGGAGAAAAAAAAATCAGTGAAAAACTTCCCCTTGCAAATGTTTCAAATTAAATTCTATTTAAACTAAATTCTAAATAATCTTTTTGCCATACTGAGCCATTGCTGCGTTACTGGAGGATTTCTCTCCTGCCAAGACCCAGCACTCTCCATCCAAATTACCTCAGTTCCAACCTCTTCTCCTGCTGCTTTTCTTTTATCTCAGTAGTTATTCCTTGTCATCTCTGTCTGGCAGTTTGCCTACATATTAGGACTTCAGTTTCACCTATGCTTGAAGTATCAAAGGGCTCTTTGCCCTGCTCAGACCACTTTGCAACTTTTGTGTATAGCACAGTGTGTTTTTTGTATGTCAGGTTTAGAATATTTGAGAATATTTTGTTATGGGGTTTGCTGTTTCTTAAATGTTATAGGCATTCTCTTAGATATAGAGGTTAAAACATTTTTGAGGTGATGCATTAAATGCCAGCACCTGCAATTTTATTTTTTTGTTCCTTATTGTCTGATGCTTTTACCAAACAGTCAGAATCAGTCCTCACACAAGCAGCTGTGCTCGTGCATCTTATTTATGTCTGTTTGGATATATTTTAGTTTTGCTTTTTGTATTTTCTGTAAAACTTGATTTGCTGTTTATCTTCTGATATTTATGTGTGGGTATTTTTTCTCCTTTGAGGGCACATGTGCTTCCTTTAGGGCCCAATTAACATTTTTAGTTGAACTATAGGTTAGCCTATGAATAATGCCATATCTATTTTTTTAAAATACAATTTCACTTTACTTTTTTTATTAACATATCTGAAAGCATTGGAGACGTGCCTGGTCCCTAAACCAGAAGTCTTATACTCTAAATTCAAAATGCACTTCTTTAATGATAGCACACTGTATGTACCTGGAGCAGAGTCTCTCTTGTGTCTGCATTAGACCTCAGAGCTCTTGAATTCCAGATTCTTTATTTTCTGCTGAAATGATAGACCAGCTAAGACAGATTTTTTTTCCCCTCTGCCTCAGTTCCTCTATATGCAAAATCTGGGCAAAGGAGCTACTCTTTCCATTTGTATCCAATATCCAATATGTCCAGAAAATATTCTAAACTCAATATTCTAAACTTCTATTATTTTCTTAGCTGTAGAAAACCATTTATTTTCATGTTTTTTTTTTGTTTGTTTGTTTGTTTTTTTTTGAGTTCTTATCTCTAAGAATAAATATTTAATCTATGGAATGCATGGACTTTAGTGACCCTTGCAATGATTTTTAAGTTTATTTCTTTTTGTTGCAGTTTGGTGTTTGAACATCTTGTATATATTAAGACCTTAAGCATGATCAGCCTTCAAAACCAGGAATTTTTTCTCACTTTAATACCATTTCATTGCTTCTATGCATCTAATCTACCTTCAAAAATGCTAACAATCGAAAGTATTGTTGCATAATTTTTTTCAGTTAGCATTAGTATTCCTTGTAATGTAAGCTATGTCCAACATGGAAGAAGGAGAAGATTAGAAAAATAAAGCTGAAAAAACTTTTTCCCACCAAATTGAAGTTCTTTTTTATCTGCAGTTTATTTCAGAATTATACTATATCATGCATTGTATGTTCCAATAGGACCTAGGAAATTCTGGCATTATGAGATGTATTTTTTTTTGTCAGTAAAACATGAACCACAGAACGTATAGCTTGTTGAACATTTAAGAACACTTTACAGATAGTTAATGGGAGAACCAGGTTTCAAGGAAAAAATAAATAAAATTAGAAAGACAATGCAATTTAAGATAATAATAAGTAATAAATGAGCAGAGGTAAACAAAAAATATGCAAGAGATAAGTCAGCAGTGTTTACAGCCTGTGCATCTGTGACCTACCTCAGATCTGCACCATTTTCATCCTTGGCAGCCTACTGCCAAACCATCCACTGCTTCCACTGAGAAATGCCTGATCTCATGTTTATTGACATGCAGAGGAGAGATCTCCACGCTCATTTGTAAATGTTGTTTCATCTTATTTATTTATAGATCTTTGAAGTTTGTGCAGTAGGAAAAATACATTTCTCCATAGGAAGGAAAATGGAATGTTTATACAGGATGGTACCTTTATTTGAAAAATCTAAAGCATCTATACTTTATCGCATAGACTTCATAAATAAATGTACAGAGCATATTATCAGTGCATATTGAGAAGTAGGGAGTTCCTGAGGAAATATTTCCTTTGTCATATCCTATGGAGTGCTATCTAATTTACCAACATTAATAATCCTCCTTATGAATCATTTTATACTTATCACCTCCTAGCTATTAATATAATAAAAAACCCTTGAATAAAAAGTCAAAAGATAAAACATCACATTGCTTGTTCAATAAAACAAATGACAGTCGGAGAACTTTTGTCTGAACACCATAATCAATATTATAACTAATATTAGTTCATTTCTGTAATTGGTCTTTAAAAAAATGGTTTCTGAAGGAGTGATAAAACCTCAGAGTGAATAATGTCATTGTCTGTCACATTACTAATAATTTTTCAGTGGTAAAAACTCTTACAACTAATTTCAGGTTTTAGTTTTGAAAATGAGGCTTTCTTTTCCATTTGAGTCTGTGTGCATGTACACAAACCTGTGTAGTCATGGAAGTGAGGGGAAGCACTTCTTTTTGCTCTGGGCATTAAGCTTCTCTTCAGAGTCTTGCTGTTGTCAGTGTTTGAGAGGGAAGGAAAGACACAAGAGAAGGAATTTCTGACATAAATTTTGTCTTCTGCAATTCTTTCACTTTGCAGATCTGGTCATTGAGGTTTAGCATCAAACATAAATTTCTGAAGGTTCTTCCTTACCACAAATGATTCACACAGGGACTTAGTGGAATACAAATATAAATTTCCCTTTGAATAAATAATTCAAATCTGGCTTGGAACAATGGTTTTTAACTTCATTTTCTGACGCAGAAGTTCATACCCTTTATTAGTTTATAAATGAATAAACTATGTGTGCTTTGTAGTTAGAGTACTGTAAGACTTTTTCTATAACACATAAATTTGTGAGCATGGATTTAAATAGCATTTTGAGACAGTTTTGTCAGCCAGACTTATATCAGTCCTTTTATGGGCTAGACACACAATAAATCTGCAATTTAGTTTTTTATTAGTCAAACTTTTAAACACCCCATAGTTCTGATGGACAAGTGAAATATTTAGGCTTTCTATTTGTCATGTTTGCATAGTTTAGCTGTAATGACAATTATCAGTGTAAGTGTTTGTGATAGCAGCGTCCTGGTTTTAGCTGGGATGGAGTTAATTTGTTTCCTGGTAGCTGGTGAGGTGCTGTGTTTTGGATTCAGTATGAGAATGATGTTGATAACACACCAGTATTTGGTTGCTGGCAAGCAGTGCTTACCTCAAGTCGAGGCCTTTTCAGTGTTTCAGTATGAGCCAGTGAGGAAGTGCACAAAAATCTGTGAGGGAGAATGGCCAGGACACCTGGCCTGAACTGGCCGAAGGGATATTCCATACCATGGAATATCATGCTCAGGACATAAACTAGGGGGAATTGGGTGGGAGATGCCAGTGGTGGCTCAAAATTGGCTGGTCAGTGAGAGGGAAGCATTTGTACTGTTCATAACTTGTCCTTTTTGGGTTTCATTCCTCTCTCTCTTTGTTGTCTCCCATTTAATTTCATTATTATTATTATAGTAAATAATTATTATTTTCATTATAATTTATATTTTTCAAATATTAAACTATTCTTATCTCAATTCAGAGAAAAGTTTTTTCCTTTTTTTTTCCAATTCTTATCCCTATCATAACCGAATGAGGGTGGGATAAGTGAGCAGATGTGTGGGACTTAGTTGCCAGCTGGAGTTAAACCATGACAAGCAGTAGAACAACACTATACTACTTTTTATAGTTCTGGTCACCCACTTACATGGCCTTTATTTAGAACCATGTGGGGAAGAGCTCGTTTCTAAGACCACAGAGAACATAGCAAGTTCACCTTATAAAAACAGAGCAAAAATGTCATCACCGTTTTGTTACACAGAGCAAATTAGGAAAGGGCAATAATTATTGTACCTGTCTTGCTTGCAGAGGGTACAATAACAGTGCATGTATTTTTGAAAACTTCACAGCTGGATTTCAATAGGGGCAGAAATTAAATACACTGGGAGTGTTTGTCTATGACCTAATTACACTGTAGAAAATCAATTTCTTGGTTAACTGATGTTTGCTAGCATGACAAATAAAACTCATTAAAGTAAAAAGATTGAATTTTATTATCTTGGCAATACTGTACAAGATAAGGAAAATCAACATTTATTTCAATTAAAATAAGCTTGATTATTTAATTTCTTTTTCTAACACAAGATTTAATATTTCTAGAATGTATTTTTCCATATTTACTAGCAATTCAACAAAACAAAATTAAATATGACTTATTTTTTACTCGTAATTGACATCCAGTGGAAGCTCTGATGATGTATCAGGAATAAAATAATATTGTTCTCTCACACTTGAGCCAAATTTTGCATTCTTTTGTAACTATTAAAGCAGCTTTATATTTTTATGTTTCACTTAAAGAGCTAACAGGATGCTTAAGGATGTGCCTGAAATATGGGAGGACCCAGGACCTGAGTGCATGGCTTGGTTACTTCCTAATCCCATGCTGGGATGAAGATCACTGTGACACACCATTGATCTTCCATGACCAATTTTATGTGGGAAGGAAAGCTGGGTCATAGTGTGCTCTGAGAAAGGCTTCAGTAAGGATTTAAGGATTTCATCACTCAGTGTCAGCAGTCTCCAAGGCAATGTCCAGCCATCCAGCTATGACTACAAGATTTTCATGTGCCTTTGACCTGGGCTAGATGAAAAGTTAAAGAGTGAGATTCAGTCTGCAGGAAGAGCTTTCAGAGAAAAAGATTTGTCTAGAAAGCTGGGGTGCTGTATGTCCCTCTTTGTGTTCAAACAGTGGAAGGGCTATATCATGGGCTGGTTTATGCGAGGTGGTACAGGCAGACATGCCAGATAATTGGAATCTGAGGGCTGATGGTCTATTATCAGAGAGTTGAATTCTGCTTAATCTTCTACTTAGTTTCTATAGCCAAGCTGAAATTGGTTGGATGACTGATTTCAGATTATATTCATGTGTTTGGTCTTGGCTGTGGCAGTTAAAAGCAGACACCTTGCTCTTTCTGCTGTCTCTGCTTTGGGAAAGGGAGCTGTCAGAAAAAGGCTAGAACCTAATATTGAAGGCAGCATCAAATTAGCTGTTCTATCTAAATGTGTCATCATCCTCGAGTCAGCATTGATAGACATTTCCTGGACAGGCTGATGTTGAAGACGTGGGGGAAGCTGAGGTCTCTCCTTGTGAATGTGCAAATCCCATCTGTCTCTCTCCTCTGCCTTTCTTTGTCTTCACAGAGTTTTTAGATAAAAACTTCTGAAATACTGGACAATAAATACTTTAGCATATTTTAAGTTTTTTTTTAAGAGGTTTTAACTGGACTTCTTTAATCCTTGTCCTACATCCTGGTAACTTGATTAATGAATTTCTATAGTATACATATCTAGTCACATATGACAAGAAGATGAATCCAATATCTGAATTTTGGTTTGCTTGGTCTTCTAACTTAAGATTATCTGCACTAAAATCTTTCCTCCTGGTGAACAGACTTCTGCAAGTGTCATGCTCTAAACTTTTCTGAGTGGCCTTAACATTCTTTCATTGAAAAAACAGTTAAGGGATCTCTGTGTGCTGAAATCATAACCTTAAAACTTCCTGGGAATTTTCCACCTTCTGTAGGGCTGCAGAAACTCGTGGGCACCCTCCAAAAGTGATGGATTTTCAAAAAGACAAGACAGGTGAGCATTCTGCAGATTGAATCACACTTGTTCTCTTTTTTCATAGCTGAGCCACTCAGGACCTGAGGCTATTCAGACAGAGGTGTTTTGGACTCAAAGGGTGATACCAAAGTAGGTTTTAGAGTCTTCCCTCTGAAAAGTCTTTTCTCCTCTGCAGACTTCCTCCAAGTTTGTTTCACATTTTTACATATTCCTCTGCCACCAAATAATTTTTCTCTTGTTTTCCTTTTTCCATGGCTCCATCCCCTTTCCCTCAACAGACCTTGTCTTATTAGCTAATAAATTCCTGACACAGATCCATACATTTAAAAACATTCTTTTGCATGAACATCTAGGTTCTCTCTGGAACTAATTTGAAGCTTAGCAGACAGTGTTCTTTTCACTTTGTTCCTGTGTTACATCCTTGTACCTCAGAGTTTCCCAGGTCACTGAGCTCTCGTATCAGCATCAGAGGCTGTAATGCTTTCTGTGCTTCTGCTCTTCAGGAAAGTGAATAATTGAATCAAGTAGTTTCTGCATTCCCCTGGGCACAGGAGTCCGTGATAGTTCTCAATAATTGTATGAATGGCGGAAGCCCATTTTGAACTTCATGCATTCCTCCTTACAGCTGGGCACAATGTAACTCTTAATTTCATCTCCCTGATGTACTGTACTTAATTAGAATGTGTGCCCTTGATTTGAGCTATGGCTTTTATATTTCAGTGCAAGTTCACTCAGTCATAGTCATCAGCAAGTCCAGGTGACAAAATGGAAATGTCAGTGTACTCTTAACTTTCTTGGATGGATATTTTCTAACTTCCTTATTTCTTTCCATTTAAATTTAATTTCCTTTCATTTAATTAATTTTAAAAATTCAATAATTTTTTAAAAATAGTGTGGCACAATTCCCTAATGTATTTTTTTTACATGCATAGCGTTCTCTGTCTTTTCCCAGGATTTTAATCTCTGACTTTGCACCCTTAGAATTTTTAATATTTTTGTGTAATGCAAGTACAGTTTTTATGTGGTCGTTGTATTAACATGATGCTAAGATTGTACTCATAAGCAATAAGATCAAGAAAACCAAGACCTGACTTGGCATATGAACCATATTTCAATCTGATTATGCATATGCAGTAAGAATCAATCTTTTACTGCATAGAGTTATACTGTTAAGGGGGCAAAATATGAGCAGTGCAGCCAAGTACCTTTTGGAACACTGCTCAATTTAAAAACAAATTATTTCTGATATGAGTGCAGCAGGTCAATAATATTTTTTTTTGTTGTTGAAAACAAAATGAAGAATATGTCTCTAACTTTTCATTTGTGCTTTAAGTAAAAGTCTAGGTACAGATTAGAAATGAACTAAACTATAAGATAATATCCAGGGATGTATACTGGATTTTGAAATTATCTGTGTGTTGTTGATTTTCTTGTATTCAGCCCATGTATATTTATCAATCAAGTTGTGCTACCCACTGCAAGCATAAATCAGTTCTGCTTTCTTTCAAATCCTCTAATGAAGTATGTCTTAAATTGAAAAGACAAGATCTTTTATGCTTTGTTCCTTTTATTAAAAAACCCCAACAACTATATTTAGATGTTCTTTATTTTGTTTTTTGATTATAGTCAAACAGTATAGTATCTTTTTAGTGCAACAATAGATAGGGGAAAGATACTTAGACTAGATATCTGTCAAAACTGGTCAGTGAAGATGGCCAGTTCTTTTATGTCAAGGTAACCCATCAGCTGATCAAGGGAAGCCAGTTGGTGTAATACTTTGGGATTTCAGTAAAGCTTTCAATACTGTCTCTCACAGGATTTTTCTGGACAGAGTGTCCAGCATACAGCTGGGTAAACACATCTTGCAGTGTGTGAGGAACTGGCTCACAGTGTGTGAGGAACTGGCTCACGGTCGTGCACAAAGGGTTAAGTGAATGGAGCGACATCAGATGGGAGACCTGTCACAAGTGGGGCTCCTCAGGGATCCATCTTAGGCGCAGTTCTCTTCAGCAGCTTCATTAATGACTTGGACACAGGACTGGAAGGGACAACAGAGAAAGTTCACAGATGATACAAAACTGGCAGGAGCTGTTGACTCCCTCAAAGGCACTCTGCAGAGAGACCTTGATAAATTGGAGGATTGGATAATCACCAGCCAAATGAAGGTTAGCAAGGCAAAGTGCTGGAATCTGCACCTGGGATGGGGCAATCCTGGATGTACAGACAGACTGGGGAATGAAATGCTAGAGAGCAGCACTGTGAAATGGGACCTGGGGGTCCTGGTTGATGGCAAGTTGAACATGAGCCAGCATGTGCCCTGGCAGCCAGTGCCAGCCCTGGGGACAAGGGAGGGAATTGTCCCACTCTGCTCTGCACTGGGACAGCCTCACCTCGAGTGCTGGGGACAGTTTTGGTCATAGCAACATAAAAAAGACCTTTATCTACTAGAGAATGTCCAAAGGTGGGCTATGAGGATAATGAAGAGCCTTGAGCCTTGAAGGGAAGCTGTATGAGGAGAAGCTGAGGTCACTTGGTCTGTTCAGCTTGGAGGAGACTGAGGCTCCTCATTGTGGTCTCGACTTCCTCATGAGGGGAAGAGGAGGGGCAGCCACTGATTTCTGTGGTGACCAGTGGCAGGACCCAAGGGAATGGCCTGAAGTTATGTCAGTGGATGTTTAGAATGGATATTGGAAAAAATGTTCTTCACCCAGAAGGTGTTTGGGCACTGGACAGGTTCCCCAGTGAGGTGCTCACACCACCAAACCTGACAGAGCGCAAGAAGGATTTGAACAACACTCTTGGGCACATGGTGTGACATTTGGGAATAGTGCTGTGCAGGGCCAGGAGCTGGATGCAATGATCCTTTTGGACCCGTTCCAGCTCAGAATATTCTGTGATTCTGTGTTTCAGTATTTCTGTGATTCTATTCAAAAAAGATGAACACTGTGCCATGGAAGAGAAGAACAAAGACCTGAATTAGTATTCATTAAACCTTTCAGTATTCAGATACAGCTATGCTGTGATTTGCCTTCTTCTAATCAAATTACATTTGATTTTAGATGAAGTCTTTATCTTTTTCTTTCTTAACCTCAATTGACTAGTGAGATTCAGTCTGGCAAAGTCCCTGGTGTTTATTTTATTAAGTCCTTGCAGGCTGACACCTTAATATGAATTTTGTAGGAAAACAATGCCACCTTGCTCAGTTATATTTAACTTTATCAAAGAATTGCAAAATTTTTGCATCAACAATTTTATCTGTCTCTTTTATAAAGACAAGGTTGTGGATAGTTCCCATACAATGGAAAATTCGTATTTCTTTCTTAATTAATCCAAAGGGAGTGTATTGGTATAGTATTGAAATACATTAATGGCATGTTAGATGACTTGATATTCTCTGTATATTAATATTGCAAAAAAGGAAAATGTAAATTCAAGGCTGGTCTAAGAAAATAAGGTCAAATAAATAGACAGAAAGTTTAGCTGACATACTGGGTCAGATAAAAGAATATTCTGTGTTTTCAAAGGGCATATAACCAGGGCAAAGGTGGAATAGTTTTCAAGCAGCAGAAAATATATGTTGTATAAATAGGAGTTAGATTTCATGGAAACTACTTATATCAGGTTTTAAAAATACCTGCTTTTTTGTTTTTTTAAAAGTATGATGATTATAGCATGATGATTATAGCATGCTCTTTTTGACCAAAAAGTACTGAAAACCATGTTTATGTCATTCCTGCTAAATCTTCTAGCCCAGTTTTACTTAATGGATAAATATGTCTTACAGCCTGTCTCTTGGCAGAGGCATGGGTGTGTAATGTAGGTTAGGTGAATACAATCTTCAGGCAATCACTAAGCAAATCTATTTCAGTTTTATCTTCACTGCTGCATATGGTACTCAGTGATACTTAAGAACATTTGCAATATCTGATATTTTATCTCCCTCTTAGAAGAATGAAACCCATTTCAAAACTTATTGTTGCCTACCAGAATGATTGGCACAGTAGAGGAGCCACCTGGACTAAGCTGGTGGGGAATTCAAAGAACCCATTTCTGTTAAGAGAATTCACATGATTGGCTCATGTTTGCAGGGTTTGGTGTCGGGCACAGTGAAACCAGATCTCTTTCTCCAGAGAAAGTTAATGTTTTTCAGAGAGTGTCCGAAGGAGCAGCATGCAGGCATGCTTCTCTGTAAAGGCACATTCCTCCTAAATGTGTGAGGTCTCTGCTCTGCTTTCTCCACCTGAGGAGACTTAAACCACTTGTCCTTCTCTGCAGAACATCTGATGTTATTTGAAACTGGAGCAACTGGAATAACTTACTGCCTTCCCTGCTGAAGCAGACACACACTACAAAGACTTCTCTGGGCTCAGAGGAGAGTCAGAGTAAGCCTAGTTTAAAGCAGTAGGGAAACCTGAAACCTCATGACTGCTTCACAGGCTTATTGTATTTTATACAATGATATTTCCTTGTAAGTTCACAGTTAATAGACACTGAAGTTAAAGCTCTGGATACCACAGACAGGGCTGACTGACACTGCTTCTTTCCTTTCCCCCTTTCTCCCCTGTCCTACCTTGTAAATCTGAAATTTCCCATTTTAAGGCCCTCTTTAACAAGCTTTAATTCTGTCAGACTTCAAGTACATGGATTGAATTTCTTCACACAGTCAGTCTTTTGTGTCAGGGAAAGGCATTTACCTCTTCCTGTGCAAGCATTTACAAAATTTGCTTTCAAATTACCATGGTTTGTATACAATCTGCAGTGGGTTTAGTAGCTGGTATCTCTGAAGAGCCATTCCTCAGTGTCTGCACTAGTTCATCACTATCCTGGATGCCTCTTGAACATCAGACATGGGCCAGCTTTGAAGAGAGACTGAACATGCCTCAATCCAAGGGCTGTGCTGCAGTGGAACCTTACATCAGGACAGAAAACAGTCACAGAGAAGGCAGAGAGAAACTGCCTGACTGTAGGTCAGAGAAGACCAAAGCTACACTGCTGTGAAATTCTCTGGAACAGAAATAGGCACGACATTTTTTGGTAAAAAACATGGAAAAAAACAGGAGAAATCACACCCATGGCCTAGGGTTGCCTGTGTAGGGAAGGAGGTGCAATAGCCCTGTGCATGGGAGTGTAGGGAGATACTAACACAAAGAATTTCTGACTAGAGTTAGGAACAGCAGTAAAGGGAAGGCTGGGATAGGCTGGAAAAGATGTGTCACAGGTGGGGAATGCAAAAGATTTTACTTCTGTTTGTAGTAGAAAACCAACTCATAGTCCTAGAGCAGCTGAGACTAGATGAAAGGGGATGAGTTCACCCTGGGTAGAAAGAAAATCTGGCTTCATGCAAGAAAATCCTTGAAGGAGGAGGGCCATCCAAATGGGCAGGGAATGAGAAATACCAGAAATACATGAAAGAGTGAGACCTGGGAAATTAGGTCCTGTGTTTTCATCCATGTCCTTCAGGAAGGAGTGAGACAAGTCAGGCGAGATTGGGAACAGATACTTCCACCCTCCTTTGGTGCCATGGCTAGAAACAGCCAATGGTTTATTTCTACCCCCTTTTCTCTCTCCTCCTCTCTTCTCCCAGCAGACTAAGTAATGTATCAGACTCCTTTTAGGTTTTCTAGATTTTGTGATGCCTGTAAAGAGTTGTTATTTCCTGATTGAACAGGGTCTTATATTTTTCATAAACCCAGTACCATCAGAGATGGAAATTCTCACTCCCAGGATGCCAGGATTATGCCAATATGATGCTTTCAAATCAAATACCTTGTCAGGGTGGAATAGAGCTTCTTTTCATATTTAAATCAGGTACCTGTTCCCTCATGAATGACTTCTTCTTCATCTTAAGCCTTATTATTTGAATTTTGCCAACTCAAGAGAAGGTCCCATGAAAACAGTTTGTGTCATCTTCAGTTTTACAAACTGATCATGGAAAAGTCAATGGAGAATCAAAAATGGATCATATCTAGCAGAAAACTGACAGGAGGGTCATGACAAAAGTGACAAACATGGAGTTTTCAAAGAGCAGTGAGACATAGGCTAGGCAGCATTGCTGGGGATCACAGATGTCAAATCTTTCTCGCTCAGCTCATTTTTTACGGTGTGTAGACTTGTTAAACTTACATGGGACAAAATAACCTAAATTTGTCTTTCTGTTGCAAATATCATCCCACATTACAGTTTTTAAGATTACCTGTGTTTCATACACTGAAAACATTTTGTAAAACTCAGCAAGCCAGTGAATTTTTAAATTAATTTCTTCAACTATAGCATAAAATTTGGGGAACGATGTGGCAGACTACACATAAATGTGTTCCTATGTGGCTATAGCGGTATTCTTGTTGCTTTACCTGTATAATTGTTGGTTGCAGTCCAAAGTATGATGCAGTGATTATTTTTGCCCCCACAGACAAAAGAACCAAACAGAATTTTTAATTGGTTTCAATTAATCACAGAATTATACTATCATAGCATCCCCAGGTTGAAGGGACCTCATTTGACATCTGGCTTTGTTGGCAAAAGCCCAGTATAGGCAAGATGACCCAGTACCCTTTCTTGCTGAATCTTAAAAGTGGCCAGCTTTGGGGAATCCACTTCCCACGATGGAAAGATTATTCAAATTACTATTCTATTCTAATTACTAATTATTTCACAATTACTGTGAAAATTTTCTTTATGTTCAAACAAAATCTCCTCAGGAGGAACTTGTACCTACAACCCGTTGCCTTTTCCATATGACGTCTTGGAAAAAAAAAGTCTCCATCTTTGTAAACACCCTTTACATGCTGGAACATGATAAGGTATCCTTTAAGCTTCTTTTCTCCAAGCTGGACAAACTCAGTTCTCTCATTGTTTCCTCACATGGACAGGCTTCCCGGTCCTTTTTTCATCTTTATTGCCCTTACTGCATCTTCTCTACCCTGTCCACAACTTTCTTGTGTAGTAGTGATCAAAACTGAACCCAGCATTCAAGGTATGGCCTGAACAGCTCTGTGTAGAATGCAATAGTGATTTCTTTATCACTGTTGGTGACACCTTCGTTATGCAAATTTTTTTTGGCTTTCTTTGCTGCAGCAAGAAATTGTTCCCTCACACTGAGCTGCTTGTCCACCAGGACCCCCAGGTCCTTTTCCATAGAGCTGTTCCCTAGCCAGGTAGATCCCCAGCCTGTGCTGCTCTCCTGGATTATGTTTTTCCATGTGCAGGACCTTGTATTTGTCCTTACTGAACTGCGTAAATTTCTTGTTAGCCTAATTTTTCAGCCTGTCCAGGTCTTCCTGCTCTCCCTTCCAAAGTGTCCACTGTCTCACACAGTTTGGTATCACTGACAAACTTCATCCAGGTACACTTGATCCCATAATCCAGACCACTGATGAAGATAGTGAACAGTGCTAGGCCCGGTATCATTCCTTGGGGGACTCCATTTGTGGGAGTTGCCAATGTGAAAGGGAGAAATTTACCACCACCCTGTGGGTGTGGCCAGTCAGCCAGTTCCCCACCCACCACATGGATCACACATCCACACCATAACATCCACATTTCTTTAGGAGGCTGTGGGAAACTATATCAAAAGCCTTGGAGATATCCAGGTAGACAAGGTTCACTGCTGGCCCCACATCAACCAAGCCGATTCATTTGTTGTAAGAGGCAATGAAGTTTGTCAAGCATAATTTGTCCTTGGTTGATCTGTGCTGGCTTCTCCTAATCATGGGCTTCATTTGACAGATGGGTGTATAATTTTCTTGTGGATAGGTGTCATACTAGCCTTCTCCCAGTCTTTTGGGATGTCTCCCTGATCTTCATGACTTTTCAAAGACAAAATATCATATTAGTTTAAATGTCCACTGACAGTTAATTATTCTCAAATCTGATTACTTTGCATATGATTTTTTTTTCCACAACCCCCTAAAATATCCTTTAAAGTAAATGTTTTGGGAAAATAATCTTTTCATTTGATGAATTTTAACATTAATGTCACAGCAAGAAAACTTAAAAAATGTGAACAACCATTCTTGAAAATACTCTAAGTGATTATTGGGGTGAATGATATGACCAGACAAATTTCAAAGGAAAAAGTAACATCACTGCCGTAAATTATGTTGCCCTGGACATTGTATTCCAATTTTCAATTGCAACAGGTTTATGTCTCAACCTGGTTTTGGTATAGTAATGGAACACCAACAAATGCTCAGTAAGTCAACTCATTATCTTTGTAATGTATTACTGCTCAGTAGTCAAAATACTTTATAAAGTGCACTTTTATATTCCTTTACATTTTTCAAATGTCTTTGCATCAGACTTTCTTTAATTAAGTAATGTTTGAAGTTGCTTCTAGCCTCCGGGACTTGAGTCAACAACTTGCCTCTAGTTAAGGAGGACAAAAAAAAAGGTAAATTATTCTAGTTCTAATTTCTTTTTCTGAACCCTAGAGATAAACTTTTTTCCTCGTTGAAATGCCTAAGAAATCCCGTGTTACCACAACAAAGAGATGTAAACTTACTTCTTTTTCTCTATAAATATGACACAGACATAGATTTTTTTTTTTTTACTCAGCCTCACACCCTATCACAATTCAGACAAGAGTAATCCCAGTGCTTTAGAACCCTGCTTTGAAGTACAACATAGGATTATGTGTAGCAGAGTTCAAGACATGCTGGCCATTCTTGAAATGTGTCACTGAATGACTGCTTAGTGTTCTGGCTTTGTAGCATTTATTTTGCATTGGTTACATTTGCATTGGTTGCATTTGTTTTGCATTGGTTGCATTATAGCAGGTACATATAGCAATAAATTGAATTATGCAAGCAAGAATTTATTACTTTTTAATCAATACTTCAAAATTTTTTACTGCTACCTCATAAGATGACATTTATCTTAAGTTACTTTAAAAAAAAAACCCAGCTGTATTCACACCTTAACAGATTTTGTAGCAACTGGAGAAGATGACGTGAATTTTACTTTGGAGTTGCCTGTCTTCCCTTATGGCAGCAGAGGGAATCCTAGCAACTTGATTAGCTTTATGTAAACCGAAACTTTTGGATAGCTGAAATTTAGTGAATAAACTCATGTATCTTCCCTTACACATCATTCACTTAGTTCTTTTGTAATTTTAGTAAAAATAGACTTTTATCTTCAGCCAATCCAGTTAATCTGAGCCCTGTTGAGTTAATTCAAATGTCCCTTATATTCTGAACTTTAGGCCAGTCATGGATTAGGTTGTGTCTTCTACTTACTTTCCTTTTATTTTGTTTAGTCTTTCTACTTGTAAAATAAATGTGGGCATCTCTTTTGCTACACTGGTAGCTAATATTAGCTATATGTGAAACTATATCCAAATGAAAAGATTTCAACATTTCCTATTGGAAGACCACACACACAAGATCCCTAAACCATTGCTCCCAAGGCAGAGTTTAGTATTTCTGAGCTTTGCAGCTCAAAAACTTGGCTGGCAGTTAAACTCATAAGTCCTATCTTGTCCCTTTGTACTTCTTTTTGTCTTATATCTCAATAGGTTTTTATATGATTTTGTGGGTGGAAATTTATCAGCTGAACTTTTTTAGTGACAAGTTCTATTTTCATTCAACTTCATTGCCAAGAGATACTTCTAGGATGTATGTGCTACAATTTGAGGAGTTTGTCCCTGGTGAGGCAATCTATATATTTCTGTGTTATGATGTAATTTTAGTTGTATTATATTAAGCTTCTGTTGCATGATGATGATTGGAGGTAGATTCATGTGAAGCATAAAAGTATTTTAGAACTAAAGACTCGTAATCAGTGTCTTCCTGTATATAACTATGCATTTTCTGCTTGCAAAGTCTGGGTTTTAACTGAGGCAGAAATCAAGAGGCACACAGATTTTCATGGTAAAGTATTGTGTCTCAGAGAAGTTTGGTCTTGAAAGAATTCTAAAATAAAAACATTAAAATTTGTTGCTTCATAACTGCAATCTTCTTTCAGGTTCACAGAGCCACCTCACCCTGAGTCTGGTATTTATTTAAGATTCCAATATCCACTTAAAAATATCAAAAGAACTTTTCATTATTCTTGTTGGTTTGTTATTGTTTAAATCTTTAATTAAATTAGATGGCTTCTTTATTTTATTCACCGCTATTCATGTTTACCTTTGCTAACTTTGGAAATGCTATCACTAGATCAAAACAGAAGTAAAGACTTAGGACTCTTATAGAAAAGTAATTAAAATGTGATGGTCGGAAATCCTCTACTCCATGAGAATAAATTAATGTAGTTCAGTATTTTCTCTGAAGAAAACACAATACTTAGATGCAAACAATTATATTGGATTAACTGATAAAGTATGTCATTGTTATGGCTGGATTTGAATTAATTATTCATGGATGTATTTGAGTGGAAAACACTGAATTACTCTGATAATTCTGAAAGTATGGAAATGTCATGAAAAGAGAAGGCTTCCTAAGAAATTTCAGTAGTGCTCTTAAGTAGTGCTCCTGATTAATAAGGTCATTCATTATATCATTTGTTAGATTACCACATTTTTTTAAAAGGCACCAAGTTTTTTATAGGAAGCTGGAGACATCATCTGAGGTCTAATTACATGACTTTTTGAACCTTGCACTTAGCAACACTTATATCTTTACTATCACCTGCATTCTCTATTCCTTCCTTTCCTTTGAATAAAAGCTGACTTGTAGGCAAATTAGTTAAGTGAACACTACGCATTCTGCTTTGTAACAGAAAATTGTGTTGAATGGGATTAATTGAAATATAAAAATAACTGATCTCAGTTTGTGTCTTGAGTTGCATTTTAAGAATAAAAATTTGTCAGAGACATAGCTGTTACCTAAAAAGAAAAGTTTGAAGTATTTTGGCACTTTTCAGCTAAATTTTAGATAAACTTAGAAGCCTATGTTCTGTAGAATCATCCTCTGTAGGACCATTCTCCTAAGAAAATGATTTTAATATTTCATAGACACTACTCTGCCCCACCCTTGTTTAAAGTTTTACACTTTTCATGAACCTGCTGTATTATGTGTATTTTGGCTCAAAGGTCTGTATCATGGTCTTTTTATTATGATCTAAGAGGAAAAACACATGAAGGGAAGAGGGTTTTGTTTGTATGTGACTACTTTTTTGGTCTTGCATTAAGGTATTATTGACTTATCATTACGCCAATTTAAAGGATATTATTGGTGCATAAGAATGACTTATCTGCTCTACTAACAAAATAGAGATGTCCTTATCCTTTTGTATCCAATCTCTGTTCAGCAGAGGCACATAAAAGTGCATGAAATGAAGGAATTGTTTCTCTCTTCATAAATGTTTAAGTTAGGAACTGACCTTCCTGATTCTCTGATTCTAACCTTCTTTAGAACAAGAGTAATAAGATTTCATCCACTAACACCTTCCTTAGAGCCATCCAGAGTCTTGATAGCAACAATTAGCAGATGTCTGGATGTTCAGGCAAGTAAAGAAGCTCCCTGCGTTGTCATTAAAATTGCATAATTTAGTTTTCATCTATCTATATAATAAATAGTGCACCATTTCAGCAGCTCCTATACAGTATGCAGTTAAGATATATTTATGTAATTTTTAGAACTGACATATCAAGCTGGTTCAAAGTCAAGAATAAAAAGTTGCTGTTATTTCTTTTGAGGAAAAAATCCCTGAAGATTGTGTTGTGAAGATTACAAGAAACTTAAGTGAGCATATAGGGCAGATCAGTGAACTGTGAGAAGTTTAACTTAAGCAGTGCTGCAAAATGTTTCCTTAAAACTAAGATAAACTTCACCAAAAGACCTAAACATTAGATTTGTTGGCCAATGTAATTGTATCAAAACTGCCAAAATCATTTCTTTAGGTGTGGTTGATAGAGGGAAGTTTTATTTTCTTTAAGTCCTTTGATTTTGGTATGTGATATGTCCAAGTGTGAAAACTGTGTTTTGGTTAATTTTATTGTCTTCAGGATCACACACCTTTGGTTGTGCCACTTTCTTCTCATGTCATGTTCTCTCCTCTCTGATTGCTGCAACATGAACACAAGAATATACTGCAGAAAAAAAAGACTTCATTGCATCTAAAAGTTGTTTTCCATACAAATCCTAAAACTGGAACATAAGTAACCTGATAGCAAGTTCTCAAAAGCCATGGGTTTGTAGGTTAAGTGCTTGTTAAGCAGGGTACATGAGAAATGAGAAATACAGATATAAAAGGTGATGTATTTTGATACCCATACTTGCTCTTTACTTTTTATGCCCTCAGATATTTCTGAAGTGCTTAGGCACAGAAAGGAATATTTAATTTTATCAAGACTAACTTGTAATAGTTAAGTCAATAATTGCGACAGAGGTAAGTGTTCTAAACCCTCTTTTTTTCTTGATAATTTTCTTAAAGTAGCTGACAAGAGAACTACTTTGGTGCTTGTATTTCAGCTGATACAAGTTGCATCTTCTATTCTGTTTCATGTCTCAAACAGGGCAGAAAATCAATACTCCAAATGCACAGTATGATAAATTTTATGGGTTAGACAGTAAAAACAGCAAAAATTCTGAAAACAGCTGTTAGATAATGCACTGAAAGGTACATAATTATTTGAATTAGGTAGGAGAAAAAGGGATAAGAGTTCTTAGGTAAATTCAGGTTTAAAATGTAAATTCAAAGAGAACATTTTCTTGTGGGAGTTGAATTTTTTTAATAACATCTGAAGTCCTTCATTCTGTGTAATTTATTGTGTTAGTCAAGTTGTGAATTCATTAGGTCAGATAATACTGACCTCCTCACAAATAATTTCCTTAATGAAGTTATTTTAAAAGGAGAGAAGTAAATCTCTTGTTTCTGTAAAGCTATGATATTTCAAACAAGTTGAAAAACTGAAAAAACCCTTTCAACAAACTTGAAAAAAACCTCCTGATATAGCATAATAGCATAATTTTGGGAAAGACATATAATTACTTGATAAATTTTCAAATATAAAAATAGTCCAGTAATTTTTATGTACTCTTTTTATGTGTGATTCACAATATCAAATATTTAATAATTATTCATGAGAATACAAATGCACAAAGAATAAGCTGATTAATCTTTACTATTTGATAGAAAGAGAAGTCCTAAATTAATATGCAATCTCTTCAGGTTTTCCTTTCCCTTGCTTCTGCTTTAGTGATATGAGGACAGTATCATCTTGTCATCTGAGGAATGAACTGGTAATGGAAGCTGCATTCTGTCGGAATTATTTCAGGATGTATCTAAAGCAGAGTATTTGTTACAGATATCTCTGTATTTTATAAAAGCATGGTAGTTGTCATGAGAGATCACAAGATGTTTTGGGTCATGAGCCTAAAGGCTTCTGTCAGTGCCTGAGGATTTTTTGAATGTGTCTTGGGCACAAGCACTGCTCAGCAGCAGTCAAAATGCGCGAGTGTTAACAACACTCTCCAGTCACAAACCCAAGCCACAGAACCACACAAGATAGCCTTAAGAAAATTATCTCCATCTGAGCCAGACCCAGTACAGTATATTTTTGTATTAATTTTACTGTGAGGTGAGAACCTTGGTCTATTTTTGATCTTGAACACTATGCAAGAAAAAAGGCTTCTGGAACTAAGAAGCCATCATTTTTGGAACTGAGCTTCTTCAACATTCAGATTGTGTTTTTTCTTAATTTGTATCAGTTTTATATGAATGGCCACAAGGAATTAAATTACCTCTTTATATGTGAAAGTAGGATATTGAACTTCAGTTCTCAATCCTATGCTGGAAAAAGAGTGAAACTTTGGACAGATTATTATTAGAGAAAGGGTTGAAAATGCTGGGAGAAGAGTTCTGCATGACTAAACTGCATAGGGTATGCACAGGTTCTCATCTGTTTCCACGCAGCATCAACCTACCAGCTTGATTAGCTTTCTGTTCTCTGACTATCCTCACCCTGAAGAGAGTCACAAGCGTGTGTTGGAAGTGTTTCATTGTTTCTTGTCGACTCAGAGACTTCCAGTGAGTAGATTGTTACACAGAAATAATTTTGAAGGACATTGGAGTCAGAAGTTGTTTATTTTTCTACATCTATTAGTACTCCATATACATTTTTGTAAAGGTCTTGGCTCTTCTAATGTGATAATAGCCATTGTAAAAAAAAAAAAATCATATTTTTTCTTTAGTAATCTGAATGGTAAAGGGCATAAAAATGGAAATTATAATTGATCTGCATCTGTAGTTACTGCATTAATCCCATCAGACTGATTCACTTTCTCTTTGGTAATATAAAGTAAAATTTTCAGTAATTGCTTTAAAAACATTCAGATATGTTCTTTAATTATTATTTTTCACCAAAAGTGTACAGTGTAAGCAAGTACGGCAATAAGAGTCACATAAGTAGTTTGCATAGAGCATAGATAAATGTATTGCTAACCAGAAATTTTTTAAAAACTGTTCATGAGATTACATTAATTGAAAGATTAATATAAAAAATCCCAACATATGTTGTTCAGAGCATGATTATATCTTATTTCATTTCATATTGCACTTAGTACTACAAGGTACTCATTAAGTTGAGGGAGATGGAGTATTCAGGAAATAAGTTTTTCTTTTTCTTACCAGAGAAGGCTTAAATAGTTCACTTGGTTTCCCCAGACAAGTCTCTCAGGAATGACGCAAATCTTTTCCGTCAGAATCTTATAAAACTGTTCTTTTTCAGAGAGAAAGGTCCCATTAAGGTACTGTTTCTCCAGCAGCAGAACCCAGAGAGATTATGGAAGCCTGTGTGCTTCCTGGAAAAGAATTTCTCAGGCATTTTGTAGAGCCAAGAGACATTATTCCCAGCAAGCATTCTCAATAATGGATTTTTTTGCTGCTTTGGGGATAACTCAATAGAGTTACTTTCAGATTTTTGGAGTTTTTCTCAATTTATTTTTTCTGTTAGTGAATCAAATGGGACTATTCTGCCTTTCTGTTCCTGATCCAAGTATAGTTTTGTGTATTTTTATCTGCAGCAGAATCCAAACTTCATAACATAGGTTGCTGTGATACTTCATAATTATTGTTTCTTTTAGCTGAATATCTATTGGAATTTCTGTTGAATCAACCAATTTGCTGTAAATTAGATCATATCCCAAAGCACTGAATTTATCAGCATGTCTTTGATCTGCCATTTACCACTGTTGTAAAATAGCTGAATTTCAAATACGCTGTACAAAGTTTAACTTCTACAGTATGAAATGAGACTTCAATCATTGAACTGGCATGTCTGCTCAAACTGTTTCCATGCATTCTCATGGCTTCATATGCCTTCTTTGTTTAACTAAAATTATAATGTATACAGTAGAAGCTAGCAATTGAAATTCAAATTTCAAGTCTTTCATTCTTCAATCACTTTCTCTTACCCCTATGTAATTTCTTAACACAAAACATCTATTACATTTTTCATATTATTCCTCTTTTAAAACTGAGTATTGTCTCCTTTTCTGGAGAAAAAATCCTGTCATTTTTTCTGATCCTTGAAGTTTCTGAAAATCATATATCTTGTTTATTTATTTTGTGAACAAGAATGCAGATAGTTGGAAACCTAAAAAAAAAAAAAAAAATTCAATGTGTGCAGAACAGATCTCTGTGGTGTCTATCTGCAAAATCAGCATGCAAACTGGGACTTTAGTTAGATGTGGTGGTGAGTTTGTGACTACTCTCTTTGAGTGAAGCCACAGAGGATTAATACTCAGAAAAACAAGGAAGTGTTTGGAAGAGGAGTGTGTGTGTTTTGGGAAATGTAGGAGCTAGTTAATGGAAACAAAACTCGTATATCTCCTCAAAAGCACAGCCCATGAAGGAACCTCCCTGAAGAAACAGTTTTAGAGTCAGCAGTGGGACAGCAAGATATCTTCAGACTACAAGATGTTCAAGATTGTGGTAACGTCTTAAATTACTTATTTTTATTACTTAACTGAATTTGGCAAAGAGCTGGAATCTGTGCCCATTGTTATAACCTTGGACAGATAACTAGATAGGTACTGGCCATTTACTTGATTTCTCATGACCCCTTCTCAAAAAGTGATCTGCAGTGCCCAAACACAAGATATAGAAAGGTTCATATACTTCTGTTCTTTTAGGTTTCATTTTACAAGGATGCAGTTTTTACAGTGTCAAGCTAATCTATGTGCAAAAAATCCAAACCGATGCTTCTGGGATGTCAACTGTGACATTTACTAAGAATGGTCTTTCAAAATTCAAAGCCTTTCTCCCTGAAATGGTGGCACAGCCTCCTCCTGTATTTCAGTGAAATGGTCTTGCTGTGAATATGAAGTAGACAGTGTTCCTGAGCTAAGTCACTCATTCGTGGAAAGCATTCTGACAGGACTGTAGGCTTGCAAGAAGGAATGAATCCTATGTGTGGCTTCTGTTTGCTTTTTGCCTGGGCAACAGCTGCCAGAACCTAAAGACGAATGAGTTGTCCCGCAAGCAGGTATTTGGCAGTTCACAGACTGGTCCACAGGTTGGGGAGCACCCAGGGGACCAAGGGATGCTGCTGGGGCATCTCTTTGCTCTTGGTATCCCCTGCACCAACCAGAGCTGATGCATATATTGAGGTTGTATTCACTAATAAGGAAGAACCTGTTGGAGATGTGCTAATCAATGGCAGCCTTGGCTGTATTGACCATGAAATAGTGGAGTGAAAGATCCTGAGGGGAATGAGGTAGAAGGGTAGCAGAGTACTTGCCCTGGATTTCAGGACAACAGACTTTAGCTTAGCCAGGGACCTAATAGGTGAAATCCCATGGAAGTCACTTCTTAAAAGCAAAAGATTTAGGAAAATGTAGGAGAACTCTAAAGGCAGTTTTCTTCAGACTTAAGAACAATTCCATCCTCGTACTGAAGCAAACAGATTTGTCAGGATATCTTTGTGACTAAACAGCCGTAAAAAGGGAGTAGGTAGATGCTACAGAGGAGGAATTTACAAATCTTGTCTATATAGGGATATAAGGATTGATGCTATGAAAGCTAAGGGTATACAATGCCTTACCAGTCTTGTTGACCTATAGGTTGAAATGGCTGGCTTCATAAATGAAGGGAAAGCATTGAATGTCATTTACCTTCACCAAGGTTTTGATAATGTCTTCTGCGATATTCTTGTACATATGTTAGGAAATTATGGTCTTTATGGGTGGATGGCATATAGTCAGTCAGGTGGATAAAATTCTGGATGACTGGACTCACAGTGTGAGGGTTAACAAGTTGCACTCTCTGGAGGTGAAATGCTGAATGGGTTTTTACTCTTATCTGGTCTGTTTAGCATCTCCATTAATGAATGAGAGAAGTGTTGTGGTGCACACATGAAATCTGCAGATAGCAGTGAACAGGGGCCGGTAGTTGATATAACCATGGGCAATGCTATCATCCAGAAGGACTTAGACAGGTTGTAAGAATGGCCCAACAGTAACCTGATGAAATTCAACAAGGGCAGATGCAAAAGTCTGGTAAAGAAAAGTCCCTTGCAGTGATACAGGTTGAGAACTGCCATGCTGGGAAGCTGCTGTGTGCAGAAGCATTGTGGTCCTTGTGTGCAGGGAGCTGAATGTGAGCCTGCACCTGCTCTGGCCTCAGAGAAAGCCAGGAACCTCCTGGGTTACATAAGAAGGGGCACGGCAAGCATCCAAAAGAGAAGGGATAAATCCCTTTTGGTGGTGCTCCTTAGAACATACTGCATCCAGTTTGGGCCTCTACAGTATAAGAAATGTAAAATGGGAGTGAGTTCAGCAAGGGGTCACTGGAACAGATGAGGACGTGAACATTTGACCAGTGAAGGGACACTGAGAGATGGGGAACCTCTGCTCGAGAGGAGATGCACATGAAGAGGTTATCAAGAAGATGGAGTTAGGATCTTCCCTTAGTGAATCAAGTACCCAGGGACTTTATGCCATCTCCATTCCTGGAGATTTTCAAGACCAGACAAGATAAGGTCCTGAGCATCCTAATTCAATCCCATAGCTGTCCCTGCCTTGAGCAAGTCTTTGAGCTACAGACCTCTTGTGGTTCCTTCCAGCCTGTGATATCCTGTGATTGTATGGTTTTCCTTTAAGTCAGTAGAGAACAAATTTGCATCTTAAATATGTTTTTTGGCTGTGATAACAGACCTTAGGAGCTTTTAAGCTGCTCTCTGATCCTTGGTTGTATTTGCAGTTTCAACTTAGTGCTGTTTTGAAATCTAGGACTAATGCATTTGTGAGTAGTTGGTAGATTAGCTCAGATTCTACAATACCACCTCAGATTCTGCCTGGAACAATCCTGGCATGCTGGGAAAAATTTTCAGCAGATGCTGTGTTAATTTAGCTTTTATTTGTGAATGTTGGTACACATCTGGCTGAATATCTCATATAAATATTTACCATATGCTGCTCTCTGTGTAGTAAAATGCAATTGTTACCAGGATGAATATTCAGTATTTTGACTAGAAGAGTAACTGATGTTTCCTTGATGTTGTAAACCCTCAAGGAATACTTTTGTATAAAAGATAGTGTTATCTAGTAGTTTTGCTTATTCCTGGAACATTACAAGCCCTTTGTTTGATTTTTTTTTGGTGTGCTTTCTTCTTCTTTTCTACTTTTATTCCTGATAGAAAGGCACAGTAAAAAAGACACAAATGAGCAATATCTGTACCCTCTGATAGACCTGTTAAACTTAAAACAAGTAAAGATGGACCAGTACTTTACAGAATGGTAGGGATGTTTCTGACAGTGGACAGATTTATACATAGCTTAATGCATATTTGTAAATCCTTCATGTTGTGGACTGTATCATTTTGTGAATAGGATGGGGATTGAATTAGTAGTTATACTTTATATGGTGTCATGATACCACTGCCATAATCATCAGAGGTTCTTAGATTATTGACTAATAACACCTAACGCTTTAGGTATTAAAGCTTAGGGTTGGGTTTGTGTTAATTAAGTCTTTTAACTTTTTTTTTTTTTTTAATGTAACACCAAAAAGGCTTGTGAGAACAGAAGAAAATATTTGTTTGCCCAACTGATTTTCTTAAGTGAACTGGATCTTCTGGAAATATTTGTAACTTACAGAACCCTGTGAAAAGGTGGTAGCTGTTACACAAACATCATAAATTGGATATGGATCAACCCACTTGATTTCATATGTCCAAAAATGTCCAGACAGTTCCGTTATTTGTCAAATAATTATATGTTAGGCTGGACTGTAATCTTTTATAAATAGTGAAATGGCAAGGTGAAGTTTTCATCTGCTAGGATGCTCCAATGTCACTTAAAAAAACATTTTAAAAAACTTCTGGGTAGCAACTAGAATGGGTAGCAATTCTTAGGGTGAAAACTTCTGAGCCAATTTCTCAAAAAAGGATTGCTTTTATAACTGTAGAAACAAAATAGTTGGTGCAGTGTTCTTTGTCTTTCATCCTCTCATACTTTTTTTTTTGTTTTTCAATGGGAGAAGAGAAAAAGAAAAGGTTCTTTCATGTGCATTTGAGAATAGAAGAACGAGAGAAAATATAGGGTGTTTTGGGGAAAAAAAGTTAGGATTTTGGCCCACACTGCAAACAGAAGTGCTGTAAAACTCATTAAAACAATCAATTAATTATTTTTTAACAGAAGTACAAGGTCTGTAATTTTTTAAATAACTGAACATCCTTTCATTTTCAAATAACCATACCTACCTTGCTCTTTCAGTACTTCAACCTTAGACATGAAAGACTGTTAGGGCACACACAGTCAAGAGTACAAGAAGTCCTGGTTTATGTAAGCTGGAAGTGGTGCACCTCTGCAGAGCAGTGCAGACAAGGCTTATTTCATGCTGTGCAGCTACACTAAAAGGGGAAAATATTCCTCCTGGAGGTGAGCAGAAATACCAGCATATGCTGTGTGCCCATTGAATGGCTTGAAAAATCCTTTTGCTTCAAATGCAGCACCTTGGCTAAAGTCAATGGGATTTCACTGATATGTGAGTGAAGAACTTGCATGATATTCCTTGACCCATACATGATATTCACCATTCTGAGATCAGAGAATGTTTCGACATAAACAATGGCTGCTTTTCTGGGAAACTGTAACGGAAAAACTTGGAAATCTTTTCCTTGACTCCTCTCTGCCCTTCCCCTCAATGATGAAAGGGTGCCTGAGGAACAGAATTTGAAGCGCTGGATAACAAGAGGGAGTCTAATTTGTTCCAGACTGAACTTCTTTTGACTCTGGTGTTCTGGATCGTGCCATGGAGATGAAATCACTGATGACAATTTGGCTGACATCTTTAGATATGATCTTCTTAATGCTCTAGAACCTTTAAATATTATTAATCATGTTTCACTTTGATTCTGAAAAATAATTAATTTGATGAATAAGCCATATTACTTCTTTTCCAAACTATAATTACTGGTGTTCACCATATTTTAGGTGGACACCCTTAAAAAAGATTTTAAAAAGTAGATTTTTACACAAAAATTCCTTTTAAATGCAATATTTTTAATAGGGGAATACAGTGAATATGGTTTCATTTGTACTTCCTGATAGGCTATCTTTTTTGTCTTTGTCTCTAGGCTTACAACAGTATCTGTTCCTATCAGAGGATGTGCTGTCTTATGAGGTAAAATGTTTTGATTCCATATCTGGTGAGAATAGTAAAGAGTGCACCTGTGAGCTTCCCTCAGAGACCAAGGCTCTTACCAAGAAATAACCTTTCTTTTAGAGAAAAGTGGCTCCTGTTGCCATCCTGGTTTTGATAGTCAAGCAGAAATTCCTCACTGGAACAAGGGCACTTAATTAAAGGTTAATGAATGTTAGAATTTTCCTATGACAACTTCTGTCTTGGGAAACTGAAAGTTTTCTAAGAGAAGGTCATGATATTGAAATGTCTAAGTATATTTCCCATGCTTATTTTCTAGCTGGTCCATTATAGTTTGCTTTTTAATGCATCTGAAATTTTAATATCTTCTTATTACATTTAATTTTAACAATGAATGTTTCTGCATTGACAGCATGGAGTGTCAGATGTTTTGAGACTACATGCCTTTGGTGGAAGAGCAAGAAGCAAGATTGTATTGTTTTCCAAAACTCAGAGATAAAAAGGAAGAAATAAAAGTTCCCCATCCTTAATTACAATCCATTTTAAAAATATGATTTTTTTTTCCCATCTGTCCAAAATTTTTTTCTGTATTTTCAGGATGAGGAGCAATGGCCATAAACTAAAATACAAGTAGTTTCACCTCAGCATGAGAAAGAACTTTATATTGAGGATGGCAGAGCACTGGAGCAGCTGCCCAGGGAGATTGTGGAGACCCCCTCTCTGGAGAAATTCAAAACCCACCTAGATGCATTCTTGTGTCACCTGCTTTAAGGGACCCTGCTGTAGCACAGGGGGCTTGGACCAGATGATCTCCAGAGATCCCTTCCAACTGAAACAATTCTCTGAATTGTCAAGAGCACATAATTATCCAATGCTTATTTTTTTCCACACAAAAACTATTTTTTCTTACAGTATATAAAAAGAGCAGAATTTAGAATTTATTTCTGTAGAAATAACAACTGAGCCTAGAAACAATATCTGTGGAAAAACTCTGGGCTTACTGCTCTGCATTTTTAGGCAAAATTCAATCCTTCTTCTGGAATTCTCTTCCTTACTCCACACACCCCCCACTATCAGAACATCAGGTCTAGTTATATGAGTATATTTAGCTTTAAATAAGAATATTTGTTTCTTGTAGAATTCTTCTGTCACCAAGTTCAGGCACATCATTTGCTCTTGAGCTTGTGCAGATGCTTCACCCCTAATATATAGCTTGATAACCTTCTTGTGAGAGCTCTGGGCTCTCCAGACATGATAATTAAAAGAAAAATATTCCTGCTCATGCTGATGAAGTCTAAAGTAACTTATTTTATTTTTAGCATTTTTCTTTTTTATAAAATATTCAGGCTTCTATTCCTCTGGTCTTGGATTAATGAGCAACATCAGCAACCCCCTTTATGTTTAAAAATGATGAACAAATTTAAGTTTGATTTATCACAGTGTGTTATTTGATATTTGTGGCTACTCTATTTTTCTTTTCCATCTAGAAGCGTGTAGGGAGCTTTCAAAAGAACTGAGAGGCTGTGGGCTAGAGCCACTGAAGTCAGTGTGATACAAAGCTCCTTCAGGCATCCATTCAGATGGACATGGTAGAGTCAAAAGTGTCCAAGTCCTAAATGACTAAGTTCCCTGCTGCCTTAAAAATTCATTTCACATAAATGCTTATTAGAAATACAAACCTGGAAAGTAAAGACTACTATGGCAAGAGTGTTTCAAACACAGCAACAATCTTAATACTTCCTTATAGTGAGAAAAAGTATTCTATTCAAAACAGACGTCCCTACACCTATCCGAGTTGTTGGATGCGTGTGTCAGTCAGTTATGGGAGCCCAGCAGGTCAGACTCAGGATGGTTTGAATTAACTGATTATTTCAGCTGCTGGCATATTCAGTTCTAGCATTTGCTTGAGCAGTGGCATTCACTGCACAAGAGAGTGAAATGGTCTGAACATGTGCAGGTGTCAGACCATTTGTGATCTGGACTTCTGCAAATCAGAGAACTCTCATTCAAAGCAAAGATGATGGGTATTGAATAAAGGCAATTGTTTACTGGACAAATTACTTGAGTTTTCTGGTCTGATTAAGTGTCCTTTTTCCTGGATGACTCCCAAGGCAACCAAACAGAGTCACGTATTTATAAAGGTGGAGAACATCTTCAGAATGGTGAATGTATTACTCATTTGTGAATTACTAAGTTTTAGAAGGAAAGTGAATATTATTTTCTCTTGCTTTTAGATCTCTGGTGGAGTAAATGAATATTAATTTGCAACAAATTAAAACCAAAATAATTCCTGTCTGATGCAGACAATGTATTTTTTCAGCATAATAAGGAGTTCAAGTGCAGTGATATGCAGCACTTGATCTAGAGGAACTACTAATACACAGAGGAGCTTTTCTGTATGCAAAGGCAGTGCTGTTTCTTAGCTCCATACTTTGACACAATGGAATTAGATAGAATATTCAATTATGTTTATAAAGGAAAAGAATGCAGAGCTGAGGCTCTGCTTCCTGTTCATGTGAGCAGAGGTTGAATTTGTCCTTTATGAATGACAAAGAACCCTATCCTCCTATTTGCTCCTTGTAGCTTAGATCGTTGCCTGTGCACTTTTTAGAAAGCAAATACATGTATTCTGAGTTATATGAATCTATTCACAGGAGGTCAGTGTATGCCACTTTTAATTTTTTTTTGGTAGTTCTTTCAGTCTGGTGTCTGAGATTCCTTCATGGGAGTGTTGGAGTCTTTCTGTTATTTATATGGTTCAGTTGGGAAAATGATGGTCAGATCAAATTGTGACTTCCTTTTTGGCAAGACAGCCTGCTCTTCTGAGAATAGAATTAAACATCTGCATGTAGGCATTTGCATGTTGAAAAAAAAATTGCATAGTTCCATTTACATCCTGCAAACACCAACAGTGGTATGGTGCACCAAAAATGAGGAGGAATAAGAAAGCAAATCACAAAAGAAAATTACATGAGTCTCTTCTTTGTGTTTCAACTCACTTAATTAACTTATATTCATGTGAATGAGAACTGAGTCTCTTCTTACAATTGTTTTTACTTTAAGCATGTAGTGCTTTTGGCTTGCATGACAGAACATTTTTTAATTAAGCTATCCACAGATTTTCAATTAAAAAGTGTTTTTTGAGCAGGTAATGACTGTCCAAAAAAAAAAAAAAAGACAGTTCTGGGAACACTACAAAAAAGAATACAGAAAAATTTTAAGTCAATTGTAATTCTGAAGATTAAGCAGATATAAACTGGAATATGCCCTTATGAATTCTGAAGCAGAAGTGGCCTATCATGAAAATGCCATAATGCAATTAGCAGCTGTAGTGACAAACCCATGAGGTTAGACAAACAAGGTAAACAGATGGTACTCGCAGTTCTGCATATTCGATCAACATTTTTTATATTGAATCATAAACTTTATTCTCTGGTGTGAAGGGTCATATACTCTAGTCTTGACAAGCCTATGTGTTAGTATGCATTGTCAGGAGCTATGGTTGTATCTCATATGCACTCTTATTAAACAAAATGCCAATTTCACATACCCACTGAATGCAAAGTGCAAGTGATGAACCATCAGGAATCAAAGGAAGGAATGGAAAGAGTTAATAGTTCTTTCTTTCCATTTTCCTGAACTGTGGAAAATCAGTAGACACTCTTGAACAGTGGCCTAAAACCTCTGCTGTAGGTGACTGTGATATGGTCTGTGAATAGGAAGGGTTCATTGATGCAGATATTCAATGGGTTGCTTTCTTTCATCAGCTCAGGATCTCAGAAAGTTTTAACTTTAAAGGAGCCAATGTTTACTATCCTCTCTTGCTCTTTAGTATACATTTTCCATCCTTCTATCACTGTTCCTCTGTAATAATAATACTTTGAAATGCTTCACCATGTCACCAGCTGTGCTATATTCAGACTGGATAACTTTTTTTGTTTATTTAACACAACTTAATTCAAAGAGATATATTGAGAAATTATGATCTACACATAGAAAATACCAAAGTGCTTTATTTTAAAATTTTCTATCATTGTTCTCTTTTTTGCAGACATTATATGCCAGACATGTTTCTTGCTCTAAAAGGCGGTGTACTGGTGGGCACCCTCTGCTTCTTTTCCTAAACATAAAAAGATGACATATGTAAATATGTAAGAATTCATGTGCAAATGTTGAGTTCAAAAGGTCTGTAATGAAGTGGAACTCATATGGCTATTGATTCAGCTTTAAAGATGACATTTGGGTACAAGTATCAGAGACATCTGCATGTAAGATTTAAATATCCATTGTCCCCAATGTTTTCTTTGGATCCAAAGCATGTACAAGTACAAGTATACTTTCAGAGTGTATAGATATGACTGACTGCAAAAATTTCCTGTACAGGCTGCCAGGAACTCACTTTGTCATGCGGAAGGGAAAATTAAAAATCCTAATGTGACCTACTGAAAGAAGAAATGCAGTGGAGTGACTAAGTATATAAGCATGTGATTGAGGGTCATCCATTTGATGAGTCCTCCAAAGAGCTTTGACAAAGACTATAAAGACAACTTTCAAAGAAATTAAAACTGTCAAGAAATAAGAGTTTGATTTCTCTCTGGCTACCAGAAACAAAGACAAGGACTAAATGGCCGGTTTTCACAACGGAGGGGTTTTACCTGTGGAATGGCACAGATCTAAGGTAAGGTCTGCATCATGCAATAATCTTGATATCAATAAATTTCATAATTTCAGGTAAGATTACATAATTCTGGATAGCAAAAAAATTTTCAGGGTTCAAGCAATTGCAAAACAGTGTCAAAAAGCTCAATAGAATGAATGAGAAATTTCAAGTGAAATTTAGAAATGGCGAATGCCCAGAAAGTTGGGTTGAACAAGACCTTGGAGTCTTTGTGGCTAGCTGTCTGAGGATATCAGCTTAGTGTGTAGCAGCCATCCAAAGAGCACAAGGGAATTATTTGGAAAGAACAGGATACAAAACAGAGTATCAGTATGATGCTGTGAATTCATAATGCTTTTGCAGCTTAAAGGCTGGATGAATTGTAGAACATTATTTCTCAAAAAAGATGCAGTAGGACTGTGAGGTATAGAGTTTTTTGAGAAGGGTGGTCAGAAACAGAAAAATTTCCACATCAGGAAAGCTGGACTGACTAAGACAGAGCTTTCAAAGGGGGTACATGCAGAAGGAGCACAATGAAGGTTTACATAATTTTGTACCATGTGAAGAAAATCTGTAGGGAATTTATCTCCTTGTAGCACAGGATCTTGGAGTTGGAAAAAAGTAGGTTTAAAAGGTAAAACAGCACTTTTCCATACAATGCAGAAATGAAAGCCTTCTGTTAAGTAGTTTCCCAGTTCATATGGGTCAAAATTATAAAAAAGAGAATAAATAGAAGTGTCAGCAGGGAAGATGGTATAAAAAGTACCTGAAGTGTGATTGCCATAATGGAGGGAAGATGGAAAATATGGAAGAATCTCAATGCATCTCCTGTTTCTAATACTATTTTAGGAAACCTTCTGCTGTTCCTACCTTTCAGAGGTAAGACACAAGGTTAGATTCTAGTCTGGGGGTGCAGATTGATGCTTTCTGCCTAGATGGATCATTGAGGTTCTCAAAACCAAATCTCTTCGCCTGAAGCTCCTCAAGAACTTCAACTCCACACAGTAAAAAATGTGCAAATATCTCAGGGGTTTAAATACACACATTTTTTTCCTTAGGAGTAAATATATTTTAACATCAGACCTATGAGAAGAATTCTGTTACATCTGGCATTGCTCAAGGAGCTGGGTTTTATTGAGGAATAAGTATGATTTAAACACAGCTCTTCTATCTTTCTGTCTACCCTTACTCAGAGAGAACATGCCCATCAATTGTTTCAGTCTTGCTGTGTCCTTGAGAAATCCCTTTAGAAATATGAAATTTTACAAGAGAATGGGATTTTGCACACATAATAGTAGAAAAAATATATATATATTTAATCCCTATATATTAATGTAGTGGTCAAGAATTAAACTAGGTTGCCAGTTAATCAGCTTTCTTCAGGCTTATCTTCAGTTTAGGGTGAGTTCTGTGGTCAAAATTATTTGCATGTACAGCTACATATTCTCATTAAGTTGTCTATGCTGTGGCCACAGGTTCCTGAAGCAGAGTACCCACTAATATATACTTCATCTTTGGGACATGAATTTGTAAAACTTCCCCAATGGTCTGGCAGCATTGTCCCCATGTTCTTCCATCTCCAGAATGGCTGAAGTGGAATAGAATTTCGAAGGAGTTTTATGTTTTCTGATGTGCTCTCAGATTAGATTGAGACTGCAGAGGCTCATGCTGAATTGCTTTTATACTGCTAAGTTAATATCAGAGCTATGTTTCTGAAATTTGATAGCTTATTATCAATAATACTGAGAACAGCCATCTCAGTTAAAATGAAAACATTCTTCTCTCTTGAGATTCCAGCCTGTTTTATCATGCCAGCTTAACACTGTTTTGTAGAACATCCAGTCAGGGTATTCAGCAGGCTTGGTGACAATCCCTTCCATGATCCTGGGTAAATGACTAACACACCTATCTTCTTAAATTTATTCGATATTTACTTCACATGCACATGCTAGGTCTTTAAACATATTTTCTTTAATTTTCACCTTTACATTTTATAATTAATAAAGGGGACAAGGGGAGGAGAGGAACAGCTCCATCACTCTTAATCCTAATATTTAGACCACATACAAGAAAAGTAGGGGCAACCATGGATAGGATGTCTTAGTCTCTGGCTCATTTCCATGAATATGTCAGTAAAATGACAAGTTAGTGGAGCTTTGGAACATGGTGACCTTTTGGTTTAAAATGTATGAACGGGGACCTATTTGCAACACAGACAAACTATCACTGCAAATACACTACTCAGTGAAGGGCTAATTCAGCTTAAGGAGAAATAATAGTTCTTTGGGGGATAGGTCAGAGGTTTGTACACAAATGTAAGACTCTTAGCAAGCAGTCCTGGAGACTGAAAATGTATTAGTTCCCTTTCTTATCCAGTCTCTACCCGTGATATCCTGTTATGGCTGTTTTGAAAAACAAATGTGCATTCCTGGCTAACTGGGAATCTTGTGATAGTGGAAAGGAAAACCCATGTGTCAATCCATTACTGTACCTGCACCTGTGATATTGATATATCTGTACAGATATCTATATATATATCTATATATATCTACGTATATCAATGTATATACATATATCTATATATAGATATATATGTCTGTGGGACATATTCACTTTTATTTAAACCTGTTAAAAATGGACTTATATAAGCAAAATTTTGAATTAAGATTTTTTTTTTAAAAAAGTATAACACTTTTTAAAAATGTATATCTCCTTAGGTATAACATAAGGAGATATGATCTTATAGTTAAGGCACTGTGTAGAGAATTATCTCTGAATGCATGTATGGTTCTTAGCATCTATACATTATTTGAAGGGCAACAGGCAATTTTGAAAGTCTATTGATGAGCCATAGAGTGTCAGGAGGGAATAAAAAGAATAAATTTTGCAAAGATGATCGTTTCATTTGGATGTGAATTTTTTGAAAGATACTTGCTTGAAACTTTTTCAATAGCAGTTTTATTCTCTTTCCTCCATTGAAATGTAACCCATACGAAAGCACAGACACAATATGCTCCCAGAGTTTGCCTTTTTAACAGTGCATATATTGCTTAGTTGAAGAGTTAAAGGAGATAAAGTTTTCTTTGGAAGTTGTACACAGCAGACCACGGTGTATATTCAAATTTTTGCTCTTTCTGAGGTGATTTTTTGATATTGTTACAAAGATAAGATGTTTATATAAGATGGTGAAGTAAATTACCCAAATTGAGGCTGCAATTATGAAAAGAGAAAATAGAAAATAACCCCACCCTGAGTGGTTCTGTGCAGTTAGGTTAGTGTAATCACAGTAAAGGAGAATTTAAACTTAACAAGTCCATTTTTTGAAAATATATTCAAATTTCTCAACGTCAATTTCTGCAATCTATCTGTAATGGCACTGTGAAAATCTGAATAATAAGATCCAACATATTAATAGTGTTTTCAGGTGATCTTTTTAGCCTCTGGGATTTGGAATAATGGTATGACTACCTTACATCAAAGACTACTATATAAGAAAATTTATTTCAGGAGATGATAAATGTATTTATTTATAAATAATAAGAGTGTAAAAGAGAGTAGAATATATTCTGATGAGCCATTACAGTGAACATACCAAACTCATGGCAAGAATGATAATGTGTTATATAGGACCATATTTCATAATAATAAGCCTTTTTGTGCTTTTGTTTTTTTTGCCCTAATTTATGAGATGTCATCAAATGGGAAAGCAAACTTTTTTATTTTCATAATGTTTTTCTGTTCAGAAAAGAAATAAGAGAAGACAAGTCAGTAAGATAAACTCTCACAACTGCTTCGGGCTGATTGTGTTGCTCCATGATCCTGATTAATCCTTGGAGGACAAACTTGTCTCTGAAGTTGTATAAGCTGCCCCTAGCAGAGGCCATTTACTAGATTACTGTTATTTGCAGGCAAATAGACCAGGTGTAAAGTCAATATACAGTGATGCTGCAGGACCTACTCTTTGCCCTCTCCCAGAAAGCAGTCTATTGGACTGCATTATACACTAGGATCAGTGAGATATCAAAGTCTGAATCTGGACTTTGAGACTTACAGAGAGGAGAATAATACAGAGATGCAGATCTAACACCCATTATTAAGGCAGTATTTACTAGTTTTCTTGTTTGTTTTTTCTAGCTCTTTTATAATTTCTGTTCAATTTCCAAAGAGTTGAACCTGAATTTTCCTTTGGAATCATCCAAATTTAATCTTGGCATTTAGTTTGCTGACTATTCCTATTTCTTTATTGGTAAGTTGTTCATTTAATGTGTTTATAGCAAAAACTTGCTATTACTTAAATTTAATCAATGTTGCTGTTGGTCAAACATCCCTTGAACAAACCTATCTCACTGGAGTTACCAAGTGCAACCAAATATTCCTGATACTGCCATCAGGGCCTAAACTGACAATCAGCTGAAGTTTTGACTACTGGTTTTATTATAAAATATAAACATGGGAGAAACTGCAATATCAAATTTTAAATCCGACTGTTAAAGATTTAGAATAAAGTATACAGAGAGAAAGGTACGTGCCTGAGCTGATGTTAGATTTCTTTTAGAACTAAGAATCTGTATACTGTAATTGGTTTCCAATCCTTTGTTTAAAAGTAGAACAAGATTGTTTAAGTAAGTCTTACAAGAATTCTCATAGGAAGCACTTACTACATTTTTGAAGCATTAGTGATCTTATAAAATATAGACTGAGGTCAACCAAATAGAAGGACTTGCATAAAATAATAGAGAGGAAAAACAGTCCCCCTACAAACAGTGTTCCAAAATTGATTCTGTCTTTAAAGGTGGCATAAATTTATATTTTCTTTCAAAATGACATTTCTACTTTTAATTTATTCACATTGTACCCAAATGCATAGCCAAGAGCGTAGAAATTCTAGAAAGGTCTGTGCTCTCCTTGTTCTGATCTTGCAGTTCCTTTGAGGAAAAGACCTACTTAGAAATTTTGCAATGTCCATGGAAAAAAAGAGTATTTTTAACAGTTTAGAAATAGATCAAATGCTGCACTCCATGCAACGGACTGTTCTCACTTTCCAAGTCATTGAAAGTCCACCCACACTTCTCTTGGAAAGAAAGTGACATTGTTAATTCACAAAGAATTCATGTTTTGAGCTCTAGGCTATACAGACAATTTGACAGTGCCCACAACACCAGACCTTATTTTTACACCTAAAACCTCTTGGAAGTTTCAAAATGGAGTGCTATTGTTGATGTATTGCTACTTCTACACTTCTGTTTTGTATTTGCCATTCTTATGACTAATTTTATAAAATACCTGTCACTTGTTGACTAGGAGGCTCTTATCTCTCTCTCTCTATTTTGTACCACTCCCTCAACAAATAAATGTACTTAACAAAATATTTGGTCTCCTTTCTATCAGTGCGCTATAAAGAGAATTGCTGACTCTGAATTAATAAATAAGCAGTCCCCCGTTTGTAGCTTTGCCATTACTGTGTAATTGCAATGAGAATGTAGACCTAAATTGCACCCAAGACTTAAAAGATTATATTTAGGACATGAATTGCAGGCTTGATGAATAGGATAATGGCTACTAATCAGGTTAGAAATAAAATGGCTTTAAGAGCTTTTGCAAATTAGAAACTTTGAACTCTCCTGTGTGAAGCTGCTCACTGCAGCTATGCTTAATAGCGGATTTCATGCCATTAAGGTCCTGCTATTAAACTTTGACACCATCCCTGACATGGTCCTTCATCTCAGTGATCTTTTCAAGGAAAATAAACTACTAGGGTAATTTCAAAGCTGTCTTCTTAGTGTGCAGTAGACCCTAAATGTGGGTAATACCTTTCCAGGTCTCACACTTTCATCATGTTGTTCTAGCTGCTAAACTTATCCAACACAGGTTTAGGTTCTCACTTCAGGTTCTCAAAGACCATTTCTGGTTAAGATTTGACACACACACTCCTATCTTCTGTCATTCTGGAGTAGTGTCCTTATTCCTCACTCATGGTGAAATGTTTAACTGAAGACTTGTATCTCTGTGCCTGTAGACTTTTTCCATTCCTATTCCCTAGAGCCCTGGAAGGCAAGAGTGGTATGATAAAACAGTAACTTTTCCTCTTTTTAATGCCCCCAAATTTATGTGATCTCTCTCATCTACTCTGTGAACTTCTCTGGCATCATTAACTCAAACAGGCATATGTGCAAGGACACATGCCAATAATTTGGGAACTCCCAGTCTGCCAGAGCATAAGGCAGGTCTTGATGAACCTCTGCCTTATATCCATGCTGTTTGGTTTTCTTTAGAGGTAGCATAGGTTTTTATAATAAAGATGTACAAAGCCAGTACTGATATTTTGTCCAGCTGAGCCAGGTCCACCAAAAGAATAGGAAAGGTCAGTGTCATGTACCCTACTGTGGTAAAGGTAATTCTGAAACAACTGCATTGAGAATAACTAGCTAACTGCATTGAGGTTAACATAACTAAACCCAAGGGTGGGAAGGTAAAACTGAAATATTACTAGGTTTTCCACTGACCAAACTCACGACTGGTTTTAGTGTACATATATGTTGGCATATCTTTAGTAATGTGAAAGATTGTATAGCCACTAACTAGCAAGAGCATTTTCAACATTAAAAAAATACTTAATACCAAATACTGATTCATTTTTTCTGCCTAGGCATGTATAT
>VXBN01007461.1:1228754-1319393 GCA_013397395.1 Sinosuthora webbiana | reverse complement strand
GGGCGGGAGGGACGGAGGGAGCAAGCGTCCCCCGGGGCGGCTTACCAAGGAGTAGAAGGGGGGAGCCTCGGTACCGTAGGTCACGTAGTTCCCATACCCCTGGGGCCCGGCGTAGGGTCCGCCGTAGACCCCCAGGGCGGCGGCGGAATTGAGCTCGTGTCGGGCGGTGGCGAGCAGGCGGCTCTCGTACACCGGGCAGTACACCGGGGTCTGGGCGGAGGCGGCCGCCCCCGTCTCGGCCAGCGTCCGGCTGCTGGACTCGCAGCAGGTCGTCAGGGAGTTGGTGCTCATCAGGAACTGCAGGGAAAGAGAGCGGCGCTGAGGGCGGGGTGGGGGGAGCTCCTCGAAGTGTAACCAAGTTTGGGTTCGGTTGTTTTTAGATTGTGTGGGTTTGGTGGGTTTTTGTTTGGGTTTGGTTCGGTTTTTTTTCAAATCAGGTGGTAGCTTTGGGATGTCGCCCGCCCTCCTCCCTCCCGTGCCGTATTTTACTTCAATCGTAATAGAAACGCTCTGGAGAAGCGCAGAGGTGCAAGTATTTTATGAGGTTTTTAAAACGACTCCGCAACAACAACCACCACCAAACGCCCCGTGACTGTGGATGTTTAATCCTCTATAATACATTCCTCGGGCCCTCTGCATTTAAAAGCTAACTTTTCCTGGGGTGTTTTCACAAGACTGAGGTTTACACCTTTTTCTCCTCTTACAGCACAATGATTCCCATCTGCGTTTTTAAACCTTTTTTTTTTTTTTCGAAGTCATTCATGCATATTTATTTTGACTGCAGATTTGCAGCAGCCACGCATGCATCTGTTATTAACTTGCTGGTTTAGAATATCCCATTCTGTTTCTACGGGCCGGACCTCCGTACCTCCATGTTCAATTGATAAACTGTGGATTTAATCGTGAAAGAGGAAAAAAAAAAGGAGGGGGGGTGGGTGCAGGTGGGGGTTAGAGATCTGTAGCTCCCCTTCTCACCTCTTTCACCTCTGTAATCATCTCCCACGCGTCTTTATCACCCCCAAACACCCTAAATCTCGCGTGTTTCTTCCCATTTTAAAACTGCTGCCCAAGCCAGAACTTTGTCATCTTGGAAAGCTACGGAGCGAGCATTTGCTTTGCCGCTACCGCATGCGGGAGAGGATCACTGCCGCTCTCTTCCCGGACGAAAGGCATCGATAAGGACTGAAATTCAATCAATTAACGTTGGTAGGCAAAAAGTCTTACCTGGGGTGCAGAGGAGTAAGGGTAGCCAAACTGAGGATAGGACATGGTACAGAGGCTCCCAGTTATCTAGAAACAAGGCGAGGCGTCTGATCTGCACGCTATTGCAGCCTGGCTCTGCTCTGTTGTACCAATTGATTGGTAACCACAGGTCCCTAGATGCTTATAGGACGAAGCAGAAAACCACATTTAATTTATTTACATGAAAACTTAATTTTTTTTTTTTTTCTTTTAAGTATGTATGCTACATATTTCACCTTCCCCGTGACAGCAACGACACAGAAATAATTGTTACATGTAGGGTCCAAGGCTGGCAGAAGTGACGGCAAAAAATAAATACTTTGCACCCACGGAAAAATAAAAGGTGGGAAGAAGAAAAGTGATACAAATACATCAGCTCACAAGCACGTTGTTTTAAGAGCCGAGCCTCTGACGTCACACAAAACCTACTCAAACTAACCTGCCTGTAAGTTTAACACTAATTTTCGGGAATCTTTCCCCTGGCATGGAAAACAGACTCTCCAGCATCGCCTTCAGCCTGCCTAACAGGGGCGAAAAGTTTGGGAAGCTTTTCTGTAGCGGCAAAGCCTGCTTACAACACATATATTTCTGCAGGCAAGGGAAGGAAATGAATGTTTTTAATCTGAAGGATCAATGTTGTATCAGCTATTTTCCCCACCCTCCTTAGTCACTGAATGGCTAGTAAGCACTTTTAATTAGAAATTAATTAATGAGCAGCTGCTTCTTCCCACCCCACAGTAATAATTAGTCTCAATTACAAACAAGACATATGAAGGGACACACGACTGAGTCTTCATTTAAGATTTAATCAACAGTTAAAATTAGCGCTAAAGCTGACAATAAAGCACATGATAAGCAATCCTGCTTTTCTTTTCGGCTTTTATTCCAGGCGTGTGATTACAGGTAGAAAACCCTACAAGCGTCTTCCGGGGAATGATGGAAAAGATGTGACTTTTCACATTAAAACGACTTAGATTCCATCTCAAACTTCCAACACCCCTTTCTACACGACCCATCCCACCGCTGCCATCAGCCTCCCTTTCCTCTGGGGGTCTGGGACCCCCCCCCTCCCCCCGCCACACACACAAGGAGGCAGCAACCCCCCTCTGCTGCAGGCTCGGAGGGAACGGGCCGTGGGGGGAAGGTGCTGGTAGCCCCAGCACCTCTCCCCCGGCGGCCGGTGCCACCGAGGCAGGGCAAGCAGGCAGCCCCCGGGAGGACGGAGGCAGCGGAGGAGTCAGCTCCGAGGCTGAAGCTGGGCTGCTGCTGGTGCAGTCGAACGCTGCTCCATGGTGTGCAGACTTGCTCAGAGAGATTCCTGGGTTCAGACATGTGAATAGCCCCAGGGTCACACTCTAATTAATGATGATATTCTCTTCTTCTCCCCAGCTGGAAGACTGCCTCCCAGAAACGAATCTGCCCACACTGACAGCTCGATTGAGGGTGATTGATGACTATCTGGAGACCACAGTACACATAATATAATATCTGCTGCGTAATTGCTTTAATTTACAGATGAAAATACTAGTTCTCAGATCGAGTTAGACTACAACGAGAGGCGTTTTATGGCGCTTTAGAGTGTTTGCAAATAAAAGATATCAGATACAGTACATGCAAATTATCCTGACAGCTCAGTATCTGTAGCCGGGAGAAACGTATAAAGAAAGGGAATCAAATGACATAAATAATCGGTTTGGAATTCTGTATTGATTTTTGGATGGGAAGAAAGTGCTTTTTCTTTCCTCACCTGAAATGCTAATTCTTTTTTATTTCTGAGAATATTAATAACTTTGCCATTGGGTTTATTTTATAGAAGTGGTTCACTATTTCTCCTCCTGCATTACACCCCGGTGCTGCCAAGGTATAATGATACTTTTAGCGACTCTTTACCAGCAGCTTCCTTCTGTTCGGAGTGCTGACGGACTACTGCATTGTTTGGGAAGAAAAGACACCCAGTGTTTACACAATGGTCTGCACGCAGTGTTCCGTGCTGCTCCCTCTGCCTCCTGTGCCCATTGCACTGGGGGATGTTTGTTTAAGCTCTGGAATAAAACTCACCGGTGCTAGGGAAGAAAATAGTTGCACTTATCTCAAGAGCGGCTCGGTGTAAAGCACTATAATTAGCTGGGAGAGCTGGAGAACTGCCTGAAGAAGTCCTCCCTGTTTTCCAGGCTACAGTTTGGGAAATGTCCTGAAGTTGTGGGGTGGGGGGGATTGTGGTCGTGGTTTTTTTTTTTCTTCTTTTTTTTTCTTTTTCCTCTGCAGATGTCAGCTCCGCAGTGGCCCACAGTACTACAGGTTTTGATATTTAGATGAGTCTATTAAACTTTAAAATACAAGGAGAAATTCAATATTTATAGTCCTTGTCTATTTATATATCACAGTTGTCTTTCACTGCACCATGCAAATACTCTGGTGCCCATTTTCGCACTGAACTTTCCTGTATTAATCATGATAATTATTTGTCATTTTTCTTTGCAGCCTGCCTGCTCTATTACTTTACCCCTGGTCAGCTTTGTGTCAGTTCCAATCTATATTCCCTAGAAAGCAGTCATTAAAAAAAAAAAACACCAAAACAAACAAACAAAAAGAAAAAGCGACAAAAAACCTTAATAACTTTAAACACTTTAACGCTGAAAGCTGACATTATGTCCTCCCCCACTGTTGATGTCTTGTTTCACTTACAGTCTACAAATAATGGCCCTTTGTTGATAAGAAACTCAACACAATTATATTTCATCTTGAATTTTTGGTGCCAGAGCACAAACATGCATTAAGCTCCACAATGATTTAAAATAACCTTTGTGGTTCTTGCACATAAACAACGTAACACTGTTCAAATCCAAGCAAAGACGCTTAATGCTGTGGGCTATATCCTTAAGCATTTGGAAAATGCAAGTCTCTGCTGTGCAATAAAAATTGATCCTCGTCAAAGCCCCTTTCCTGTACAATGCAGTTAACAGCTTCTGAGAAAGAAACACACACAGCTTCCTCCAAAGTTTGAGCAAGGAAACCCATTGCGATCAATAGGAAATGCTGGAGAGTTCCCTTCTGGTCAGAACCAGCCTGCACACCCAGGCGAGCAGGTATTTCCCATCCAAAACCCAGCCAGATCTCTCTCCCAGGGTTATGAGCTTTTCCTCTGAGAACCTGGAGCCAATGCTCATACAAGTTTTATTGCAAAAACATGGAATGAGAATGAAAGAGTGTGATGCTGGAACAGGCCACAGCAGGTAAAACAGAACCTCTTCAGGACTCAGGCTTTGATGGACGTCTTCAGGGACATGATCTAGAGGCAGTTAATGCAGCTACACTTACTATCTTCGTTTTCATCGCCTTCTCTTTTGGAGGGGTTATTGCCACTCCTGGAAATATTTCAGCAACGGAATTTGCTTATGGGCTAAACAGACTTTAGTGAACTCTTTTAGTCGAGTTTGCTTTGTTTTCATGTTACAGACTTAAAGCAACATTGACATTACCTAACTAACGCTGTGAAGCTCTACATGTTGCCCATTTGGAAGTGAGGGCAGCCTACAACATTTTCAAGTAGGTTAGCTCCCATAAACTTGCTATTGACAGCAAATATGATTGTTTTTTTTTTTTCCCCTGAGCCAATTTGAGGTGTAATTGCACCTCCTGCACTCTGAAACGAGGGACAACGAGATGATGCTGTCGACCTGCACAAACCCATGCCATGGCTTGGGATTGGCAGAGCCATGATGACCAACAGAACAGTTGCATAAGAAGGCACTGCTAATTAATTTACTCAGTTTACAACTACATGTAAAATCAGTTGTTCAAAGCTATCCATTTGAATGCTTTCATTTTGTAAGTCTTCAATCCTCTTGGCAAACAATCTAGATTAAAGCAGAAAGGCCTCACATGCTCATTCTGTTCTTTGTATTTACTAACTTTTCACATTTAAGAACTAGAGCCAGCACTTTCTCTCTCTCTCTCTCTTACATGCACACCTACACACACACACACACACACACAAAACTTTTCAGCAAGAGAAGCAAAAGCTGCGACCTGGGCAGCTGCTCTATGGCTATAGATGGACCCTACAACATGCCCACATTTACCTGCTCGGTGCAGAGCATCACAACTATGCTTTCACTAGCAAAGCAAAGACTGTCTAAGATTTCCTTTCTCAGCTTCTGTACCCCCAGTGCTGCAGACCCACAGGCATTCAGACACCACCACCTTTAAGCTCTCTGGCAGCCGACAGCTTCAACTTACTTCCCTGCAAAGGTAAAACTTTCCTGCTTGCAAGGTCAAATTCTGTCTTTTAAAGTTCGCCTTAAAATCCAGAAAGTTTGACTCGGTACCTTACCTTAGTGCTCGCTGAATATCATATCCACACCCCCTTCCCAAGAAATAACACACGTATGTTAAAATACATTTACCCTCTGTCCTAGGTAAAGATTGCACAAAGCCAAATGATTCATCACGGATAGTTTCTCTTCCCTCCAGCAGTTCGTTTTCAGCTGCCTTGCTGCTAGAGCAGGCTCCGAAGGAGAAGGGGGGCGAGGGGGGGGGGGTAAGCCCCACCGCTCCCCTCCACCCCCCGCTTCCATAGAGACACACACACATACACACGCACACAATGTCACAAGCATCACCATCAAAAGAAGAAATTTTTTTACCTGCGATTACGCCAGGCTTCGGCTAAAACCTGGTAGCGATGGCTGTGCCATGGCAGGGCTTCTCTCTGTTGTGCGCTGGCTGGCGCGGCGGGGAGCTGCGGGGAGCTAAGGCAGACATCTCTCAGTGCGCGGTACCTGCGCGGCGCGGCACGGAGCCTTCGGTCCCCAGGCGCCACAGCCACTTCACTAACCCCCTGTACCAGAGTGACGCTCAAGTGAATAGTTCCACTGATCACACTCTTTCCTACTGATTAACACTTTCCAACACGACCAGGTATTCCACTTCCAACTTTTCCCGTTTTAAAGCAGAAGCAGCCAGCGCCGCTTGCTTCTGCGGGTTATAAACGCCGTCTGGGGCGTGGGGGACACCATAATTAATAGCAGGTTAGTAAAATTAGTGCTGCCACTCCAATTGTTGTCCTTGTTGCCAACAATAATTGCATTGATTCTGGAAGGACACGAATGTCCTCCATTTAACCTAATGATCTGCGGGTTGCACACGGTGTACGGCTGCCGTGGCGGTGATTAACTGAGCGCACCTCCAAACTATCATTTATCTCCGCGAGTCACGACTGAAAGGCGCTAAACTTACAGGCAACTCTCCCTGCCTCTCTCGCCGTCTTTGTTTCCCTCCCGCTGGAGGAGGCGGGCTGGGACGTCGGCGTAGCCCTGCGCGCAGGAGACGGGTACCTGTACCTGTCCCCGCGGCCGCCTCGGCTTTATTCATAGCCCGGGGGCAGCGCGGCGGAGCCGGGCGCCGCGGAGCTGCCGGGGACCGCCTGGGCCAGTGCCCCCCGGCCGCGGGGAGGGGGCAAGGGGGGCGGCGCGGCAGCGCCCGGCACCGGGGACCCGCTCCCTGCAGCGCCCCCGGGGCTGGCTACGCCGTCGCTGCCCGCCCTGGGCGCAGCCCCACAGGGGCTGCCCGGGCACCGGGGGCTTCCTCCGGGCCGAGGTGGGGGGGGACAGCCGAGCGGGGAGGGGGCGCAGGTGCCGGCGGCAGTCCCAGGCAGGCTGGGGCAGGAGCACTTGTTCCCGCTCGTCCTCTCCGTCCTCCCGCGCCCGTCCCTCCGTCCGGCCGTCCGTCCCGCCCGGCCTCAGCCGCAGGCTGCCACCGCCACCGCCGCTCTCTCCCGGGGAGAAGTTACACGGGCCCGAGGCTGGGCGAACGGCAGCGAGCTCCCAGTCCGAAATGCGTTTCCCAGTGTGCAGCCTCCCGCCACCCCCACAGTGCCGGGCGCCCAGGGCCGCTTGGGGCTCCGGCCCGGTGTACGGGGCCGCGCAGCGCCCGGGATCCCCGCGGGAGCCTGTGCATGACAAGTTCCACCGAGAGCTCGGTACTTTCTTTTCTTAATTGTTTGTTCAGCAGGAAAAGGGACAAATCGGGATTGACAGAAGGGGGAGGAGGGATCAATATCATTCCTGTTTAAAGGCGTGAGCCTGGGCAAACGTCTCAATAAGACAGAGGAGGAGAAAAAGAGAGTATTATATCCTACCTAATTAAGCGAAGACAAAGAGGTGTGGGGAGAAAGGTTCAGCAGAGGTGGGGTGGCAATGCGAATTTTTAATCCGGTGTCTTCCCACAGTAACCACCAAGGCTGAACAGTAACGTTAATAAGGAACATCTGTACATCGACAGATTTATTCTTGCCAGGGCTCTTTCATGCCTGTGTCATTTGCATGGCCCCGTGCTCGTAATGTTCGACACACGCTGCACCTTGTAGTGCAATGACAGGGTAAATCTGATGAATGCTGAAACTGGGAAATCCTCTTCTCTTTCCCCTTTCTCCCTCCTCGGATTGCCCGTGCCGCTTTCAAGGTGGGGAAACCGCACGGAGAAAGAAAACGTGAGCCTTCTCCCCATCTACACTTGTAAACAGAAAGCCAATCATGCCACAAGCCTTTGCATTTTAAAGCGGAATAACAAACCCACAGCGACGTGGATGTCCTGGTTGCCCGCCCTGGGCTGCCTCCCGGCCGGCGGGACGAGGGCTCTGCCATGCCCCTCGGGAGTGCAGGAGGCCTGTGTGCCGTCTCCGTCCCGCCACTGAGGGTCTGGACTTTTCCTCCCTTCCCCCAGGGAGCCTGTCCCTCTGCCCTACCCCGGGCTCCGGCCCCTGTTTGCCTGTGAGCCCGGCCGACCTCCCTGGGGCAGAGCCCTGCCTGTGCAGGGGGAGCCCTGCCGCCCCCCGGGGACCCCGTCCAGCCGCCTGCGGCAGAGCCCGTGTTTTACAGAGCGGGGTGGCACCACCCGCCGCCTGCAGGTGACACCTGCCCTTCGGCCCTGATGTGCTTTGAGGGGACCGAGACCTCTCAGAGTCTTCCTCCAAACCTTTCCCCGTCCCGGCGCCCGGTGCTCGGCCAGAGGCTGCTCCCGCTTTTCCCGACGGCAGCAGAGTTACAGGGGGGGAGCTCCGGTGCTGGGGGGGTTGCTGGATTCAGCTGCCTCCCTGCCCTGAAATATGATGTTCAAGGGCAGGAGACATCGTTCAAAGAGTAATCTTTTATATTAACAGCTACAACCAGTAACAGTACATTAATATGAGTCTTTTGTAATATAACAACCTCAGGTCCACGAGATCAACATTTTTAATTATTTCAGTGATGCTTAAAGGAAGCGAGCAGGCTCGAGTCTGTCTTTTCCAATTTGCTCATGTAGACCTCCACACCTTGGAAATTGCCATCCATTGCCACTCTGACCTGCATAGCAGAAAGCGTGGTGGTTTTCTGTCAGAAACTAGTCCAGACAGGCAAGAGGGCAACCAGCCTAAGTGGGGCTGGGATCCCAGTAGACAGGCATGCAGGTCAACCATAGTGATATGATGGACACTGAGGGAACACTGGTCACTGATAAATCTGAGAAGATGCTTGCAAGAAGAGCAAAAGCTTTTGGGCAGCACTTCCAAAAATCCAGTCCAAGGCTGGAAGGGCATTTGTAGATCTTGCTTTATGTTGTCCGTAGTGTTGTTAGGGTATCTTTCTACTTTATTATTTTTGTTTCAATGACCAATAATGCTAAAGTTTCAACCATTTTTAATGTTTCTACTCTTTTCACTGTAGAAATGCCTATCCTGGCATTTTTTGGCATTCTTTCCCATTTCTGTAGCTAGAGTAATGCCCTGTCTGCTGTGAAAAGGCCACTATTAAATGATACCAAGTGGTTAAACCCCTTAATTTTCCATGTCATTAGACAAACAGCACTGGTGATAGCACCACATATTTCCATTCAGAAAGGGAATATAATTTAATTTTCAGTGTCAATTCCTTCAGCACTATGGCTATATTTTGAAGAACCTACTTTCTAAGATATTAGATGGGAGAAAAGAGCAGCTTGATCTCTTACTTTTTTGGCCTTTATTTTCCTGTAGAGGTTACTAAATCACATCTAGTCAAGGAATAATATACTAATGCAAGTGTCATAACTCATGTTCACAATGAAGGTCCTAGAAACACATTAGCTTAATCATGAAACCTCTGAGATAATTTACTTAACTGGAATAATTTCACAGGAAAGCCAATATAATTCAGAATATAGTAAATACATGGATAGAAATCAGATTTTCACTGAAACTATATTTTCCCTCATCTGGTTATATGGTGCCAAGTTATATGGTAGCCTCAGAGCAGCAAGGTTTGTCTTAATTTGCAGGGATCCATACAGGTACATTTCTTTTCCTTTTCTCACATTAAATTCATTATGTGATGTTCAAAAGACTGATGCACAGTAGAAAACCTTTAGGCATTTCTGTGTAACGGGGATGGTTTATTAAAAGGATAGGTTATTACTTTGAACAATGACTTCAGTGTGTACGTTAAAATGTGAAATGTTTATCTGGTACTGGCCTGTATTGGCCAGAATCTGTACAACTAGACTTTTATTCATAAATGCATGCCTAAGCTAATAAACCACATTTATTTTCAGATCCTGTGTGGTCATCTGAACATCTTTTGGAGTCCACAAAGACACAGGTTCGTGATTATTTTTTAAAGAATTTTGTAAGCAAGCATTACCATGATTCCATTTGTGAGCCCATGGTTTTGAAAAGATATATATTTTGTGTTAGAAAAAAATTTTGATGTGGTTTGAGAAATAGCTGTCTTGGTGTGCTCAATATGAGGATGGGTGGATAAGATTATTTTTTAGTAGGAGAAGAGCATAGTTTTGTACACTTAGAAGCAGAAACAAGCCTCTTGGAAGATGCTGAAAAGGCAGAAGACACCAAGTGAGTCAGTAGCACCAAATTCTCCTTCCTGCACTGCATCTTTCCTGCAGACTTTGGCCAGGTGAGCAGTGCTGCTGGGGTGGAGCTCCAGGGGAGCAATACAGCGAGAAGCTCCGCCCTATGTGTTACACAAGCAAGAAGTCGTGGACCGTGGACCGGGGGTGTGATCCTACCAATCCTCCTGTGAGTGAGGAGTTCTGCACAATGCTGCTCGTGAGCCATCACTTCTTGCACAAAAGGGATCACAGGAGAGGACTGTGAGTGCCTCAGAAAACAAAGATGCAATTAAAGCAGCGTTTACAGTTTTCGGTTAGGGTTATCTTTCAATGCGGGATGAATCGTCATTTTTTTTTTCCTGCTAATTATTTTCATTAGCTGTTTTAACTCTTCCTGAGAGTTCTTAATAATTGCTTCAGAGCAGAATGTGTAAAACTGAAAATTATTTATGGCACTGATTAGAACTACAGAATACTAATATGGGTAGTCAGGAATAATTCACCATAGCAGGAAAAGCACTATTTAATTGTTTAATATAGAAGTTTAATTGTGCTTGCATACAATTATCATGTAAATATCACTGTGATCACTTTAAGAGGCTATTTCTAAGTGTGCCAAAATTCTGAAGCAATCTGAAAAGAATTAATTTTTTTCTTACCTCCCTTCACAAGTCTCTCAAGTGTACTATATGCTTTAACTTAAACCAAAATATAGCCAAAGGCAGACAGGAGTTCCAACAGTGACCAGTGTAATACTCACTGCTTTTAATTACTGTAACAATAAATCACACAGGAATGTCCTCCAGGTACTAAATGATTTTCTAAAAACATTTGAGAATATTTTTGAAATTCAATTAATTGAAGGCACCAGATAAAAGGTACACATTCTTAATGGCTATAAAATAACCCTAAGGGATGTAACTGAGCTCCAAGCTTAACTTCAAAGTGTGACAGAAATACTTACTGTATTACTTTAAAAGTATTCAGATCAATGAATCAGTTAAAATTACTTATACATTTACCAACCTTTTCATTTTCTTTCTGAATATGATAGAAAGAATTGCTCTCATTTCCCAGGACACAAAAAGCAGTTGAGACCTGTAAAAGAAATTGTAATTAAAGCCAGCCTTCAGTCAAAATTGGTATTATGAATTTTTGGTTGACACAAGATAAAGGGGCAAGCGAAACATAAAAGTGGCTTGATAAAGCATACATTTAGACATTTTATACTGAAAATTAACTGGTTTGTGGAGATATTTCAGGGTCTAGGATTAAATCTGTCCTTGTTACGCCAGTAAGCAGTTTTCTATTGAATTCAATAGAAGCAGTGACACCCTGCAATCTTTACTGTGCACAGCTGTGTGCACCTGACTGGCTCTCTGATTATGGGCCAAATCTGCTCTTTTTTCCTTTTTGTTCCTGCTCCTAGGATTAATCACACCACCTCAAACACCCACAAGGCTTTGCAAGGTGCTGAAGACCTCAAGCAGTCACAGCATGCCTTCAGCTTCTGCAAGCATCACTCTGATGTAGGATGCCAGCTAATGCTCAGTAGGATCGAACTCCATGAGTAAATCCTTGACATTTGGCCTATGGCTCATAAGCAGCTGAGGTTGTCATAAAATAAAAATGTTTAAACAATCACCATTTTCTGATTTGCAAGGTGATTTTACAATGCAGTGTGACTCAACAGCAGGAAAGTGTTGAGAAATATGTAGAGGTTGAACTGTTGTTACCAGCCAATTTTTTTAGCAGAGGTGCTCTGTCTATTCTGCAGGAAAGCTCTTCCTTTTGCTCTGTAATCTCCACCACGCACCCAGCTTTGGAAACAGATCATAGACCCACAGTCATCATACCATGGAGATAAGGGTTAACTTCTAACCTTTGCAAAATGATTGCTTGTTATAAATATGTGTCACAGTTAAACTGCACATGTATTATTCATTAGTGCAGAAAATTTAGAAATAAGTTTAGAAACCAGAACTATGCACACATGTACATTCATGCACATCTATGTCTGTACACTAGTGTATACACACACAGAGGGAAATCATGTAGAGAAGTGTCTGTACTGCTTGAAAGAACTATATTCTATGATAAGACTGAAAACACTCTGCTAAAGACTAATTGCAATATTTTCCAATGGGTATTTATTTTCAATACTCGCTGATAATTTTGTTAGTAGCCTGTTAACATTTTCTCTTTGTTTAAAACACATTAAACTGAGACAATAAATAAACGACAACAGAGATAAATGTATCTTTATCCCTTTTGTTTCTTTTCCTTGAGCATTTGAAATCGAAAACATCATAAGAATTTTAGGGCATTTAATAGCGATGTTAAGTCGTGACTGTGTAACTATTTTCTATAGCTCCATGCAGTAATTCCCCACCCTGCAGGTGTGAGGTGGGTGGGAGGAACGCTGAGCCTTGGAAACATCCACAACAGACGTCAGTTGCAAAAATACAGTCCCTGGAAACACACGTGTAGTGTAAGAGTAATTTTTAAACTGTAATAAATATAATAGAACACTAAAACCACCAATAAGACTCAGATCTCATCAAAGAACTCTGCTTCATTAGAGAAATAAAATAGTAAAAACCATTTTATTCAGGGACTGCAGGCTGTAGAAGACAGTTTGATATATTTATTTTGACAGCAAATACCCATAACACTCGTAATGGACACATCTACCAAATTATCATGTGTGATTTACAGCCAGGTTAAAGCCAATTCTACATAAAAAAACCCAGAACTTTCTGTTTAATGTTTGTTCTACCAATTACTTCAAACCACCGTTAAGAAGTATTTTGGAACTTTTCTTTTTCTGGAGACTTTGCAGTCAAAAGATTTTTTTCCAGAGTAATTAGGTTCTTTATCTCAAAAAGGCTGTTTATCTAATTAGGAACATATGGATTTATGAGCCTAAATAACTCCACAAAATCTGAGAAACTGTAGAGAATGCCTACATTTCTCCCTCCTCTCCCTTCTGTTTTGAAACTCAATAAATGTTTGAACACTTTATTTTTTTTTTCTTTTTTTTAACCTGTGGTGAAATGGTTGCAGTAATATAGAAGAGATGTAGAAAAACAAGTCAGAATATTGGCTTCAGATTAAAGCTGGGTAAACCTGGGATAACTTGTCTAGAAAGTAGAATCATTTCATTGTAAATACATGTCAAACAAGGTTAAATATGGTTCACAAAGGAAAAAGGTATGCTCATATGTCTAATTTTTAGGTTTGCAAGAACCTCTGCAGACAAGATATGAAATGTAGTAATGTTTATTGCAAGGTGCTCTTTCCTCTGCATTGTATTTTCCAGTTAACACTCCTCCTCCTCTTAGCATAGAGGAGTTAGCAGTTAGAACTCAGTCCTGAAGACACAGGCAGTGGGAGATGAGGGATTTCTGCAAAATCTTCATTAATATTAAAAGAAGACCCTGCCTTAGGAGGATGAATCTGATTCCTGCCTTTGCCCATATCCAGAGGCAACTGTGGGAGGTGAAAGACAAAGAGCAGACAACTGCTCACGTGTCCCCAGAGAGCAGATCCTGTTTGACATTTGGGCCTTGCACAAGGTTCCCCAATATGCTCTGCTCCTATGCCCAGCCTATCTTTGCAGCTGGAAGCAGAGCAGAGTAGGACAAGCACTGCTTGTCCAGGAACCAAGAAAATGTCAGCACGACACCCAAACCACATGTCTGGGGATGTAGCAGAACCAGGAGTGACACTGGTGGGGCTGGGCACTGCAGCTGCTGCGCATCACCTGGAGGAAACCTCACCCGAGGCGACACAATGGAGACAAAGGTCAGTGACAGCCCATGGCACCTCAGGCATTTCCAGATGCTCCAAGTATGCTGCAAAAGTATGAAAGGATGGTTATTGCCACTTTGGCCAGACGCCTGTGACAGCTGCTGGCTGCTCGTGGTCAGTCAAATGAACAAGCCTGAGTGGGCAAGAATGAGAAATCTGTCCCTCCCATTACCAAAGTGCAGGCACCCTGGGGCTTGCCCAGGCTCAAAAGTGGGAGCTCAGCTGATCTCTTGCTTTTATGCCCACTGTCACTTCTAGCTTTAATCAACTATTAAAACCTTCAGCAGCCAAATCTATTTTATGGTTCTCTCTGTGACTATTGTTGGCCTGCAGTTTTTCTTCAGGTTTTCTTACCCAAAGTCAGATAGCCACCTTACATTTACGTGTACAGCAAGATCTCTTAACTCTGAGCTCCTGGGCCTCAGATGCTGCTTTCTAAGCTTGCCAAGCATTTGTGAGAAGGACCTGCTGGAAACATCAATCCCAGCTGACTGCTCTTTCATGGAACCTAAAAGATTTGAAACAGAAAGCACGGTGGAATAAAACCCGAGAGGATCTGAAAAAGAAAAAGCTATAGATAGATGCTGAAGACTCCATAAATGTAAGTAGCACTTACAAATCCAAATTTTTCCTATTTAAAATATATTATGTGAATTACAATGCTGGAAAAAACCAGATGGAGGAACTGCAGTCAATCCTGAAAGCAGAGAGGGTCACAGGAAGACTGGGAGGGCAGCTTGTCCTTCTGGACTATGTTATTACAGTCCTTGAGATATGTGTCCCTAAATAGCTTTTTTTGAGCAAATTGAGAGTCATGTGACTGTAGTTGTTGACCTCTGTGTAGGAGAAACACCAAAACCAAAGGCATTTTATTTTTGCTCCTGCTTAATGAAATATAAAGGATCTTTAAAGGACCCTAGCTTCAGCAATCACTGTTAGATGAGTAAGGCTCTCTAACCTGTCATTTTTTTTCCCCTCAAATTACAAAGTGCTGTGGCTTGGTAGCTAAACAATCCCCAGATTTGCTCACCTGCGGTTTAGAGAACTTAAACTCACTCAGATCAGCTTTGCGACGACACTTCAGAATTACCAAAAGAGACAGGCAGAGTGGACATTTATGAATTTATAAAAATACAGTCATTAAAACTGAAGTTCAGGAGTCCAGTCCCAATTCCCTCATCCTTTTATTTGTTTCTTTCATTTAGCCATATGTGTTTCCTCTTGTCTTGCCTTGATTGCACTAAAAATCCACATGAAATTCACTGAGAAAAAGGATAATGATTTTTTTTTTATTATTTTGAATGTCACTCCTCCTTTTTGTTGTTTTGTTATTTGTATAGAAGTCCACATGCCAAGGTAAATTTTTTGAATCGTATGATTTACAATTGAATAGATTGAACCTAGAGAAAAGAAAGTCAGTTTTACCAATACAAATAAAGAATGTTTCTTGTGTTATGTATGAATCATGCAATTAGTGAATTCCGCTAAGGATAGTAATTGTTCATTACTTTAGATCTGGAAGCTATTTTGAAGTGCTTTGGAAAGCTGAATGAGAAGAATATTGTTTATCTTCAAAATCAAGTTCAAAGAACTTACCTTCAAGCAAATGACGGCATTCCCAACTAGGGATGACACTACAGAGTAAATGCTAGAGGGAACTTCAACCAACCTAATATAGAAGCTTGGCTGAAATAAAACTTTGAAGATGTTTCCCAGAAGATATATTAAAAAAAAAGTTTATGGAAAAAAATAGCAAGACAGATGAAGTCCTAGGACATTCACACCAAATGCTTCTTTCTTTTTTACATGTGCACTGCAGAACCATGTCCCAGTGCAGCTGAATCCCATCAAAGGTCCCACGGAAGCCTAGTATTTTTCTTTTCATTGAAAGTAAGGGTTTGTGTTAGTACTATATAGATCTGTAGAAGTGGTACAGGTCCTGTGCATGTAACCAATTTGGTTTTGTTTCCTCTACCATATTTAACTTCATAGAGTTAGCAATGGATGAAATGGGAAAATTTATGTGGCCTGTCCCAAAACACTTCTAAACACATAAATAGCAGTCTGGCTTTTATACCATCATTGATCAGGATTCCAGAGAAGGGCAATTCTACAGGTAAATAAAATGCCCAGAATCTTTCTTCTTACTTTATCAACCCACAAGACTTGTAAAGACAAAACCCGTCTTAGGACATAAGCCAACTGACACACTCGACCTGGTTTACAAGAGGGTGTTTTAGCCTTCCTCTGCAGCAGATGGTATTAGTCAATGCCAGAAATAGGACACTTGATGGATATACTGTAGCTCTGTTTCAGAATGGGCATTCCCATGTTTCTTCCAGATTCCGCTTTTCTTTCCCCTTTCTTGACTGCCAAGATTATCGAGGATATTTACCCCAACACAGCACTCGCAGTCTCATTTTAAAAACTTCCATTGAAGACAGATTTCTATGGACTGCTGTTAACCAGTCTAGAGGAAATTGCCCTTCTGGCAGCAATATCTCTTTGGGAATCTGTCAGCGTTAATTCTTTCTTTAGCTGTTGAACCAAACCAGGAGTCAAAATACACATTTAGGAACCCACGTAAGTTTTCCAGAGCTTCTGAGCAACAGCAGCTTCCACTCTGGTCAGTCACATCAGTCACAGTTGATGCTCAGCATCTCTTTGACTAGGTAACTTTTTTTGGAGAAAGCTCTTAAATCTTTAATCTATCAAGGGATGGAACTAATTTCCTTGTGCCAGTATTTGCAGAAAGGATGCATAAGTGATGTTTAGGAAGGCAATTTCATTCATAGATTTAACAAATACAAAAGTAAAGCAAGATTTGGTCTTCTGTTGTGATAAGTCAGTAGATATAGACAGTAGATATAGAGTAAAAAACCTCTTGCAATCTTCCCTGTTGCAGGTAAAACAGCAATTTTTGGTGAAAGATTCAGCTCCAAAGGAGCAGGCTAGGAACCTGAACTCAAGTCTTTTGTGAGTCTGATTAAACATATGCCAATAATGTCCCTCAGTCAAAACATTCAGATTTCAATTCCAAGTTAGAAATTCTACTTTTATTATTATTATTATTATTAATTTTTTTTTTCCCCAGCTTTACCTCTGATTCAAATCGCCTCTGCTTTTGAAGCTCAGAGGANTTTTTTTTTTTTTTTTTTTGTGTGTGTGTGTGTGTGTGTGTGTGTGTGTGTATTGGAAACCTTGAGAGTAAAGGTAGAACTGAACTGGTCCTTTCAGGGAACTTTTCACTTAGATGCTTAGATGCAGCGTGATTTTCAACAGTTATATTGAGCCCTCTGGAAGTATCTGTAGGGTCTGAACAGAGACAAAATAAAGGTAGACTGGAGACTTGTGTGGCAGAAGAGTTCTGTATTCTGAAATCCAGAAATAATTGAGGAATCAGATATAAGGGAAATATATACAAAGGAAAGACTATTTTTCATCGCAGTCTTTGAACGCACTGATTTAAAAGTTTTAGAATGCAACTGACTTAAAAGCAAATAAATGAGCTAACCTTTTATGGAAATTCTCAGAAGATTATAATCATTCCTTGAAAATATAGTCTGCCCTAAACTGAAAAAAACCTGCCCTAAACTGAAAGCAAACCTGGTTGCAGTTACTAAAAACTGACATTGTTACAAACGCTTCAAAAGTTAAAAATATCTAGTATGCAGACAGAAAAAAAAAAATCACCTGTAAGTGTCCAGTAGCAAATTAGATTAGGTTATTGATATGCACCTAAATAGAAGACCAAAAAAAAGAAATTTGTTTCTTGTCTAACATTTGGTCCCTCTATTGTTACATTCTCTAAATCTTTGCTGTTTACCCAAATCCAATGCTTTAGACAAAGATCTATTTGCACATTTCAGGGATAACAGAGAACTCCTAGAATGGAGGTTAAGAAAATCTCTCAAAAGCTTACTGAAACTTAAGTTTCTTGTTTGTTTATTTAATAAGCCCTAGTAGCATGGACCGTATCTATACAAGTCTGGCAAATAGACCAGATAAAAAGAAACTTTGTCCTGCTTTCCCTCATATTCTTTGATCCATGGTTTGTATAAATAAGATAGAGGCTTCCTCTCAACTGCTGTCCCAGGCATTGTTATCTATCATTTGGTTATGTTGTCTGTGACCATTAGATTTTAATTTCTGTAGACACAGATATGCCATTTTACAGATTCCAATTTCTTTATGTAGAAAAATTATTTCCTGGGCTACCTGTTTCTTAATGTTCTTCTTGTGGATTCTTATGGATTACATTACAGTGTGTGTAATTTTCACAACACTATTTCAACTTTTGCTAGTTTATTAATAGCTGCATTAGACCGCTTTTGCAAAAATCAAGAATGTTCTTTAAAATTCCAAGAGAAAAGAAAAATCTCTGAATAACTTTAAATCCAATTAAATGTGAATAATTTCTCTTTGGAAAATCTCATTATCAATAGCTGATATCAGATGGCATCTATATTTCACAAAATTTTAGCACCAAGAATATTTGGCTCCTAAAAATGTATCTGAGGAATATGACAGACATATGCTCATTTTTGGGCAGAAGACCATTCAATTCCAGTACTGGATTATGGTTTATTATCTTGCCCAGAGCTGCTGCCACCAAAAGCAGAAAGTTGTTCAACAAAATTTTGATAAGTTATCCACAGGGCTTTTGGCACTAATTCTCTGTTCACTGGGTGCCATAAACAGTCCCCAAACCTTCTCTGTCCATTTTGATAGGAAGAACACCTTCCACCTCGTGAAGTTGAGGAGTATTTTGCCTTCTCAGGCAGTCAAAACAGACCCTGCAATCAAGACTTCCTGTTCATCAGGGTTTGTGGATTCCTTAAAATCTTGAAGAACCATCAGACTAACCTCTTGTTTACCACCCCCTCCCTGGTCACCAGCATTTGTCCTTTTTTTGGAAGTCTTTTCTCCGAGACTCCTGCTGTCATTTGAACAGGCTGCTTTGGAAGCTGTTCCCTGAGTCTCCTTGATGCACTTTCACTGGAAACAGTTCTGGACCACTTCTATTGCAGGATTGCTTCAGAATATTTTAGGCAAATTTCTTTTCTCTCCCAATGAGACATGTTGTGAAGCCTTTTAAGAGATGGCTGCTAAAATATGTATAAACATATCCATTTTCTTTGAAGAATATGGCTTTATACTCAATGAGATGTTTGGAATATTACAGAAAATAAATTTTATAATTGCATAATGGGGATATTTGCTTTCTTTATGGTCACCTTGCTGCTCATTGCTCTATTAGCTTAATGTGAAGGATTATATTTATTTATATGCCTGCTTTAAACTATGGGAAAGACATGACTTTTGGGGGTTTTGAGATAATAAAGGTAAGAGAAAATTTTGAAAAAGGAGGTAGGTGCCTGCTAACCATCTTGTCATTACTTCCCATTTCCTTCTCTACATCCCTTTGTGCTTCCATAACCAGAGGTTCTTTGGGCCAGATATTTGGGTTTAGACCTTTTGGTTTGAAGAATGTGGTCACAAACTTGTTTTGGATAGACAAGGCTATGTTGGAGTAATTTGTGCTCCCTGTCTCCTGACCATGGAACTGTAATTTAGCTACTAAGAATAAGCTGTGATTGTTTACAGATGGACTTTGAAAATGAGGAGGAGATTATGAGAGACTAAATTAGTTGTAAATAATTATTTCCATAGAAAAGTGGTTCAATGATTCTGTGGAAAGGACTTACAGTCATCCCAGTAAGTTACTAATTTGTTTACCTTCAAGTGAAATCATCTCTCTAGAGGCAGCCAATTTTTATACTGAGGTGTAGAAGAGCTGTCCTATGTGGCAATGTGATGGATAACTTCATTATACAACTTAAGAAGCTCTTCTTCCCTTTCTTGTACCTTTTCACACTCTAGTTAATCACCTCACCCTGGTTAAACCAGCTGACTACTTCAGCATTAAAAGTATGCAAAATTAACATTTTACTGCACCAGGGCCAGATAAAGGTAGTCTTTTCCATCTGGAAAACAGACAGCCTCGTTTAAATGATTCTGGCTTCTCTGTCTGATGTGTAGTCCAGCTGATGCCATTTCCAGTCAAGGCATTGAGTCATGTGCTCAACTTCCATCCCTTCTCCATCTTTTTTTTCATGATAAAAATACAGTGTAAGGGTGGCTGGTCTGGGCTGTCTCTGTCTTCAGTAGTAGCAGACATTGACTGCTGAGTGTTTATGAATAGAAGACATTATAGAGATTTTCAGCTTCCAGAGGTCTGTGGTCCAGGGACTTTCTGGGTCCAAGATAATGAAGTTCTGGTTATTGTCACTGGGCATGATCCTGATGTGTGGGCTGACATCCTGCCCAGCCTCAGCCCATCCCCAGGGAAGTGCCCTGAAAGTTCCCACTTCTCCATTGTATCTAATGTGAGATGACTTTGTTGTGTTTCACCTTGCTATGTAAATTTTCCATCTTTTTGAGATGAAGGCAGTAGGGCAGAATCAGTCCTGGACACAGCATTCAGTGTATTGATTCACTTTAGATTTACACAATGACATACCAAGATTTCTGAAATCTTTGTTATTTCTCAAAAATTGGATGAAAATTGTTTTCATCCCTGGGGCCTAAATCATGTACAACCCTTTTACAGAAATTGTTGCAGTTTTCAATAAAAACCATATCTGTTTGAGAGACTGTTCCCCACCACGGAGAACATCAGGATTTTCAGTATTTTATTCTTTATAAGAGCAAGGCTTTGTATCTGTAAGACCTTATCTGCCCTTCTTTTAGATATTGAGATGGATTTTCCCATTGCAAGACAGGGTAAAATTCACTGCTGCACTTCCTCTGCACAAGCAATGCTTGCCATCTCTCCTTAAATTCTGGGATTCTGTTATCAAACAGTAAGAACAGTGCTGAAGCACTATTTAATGATGGCTATTAAAGGACTCTTTTTCTTGTTACTTTTCAGTTGAAACATTTTTTCCTCAAAGCTTTTGCATGAGTGCAGTTGGAAAAAACCCAATATGACATCACATTTTGTCATCATCAATCATTTGCTATGCAAATTGAGATGCCTACAGGATTTCAGAGTTCAAGGCCTGCCTGCACATGGGGCTTGTACAAACAATGAAAGATTTACTATGTGAGTAATAAGTACTTTCAGGAAAAGATCAATTACAAATGAAAGTAGAAAAGATTATAGATAGAGAAAGAAAAAAGAGCAAATGTTGATCACAAAAAGGAAACAAATGGAATAGTGATCACATCTGGTAAAATAGTTTCATGAAATACAGTTATTTGGAAAATATGCATTAAATTCTTTTGCCTGCAACTTGTGCTCACTTTTAAAATCCTAAGCAGGTTTGAAAATTAAATGTTTTATAAATAAATATAAAGGCCATAAGTTGAAATCAAAGGTGTTTTTCAAAGGGGTTCACAGAGGATGCCTGTGCTAAAATATAGCACCAGGGAAGAAATATAGTAATATTCTCTCAGGCTACAACCATCCTCAGATCAGGATCTTTGATAAAGGTAGAACCTCTGTGTTTAGTAGGCTCTGATTTTTTTTCCTTTGCATTAATTCTTGATTCCTTTTTGACTCACTCTGCATTTCATCAATCCTGTGGCCAGGAGTTCCAACACTTGTGTGCTCACTGATTGAAGTATTATCTTTTGCTTGTTTTGAACTTGCCACATGCTGATTTCATGCTGTGATTCTTGCCTGCTGGCATTCACTGGAAAAGTACACTCAGGATCTAGTAACAAAAGAATGGAGATTACTGTATCAGGACAAATCAGGACGGTAATATATTTCCCGTTAAGACAACACAGGCTAGATTGAGGTCAGGTTAAATCAAAGTCTCAAAGCTTCCCAAAAGAAGCCACACTTCCCAAAAGACAGAAAATGCCATTTCTCCTTCTGTTGCAGTAGTGTCCAGTGATCTTCCCTAAATCTGTTTCTGAAAGGATTTTCCATCTCCTTTGAAGCCACTGGCACAGCTGGGCTAAAGGTAGGCTTTGTGTGCAAAAATAAAATAGACGTTAAACGCACAAGTACAGGTTGAATGTAGAAGATACTGCTCATTACCAATATGACTGAGTGGCAAACTGAGGGGGAAAATTCTCAGGCATAAAATTACCTCTTATTTTCCTGGCTGCTTATGCACCCATTGAGGAGGCTGTATTTACAGACATGTTCTTTCACTCTGCCCTGCTGTCACGAGTGACTTGATAATCACAAAAAATTCTGATCAGGCCTCTGACCATGTAGAGCTCGTAGGGAAAAATCTCTTACTCCTGATATTCAACTCAAAAGAAGGCTGGAGACTAAGAATTTGAGATATCATTTTCCAAGAAAGAGATGTCTCTATGTGTAATGAAGGACACCAAACCATATCCAAAATCATGCTTGAAAAATAAAAATCAAAAATGTTATGAGACAGAGTAGGTTTTGAAAAAAGGTCTGCAGTCAGATCCTTGATGATAACATTAAGTTCAGTTCCCTTTTGGAAAAATAACTTTCCACTTTTCTGATAATAAATTGGGCAGTATTATATGATGAGGTGTGATAAGCAGCAAAATCCAGATAAATTCAGGGCAACCTATATCATCAGGGTCTTGGAGAAAACCCAAGAAATCCTGTGTAAGAGTACTGTGCTACTTACTTCATGAACAAATTGTTCAATGCACTGGCCACTATCTATCAATGAAAGCTGTAAGAATAACCTTCTTTGAAGGTAATTGTCTATTCTAATTTTAGTCAGACACCTGTTGGTTAATACACAGAATAATGATGTTTTCTATCCTTAAGGAATTTTTACTCTGTGGAGATGTCCTTAGTGTCCCTGCTGGTCTTCATCTGCTTTCAGCACAGTACATGTCTCCTGTAGGTTTTCCGTCATATTTGCCACTCTTAGGATACTGTTAGATCATGTTAAATGTCTCTTCGTGACATCTTCAGGCAATTGAATGCCCCTCTTCCATCCTGTTCAGTTTTGATCTGTTGGATGAAACTGTATCTACCACAGAAAGTTCTTCTGCCTCCCTTCACACAAGGAAAGGATGAAATTCCTTTTCTAGGTCATTAATGTTCCTTCAGTTTTATTGGTTGTTGATGGTTTTTTTCGCAACGAGGAGATAAATAAGAAAGAGCTCACAAGTTGCTCTTGCTTTGCATGTATTATTACATTGCATGTATTATTATTTTATTATTTTACATGTTTCCTATCCAAAGGAAAGAATCCTGATGCTAAGTAACCCTCATTTCACGAAAATCTAATATTAGAGTAGCATTTACGTTCTCTGAACACCTTCCAGTTCCACTTTGTTATTTGTTTTAAATGAGGTGGTTAGACTTAATCACAACACTCAAAAATAAAGCAAATGACTGGTTCTCAGTCGTATGCATTAATTTGTGGTGTGTTAGTCTCCACAAGATTCCAGGCTGCATAAAGTTCCTTTGGGCTGCGTGCTGTGCAAACACGGAGAAGATCTTGCTTGGAAGATCTTGCAATGAAATTTTAAAACAGATGCTAAAAAGGTGAATAAATTACAGAGATGAGAAAGGGTATGAAATGGTTTATGAGCAGTAAATGCAAGCCCGAGTAATCTAACTGATGGCATTGTATTACTTTTCAGGAATTATTTTAACCCAATTTTTGAATACATTTTAAAATTTAGTCACCCCAATAGTTAATAATTACATTAAAGGAGATGCCAACAATGACTCAATGTCTCCTGTGCCCCACTCCCAAATGATTACAATTCACTTAGAGCTCATGAAGGTGTATCGTCAGCTCAAATCATATTGAATGTTTTACCTCCCACTGTACATTAACATGCCTTTGTTAACACAGAGTTTTAACTGCAGTCAGGCAGCACAGTTGTCTATCTTTTAAAGTGCCTCTGGAATTCCACACAGTTCTTCCTGGTTTTCAGTAACCTAAATTATTTTGACATCTGTGAATATGCCACCTTGGACTTCACCTTTTCCCAAATAATTAATAGACACATTAATTAATCATTTCCCTGCATTTTTAAAAGAGCTCCAATATCAGCTCTATTGTTTATGTGAGGAACACAGTACAGGGAAAATGTTAATGATAAGCCAAAATGTTAACCTGTTTCCTGGGTTATTGCCTGTAAAAATAACCATTAGTTGGTATTTTTGAAATTAGAAATTATTGCTAAATAAAATCTAAAGGTAATTCCTTACTCTAGGCTTGCCTTAAATAGAAGGAAGTCACAGTCTCCAGTTATTCCGTGCCAAAGGCGAATACTAATGCCAAAATGAAGATGTCTTTAAAGAGAAAATGCTGATTGTACCACTTCTGTTTGAAAAGAAATGTATCTGCAGGTCTCAAGTGCAGGAATGTGTCTTGGAAAAACAGTGTCTCAGATAAAAAGACAATTCAGCACACAGGTGAAAAACAGTGTCTTAAATTTCACCTAGAAGTAAATCTTGTAACCCGTTGACAAGAGCAGGGAGAGCATTTAATAATAAAGCTCCAATAAGTGCTTTTTCATTCTGAGAATAAATTTAAAGATCTGGCTTCAGATGGATTTCACTGCAATATTCGGATTTAGCCAGGTTTAGCTCTGGACTAATAGTAGTAGCAGTAGCTGTAATAGTTATTTCAGAGGTAAGATGGTTACATCTTTGGAAAATACAGAGAAAAAAAAGGAATCTGGTCAAAGTATCTTCTTTTACATATTCAAATAGCAGAGAATCTCTATTTTTGAAGTAGCAGCCTTTTGGTGCAGAAGGTGGTGCTCTAATTTACTTCATGGGACTATTCATACTTGCTGTGGTTTTCAAAAGCTTGAAGCTTATGAGTTCCTATGGAAAGCATCAGAGATTAGCCAATTTCTAAAAATCCACAAAGCATCTGTTTGCACGTCCCTGTGCTGAAATAGTGATAGTGTCATATTAATTTCTGCATTTTTGGTTCCGTTTCCTAATTATTTATGAGCTTTTAAAATTCTTCCTTGAACACTTCAGGAGATTGTGGGACAGTGATTGAAGATTCTCTTTTTTGCCATGACAGATAGTTTCAGTTTATGAGAGTAAACAAAACTGAGTAAAACTGGGAAAATAATCTCTGAACAGATTAAAGAGTAATTAATGGATTTTCTGTGGAAAGTAGATAGAAGTCACTTTTTAGGTAATCCGTCCTGTTTTTTTAGGAATGAAAATGACTTTCTTATACACCCCACCCATTTAGAAAGACAGAGATTCAGATGGTTGTAATACAGTTGGCACATCAGTTACTATCAGTAACTTCTGTCAGTTTTAATGCCTGCAGTTTGTTTTCTGCCCTGGAAGAGTTCCCAGGTACAAACAATACTTTACACAGCTTTGTTGGTGGCAGCTGATATTCTTTCAGTTCTGAATTTCATATTACTAAAAAGACCCTGGGAGAAAAACTTAGGGAACAGCAAAAATAATCCAGATGGAAACAATGTGAGACAAAATTGGTTTGTGGGGACAGAGTTTAAAAGTGAGGCATACACAGCTTTGTCAAGAGGTGACTGCAGAGGAAAGGTGGTAGGAAACAGAGAGCAGTATACAAATAGAATATAGTGGCTGAAGGTTTTTCAGCTTCAGGAAATCCACGTGGTTTAAAAAGATACAATTATAACCAATATAATGAAAGTGAGAAGAGAAAAAAAAACAACCCAGGTATATGAAGAGTTTAGTTTGTAAAACAGTTTAGTAATTAAAAATTTAAGTTAGGAGAGGATTCCTTCTAAGAAAAGCTGTGAAAGAGACTGTGGGTAGGATTCAGCTCCACATTCAGACAACTAGGAGAAGTATTGATAGTGGAGATGCTCACATGTGAGTGGGAGTCTAAGCCTTGTCAGAATCAAGGGGGCTCTGGGACTTGCTCATTTGACTATATGTGGGCATCCACTGTCATTTAAGTTGCCATCCAAAGGATGTGACAGATCTAGCACAGGTTGTAGGGAGACTTGTGCCCCTCTGGGCTGGGCAGGTTTTGGTAGCTGGAACTTGCTGTGGGGCTCTGTGTGCTACCAACAGCATTGGCAAAATCTCCTTCAATTTTGAGGAAGCTGAGCCTCCCCCACACCGGGCTTATGTGCAGACACCTACTGCAAACACCTAACGTGATGCTTCAGAGTCCAGAGCTGAACCCTGCCTTAGCTGCGTTTTTCATTTAATCTTTCTATGACAAGGCAATTTCTGTAGTTAAATCATAAAGTCTTCTACAGATTATAAAATGACCTCAGGTAATAAAGGATGTGGAAATTAATTCTGATGTGTAATTAAAATGCGGTCTTTTCTCTTACAATGATCTTAGAATAACGTGGTTAGATTTTAGTGTTTAACTGATTGAGATTTTGAAAATTTTGAAAATTATTTGCGTATTTCCAACTTCTGTGAAATCTTTTGGGGTAGTAAAAAACTAAGCAAAAGTATTCCAAATCCTTTCCTATTACCATCTCTGTTTATTTTGGTAATGTCACATGTTCCATAATTCTAAATACCTTAATTATTTAGCATTATCTGAATAATATGTAATAAAAAGAGACAAATCATCATGTTTTTTTCAGTAGTAAGTGCATCATACCTGAGTAAATGACCTGACTTTTCCATTAGAGATGACATGGCATGCTCAGAGTACTCACACTCAAAAGAAATGAAGATTTATTTTTAACAGTTTGATGAACATTTAAATACAGAAGTGCTTCAGCAAATATTTCCAATAGCTTTTCTCTTTCTGTATCTAGTTCATGTTATAAATAGCACATGATTTTTACTTTAAAAATATTCTGATATTTTAAGAATCAAAATATAAGCATGTGTCTCAGAATTTAGTACATGCGATGTTTAGGTCAAATGAATTTTCACACTCACTAGCTTCCATAGGAAAATAAAGTTTTTCTAAAATTTTGAGGACAGAGGGGAAGGAAAAACAACAGTAAACCAGTTTGTTTATTTTCAAGTAAATTTTAATGAAATATGATTTGATGTATTTTACCATCTACTTGACATACAATGAAGTCAATTAACTATATTCTCTGAGGACCATATCTATTTCCCTAACTCGTGAACAGTCGCTCCATAACAACACATTTTCAGAAAAAGCTGAGTTTAACAGCTCAGTCTTAGTGGCTGGTCATAAAACCACACTTCAAAAAGATGACAGAACCAAGATAAACTATAATTCACAACATAAAAACAAACCAAAAAGCTCAAGCCTTAAAACAAAATGTTTTATTGTCTGAAGCTGAAAGAATTGACACGTTAATATTCTGTATTGTGCTTTGCTCCCGCTTTTATCTTCAATAAAGGATGACAGTGTTACAAAGTTCTGGAAGAGGTCGAGTACTGTCACTTTTATCAAATGTGGTATCAGTATTTTTCTTCAGTGATTTTGGAACAACATTAGCTGCTCTACCTTAGCTTAGGAAGTGCACTGACTGCTCGCCTTGTACCAGCATTTGATTCCTGCATTGAAATGTAAGGTAGCACTGAGGAAACCAATTAAACACTCAGGAGACAAGGGAAATCCCTGTTTGGGATGTATAAAGAAAATGGTAGTTGCCTTTGAATGTATTTTATTATTGGTTTGCCCTCTTTGTCAGTGTATTTCCAAGTACTGAATCATTATGTAGGTTGAAATCCTTTATCATGCAGTTTCACGGAATGGTTTGTTAAGACTGGAAAATGAAGGACTAACCTAGTTGTTGAAAAATATGCTGGCATTTCCTCATGTTTGGCTCTCAGGTGTGTAACCCTCTGTCTGAACTTCTACTTTAAGTTGCATTTATTATTACTATCTTATGAAACTTGTTTGACACTTTGAGGTATTAAAGAGAAAAAACTCTTATGTTAAATAAGAAAGTAACAAATTCTGGCTGTTTAACAGCTGTCATCAAAGAGCAACCTTGTGAGGGAGGAATTACCTGATCGTCTTAGCTATGTATAGTAGCCAGGGATATATGACCTGTGGGTTTTTTTTTTGTAATTAGGTAGCTGTCTTATTTCAGCACATGTACAGTACATGTCAGTGTTGGTTTTGCACAGGGATCTTTGCTGCTAATTTCACATGACAACAAAATTATGCACCTTAGTGCACAGTCGAAACATAAAGAAAAGGACTTTGGTTTTTCTTTTCTGATCTATAAATTAGTAGAACTTGTCAGATTACTCTGAATGAAAGACACTGTTATATATATTTCAGGAATATAAATAAATGTTGAATATCAGTGTTTACTTGTGGAAAATTCCTTGCAGAGCAATCTAAGAGTGCTAGTAATTACTGAATTATTGAATAATTTTATGTAAGTAATTTAATGTCACATTTTCTTACATTCATATGTGGAGCCAGGAAAAAAGCTCTGGTTTTGCATACTAGATTGCAAATAATAAATTTAAAGGTACCGGATTGACATACATGATGTATATGGTACTGGACTGATATATTTGTGATGCAAATGCTTCCTAAAAGAGGAGACATGAGCAGAAGAAATCAGCAAATAAATTTTTGTTTTGTGTCAATGCATTAAACAAATCTCTAATGACTCCATTAAAAAAAAAAAAAATAGTAAGAAAGCTTGTTTTACAGCGATTGTAACTATTAGGGGAACAGAGTAGATTTGATTGGAAATAGGATACCCAAATCACTTGTGTATTTAAGTTGGAGGACAGGCTTGTGATATGATGACTCCCCAAAGCCTTCATCACTGTAAGTAGGAGCTGAACAAATAACAGAACGAGTGGGATGCCAGGGGTTAAGCAGCCTTTCAACTCCAAGATATTCGGCAAGTGAGAACAGGGGAAGCACTGATGAAGGCGGGGGTTGGGAGGAATAAAGTGCACTGCTAATTTAACGCTTCCTTTGGTAGAACAGGGCTCTCTTATTGATCAGAAACTTACAGATTTATTGGAGAAACTCAGATGGACTTTTGGTGCACTGTAGAGTAAGAACCTATTCAAATTTTTTTACTTTTTAGATAATGTATGTTCAGTCTTAGATCTAGTCCTCTACCAATTATTACTGAAGTCAGGATATTTCAGGTAAGTAAGAATGCAATTCAGTTTTTATTGTTCCAAAAAGATCCATTAAAAATAGCAAAAAAATTCTGCCCATTTTCAACAAAGAAATTAAGATTTGAAAGCATAAAACTAGATACAGCAATTGCAGTGGGAAACAGAGTAGAAAAGGAAGCTTAGTTCCTTCAATCAATAGCCTTCTCTGTACCTTTTGTGCATGCTCCAGTAGTTCTCCCATCCTTCTGTATTAAGCCACTTTGTAGGATTAGGACAGATGAGTGATTATAGCTAAAATCTAAACCCCACTGGGATAAGGTCAAAACTTTCTTAATCTCTTCCTCCTCCTTCAGTGATAGAATTTTGCATGTTTTTCCTTGAAATGGCCCAATGTGGGGATCTCAGTCCTGTATGCCACAAGTGTACTGAGGGCTTTGTAGCACCCACCTCAGCATATTGTACCCAATTATGCCCCATTCTATGCTGATTCTCAATGGAATTTCAATAGGATTACAGTCACTCTAACAACTCGGAAATACACAAATTTTCGCTGAGCACTGGCCTCCAAGTCAAGAAAAATGCAAACTGCTGTTGGAAGGACATAATTTGGTACTGGGCTAGAGTTTGTGCTTTGGGACTTCTTTTTTTTCCAGAGCCAGAGTAATGTAAAAAGGTTTTCATGCAAATGAAAAACCATCTATACAGGAACACTGCCCAGAGGTGAGCACAAAGGGAACATATTGCAGCATGTATTTGGCAAGTCAGAGAAACACTGGCCACACTCTTCTTGCATCTGTGTAGCAACACATCTTCCTCCATGGAGAATTCCACTGATTTCAAATAAGTAATTATGTTTATTAATATAATTATGTTAGCACAAGAGCTCTCTCTAGTGGAGCCAATGATACTTTACTGGTTCTGTTGCTCAGATACTGAAAAACAGTAGAAATGTTTAATCCTAATATCTCCCAAATACAGTTAATGTCAGAATGGCATTACAGCCTCACAGCATATAAGGAATGCTGTGTTTATGAAATACTTAAAAACATAATTCACAAAAGGTACTGGAATTAAGTTTTTGCCACTCACTGACATCACTGCCCTCAGCAGAGCTTGGATATTTTTTTTTTGAAGGTCTTAATGAGCCTGCTCAAGAGGAACATGAGATTGTTTCTGAATGTCTAATTGTGTTTGCCAAACACCATTTTCTGTCAGCCATGTAGCTGGCTTTATATCCAGAAGGAAGCAGACATTGAGAGAAAAATCTTAGAGAGGTGTGCAGCAATAGCTCATTTTATATTAATCAAACATTGGTTCTGTTGACTTACAGGGTTCCTTTGCACCTACTGGTATGGGTAAGGGGAAAGAAAATTTTATGATTCTGCTTTTGGAGAAAGCAGGAATCAATTTACACTGGATTTTTTTTTTTTTTTTTAATGTATCTATATTTTTATTTTAAAAGGAGTTTTCAGATTCTGATGTGTATATTTCATAGGTACAATTATTTTTCCCCTGAATTTTGAAAAGCCCCTTATGAACTGCTAAAGAAACAAAATAGTTCTGATATGGAAACTATATTGCTTGGCTTGGAAACCAGTTAAACTGCCTGTAAAAATAGCATGTGTCTCTGATGGAATATGGTAAACAGGGAGGTGCCCCCAGTTTTAATGTTACGGTCAGTGTTGTTCTAACAAATCAATTTATGCTAGTGAGTAGTGAGCTGATAACATCTGTAGCAGACAGTTATTTGGATTAGCTGCTATCAGGAAGGATTATGACAAACTAGGCAAGCTATGAGCTGTGGAGTAGTTGAGGAAGTTGAGGCAAACCACAGATGGAGGAATCAGAGAGCTCTTATAGCCTGGCTACTCCTTTGTCTTCCTTTCAGATCAGACAAAGAAGTGTAGACCCGCCTTAGATAAAAATCTTAGTGGGAGCAGTTAAAAACAGTTCCACTGATGCAAAAACGAAATGTTTAAGGAGGCTAGTGCTGAGGACATAAAACGCAGAGGTCTGAGGGTTTTCTCTTGGCTTTGTGGTCTGCATGGTGCCACCAGAAGAACTGGCAGATAATTCATGAAGGATTTGCAGCCTGGAAACCTATCCTAAATGTAAGCAACTATGCCCTATTCTTAAGAGGTCAATTTGTTTGTTTGTTTGTTTTAAAAAATATTTTAGATAGGAAAATCTAATGGATGTGGATCCATCTTTCTAGGCAGTAGCCTGGTTGAACTTCATGTAGTTTCAGATGATTGAGGAGACAGTGGTCCAGTTCCCTCATTTTCCCCAGAAATCAAATCTTTTCAAAGAGAGGCATGCATTTCTATCTGTCATGGCTTCTCCTACATGGCTTCTTTTTTGTGTGCCTGGCCCATGATGGGACTTGGGCTGAAGAAACTGTCTAATAACAACCGGTAATTTTTCTGAGGAGCCTGTTTGATGAAGAATTCCTGGGGAGCCTCTGAAAGTCTCAATGTCTGCAAGACAGCATTTATTTGCCTCTTCTTCCTCCTGCCTGCTCCATGTTGTAGCTAATGTTCTTTATAACTTTGGGTGTTAGCTTTTTATGATTTTTCTGTTTCTTATAAACCTTTAAGACTCCTTCAGTAGGAATCATCCTTCTCGAATATCATCAGAGACAAATGGGATGGTATTCTTGCAAACATTTGCACTCCTCACCTCTGGCCTCTTTTAGAGGAGAGAAATGTGCACCTCTAAGGGCTCAGATCATGTCCTTTTAAAAATGACATGTAAAGTAGGTCATGTGAATCCTGAGTTAAAATGCCTTATTTTATGCCCAGTTTGAGTAGGAATAGAAAAGTGAAAGGACAGTCTGCTGCTGCTACCACTTCATGACCAAGGCAAGAGTTTTCTTTCCTCTTTTATGTGATAGCACAAAATTACTCAAAGGTGTTACCAAGAATCTAACAGAAAGCATTTTGGAGAGCTGAAGAAATGCAACTGAGAGACTGATGTGGCTTGCAGCAGCATTATTTCTGGTGAGGAGAAGAAGAGCTCGGCCTGTCCATCCACTGTGTTTGATTTTGGCAGGGCTGGCAGGTGGAAGGTGGTAGTTTTTCTCTAAGACTGAACACAGTGATGTGGCCATCACTTGAGTCTGAAACTTCAGCTGTTGAAATGGTTACTTTTACACCTTTACTTCCTCTAATAGGTGTTCACTTCAGATTTCATTTTCATGTTGGCATTTGAAGAAGAGTAAGCCTCCTTCATGCCTGCCTTCTTTTATTCCTTTTCTTTTTCAATTTGTGCAATACAGAGCCAGGAATCCTGACAACAGCAGATAAATTTAAATTTCTGGATTGAACAGTTAGTGTCTCGAGTGTTTTATTCATGGGCACCATATGCAAAAAGTTAGTAGTTTTTTTCTATTGTGGAAAAGTAATGTCATGTTCAGAACTGCCAGAATTACTTGAATTTGACTTAGCTGTGTTTTCAGGTGAACCTAGAAATAAATGGAAAGTCGAAAAAAACAGCTACATGTTAAATACATAGTATACCTGTAGTTTTAATTCTTTTAGGTCAAAAAATATTCAAATGCATTCACAGTATTTTTGATTGAAAGAATTTGTAATTGGATTTCCAAACATGCTGCTTTCATCTTGGGCAGTACAATATGCACTTTGATAATAACATGGCAATGTCATTAGAAAGAAGTCCATTTACTAGTTTGGGCATAAAATGAGATACAGAAGAAGACAATAAAATGCTTTCTAACATAATGCACCTTATTTTTTATTGTATTCAATAGAAGCATGATGAATAAGTAATCTTATAAGTGCATCAGAAGTACACCTTGGTTGATCTCCTAGAGGTGCTGAGATTTCACTGCTATCGAGATTACTCATAAAAACAGCTTGATTTCTAATAAAGTGCATAGAACTTTATAATAGATCAAAATATGTGCCCACAAGGTGCTTAGATCATCATGCTGGAAGAGACAAACTTCCACACTTTAGAAGTAATCCAAGAAAGAAAATTAAATTAAGATGAAAAGTAACATCTTCAAAACTACTTATTTTTTAAAAAATAAAGCCCACAAATTATAATTTCCTTATTTCCACTTATTCACACAGTTTTACTTGTAGCTGAGCTATACATCTATAAGCTGTTCTGGGCATAAGCTACATTTCCCCCTATATTTAATGGTATCTCATGCAAATTAGATTTGCAGCAAACTAATCTGGTCCAAGTAGTAAACGTCACTGCTTGAATTATTTTATTCATCCATTCCTTTTTTTTTCTATAGCATTTATGCAATTACCACAGCTAGTGGGATTCTCCCCTCCCTCCCGCCATGAAATCAGAAAAAATTAAATCCAAGGAACCTAAATAAGGTTTGCAATTTTTTTCTAGCCTTTAAAAAAATAAAAATTCTCAGAGAAAGAGGAAAGATCTTTATTTGCTTTCAAGGCATCCACAATTTAAAATTTAATAACAGAACATATGTAATTTTCCTGACAATAACAGCACTTATTATATTTATAGGAAATTCTTGAATCTGGGTGATTTTGCAAGCTCAAAGACAATAGCAAAGACAGTGCTGTAGTTCTTTGTCAGAAGGTGTGCATCTCTGGATTTGGACTTTCAGCATTTCATACATGGCAGGTCTGTCTGCTCATTAATAAAGACATTCTTAGGACTACAAGTCCTGATTACAAATGGTATTTGTTTTGAATTTTGTTGTTCACGGGGAGAAAAGGAGCTTTTTGAATTGATCTTCATTTCCTTTTAAAAATACATTTGAATGACATACTTTATTGGAAAAGGTATTGCAAAATGAAAACTGGTAATTGTTCTTGCTTTTGAAAATATGCATTGATACTAATGTTTTTCATGTTAATAATATATTTTCTCTAAAACTACTGAAACTGAAAATGGTTGGGGGTTCATTTTTCATACTGAGCTTTCATAGTCTGCATCTACTAAATGACAGATCTTTATGAAAGCCATGCTTCCTCTTGAAAAGATTTCATTTGAAACCTTAATGAATCAGTCAGGGACTTGTTTTACTGTTTCTTGCCAAATATAGTCTCTGAGAATCCTTTTCTGTTAAGTAAAAGGTTGGCTATGAATTCAGTTTAAGGATACAAAAGGTACAAAAACCAAATTGGGATGTATTGTAAGAATTTACAGTGGAAAATATCAGCTACTACAATGGCTGATTAATAGTAATTTATTGCTCATACAGAGAATATATCCTAGCTGGATTTAGATGGTCTCATGCTAATTGTTGCTATAGTGAATTGAGTCTTCTGTAAACAATAGCCAACATTTTCCAAAATAGGGTACCAGAGATTTTGAGATAATTGTATTCAGAAAATTTTATTTATTTAAAAATAAAATGAGTCATTTCAATGGTTTCAGGTATTTTTTGTTTTCCATGTTGAAAGTGTTTAGTATAGAAAATTGCCAAAACTGAGTAAAAAAAAAAGGAGATTCAGGTCATTAAAGGTTGAGCAGCAGCATAGAATAAGAATTTAGAATTTAGAAACTCCTCTGAAAATAATATATTTAACTTATAAACATAATATTATCCTTCTTTCTTGTTTTGTGAGTGAAGATAAAAATCAGTTACTAACAATACTGGTCCAATGTACACATATTTCACTACTTCTCTTGCAAAAAAGCTTCTTTATTTAGCTGGTTTGCCCTAATACTAATGTTAAGCTTATGTGATCAGAGATTTTGCAGATCAGAAGTTATGTAAGATTCATGTAAAATGCAGGAAAGAGAAATAATCTGTAAGCAAATAAACCTTATTTGGTTATATTTTCCCCTATATGTTAAAAAAAAAAATTCTTAGTTTGTGATAGAAACGGATTCATCCTTGTTGCACTGCTTCCTCGTCCCAGAGTGTGAGAAGAAATCCAACCTGTTTTGCTCAGTTCCTTTGTTTTACTGGGAGGGTGGACATTTTTCCCCCTCAGCAGATTCTGTGATAGATGACCTTACATACAGAAGCATTCCATGATTTTGTTTTCAGTTTTCCCCCGTGATTTGCTAAACCAAATAAATTTTACTTTTAAAACAGGCTTGGTTTCTTAGATAGATTACTAGAAATGATGGTGTGCTGTGTGATACATACTGTGATTTGTAATGAATAAAGTCAAATATCATCTTCAAAATCAAGAAGAGAAACCAAAAACTAAATCACACCTCTCTCAGATTTTCCAAACTGACATGCAAGTGACCTGAAAAAAAGCTGAGAAATTATGTGCCTTCAGCAATGTTTGCTTTTTATAAATATTAGAAAACTAGGAAAAGTTCCAGGAAAAAGAGTGTCCCTCTTGTTACTTGGAGATGACAAGAGGACATGTGACAAGAGCTGGGAAATGGTAGGGTGGGTTTCATGCTGTGGCAAACTATGAGAACACCCTGTGGTCACAGCAGTTCATAAATAAACAAAAAGTTCAGGATAAAATTAATGCTGGCCAGAATGGTCTCATGCAAAATTGACCTTTGTTAATCAAACTTGCTTCTTCTCTTTGAAGATGATATAGTGGATAAACAAATAGGTGTGATGCACCTATGCACTTAAAAGGCATTTGACTGTGTACAGCATGCTGTTCTACTTTTAAAAACTTCTATCATGATACAATGTCAATAAAACACATGTCCAATAGATTAAGATCTGTCTGGCTGACAGGTAAAGCAGGAAGCTGTCAATGATAAGCTGTCTTGGAGTGTAGGTGTTTCTTATGGTCTTCTGCAGACACCGGGCTCAGCATGGTGTAAACAGGTCTCAGTGTTTGTAAAGCTCACATGAGATCACTGCTGAAAGATTAACTGAATAGTAAAAAAATCACAAGGATAGCAGTCTTGTGTAGAGACTGGGTCACTTGTTCAATGCTTAATCTTGATTTGTTTTTCTCCATAGGGAGCCACTGGTTTCAAATGTGGTCTGTGACCTACATTCTCATTCAGCAGATATCAGAGTAGTTCAACGATGAGTTGTAGCCTCAAAATCTAGGAATTTATGCATTGGTGGCATCTCTGTGGTAAAAGCCACAGTGGAATAAGGTTAAGGGATTGGTGGGAAGATTTGATGGATTTCTAACCAATAGGTTAGGGACATCTGGCAAATCACATGTGCAGATGCCCAGAAGAGGTTTTCAAGTGTATAATAAAGTTTACCTCTCAGATGGAAGAGACAGATGTCTTGCCCTTGCTGGGACATTGCAGTTCTTCATGAACAGAGGGACAAAATATAAACTCTGATGGGAGACATCAATTGCCAAATGTAGCTCTTTGGATAATACCTCATGCTGGTGGTATTTATTCAGCATTCAAGAATGCTGATGAGTAAATAACATGCAGTGGAGAGTATCAGACTTAGCTGCTATTTCTGGTCTTAATCTTTTTATTTCCTGGGGCTGTGTGTGTGCAATGCTTGTGGGCCTTGTGAGTAACATTTTGGGTTCTCCTCCAATAATTCACTCAAAATTTTGTAGAACAATGTGTTGATGGGACTCCTTCTGTATCAGCAGCATCCAATGGAAGTCCTTTTTGCAAGTAAGGCTTCTAGTTTTCTGCAGTATTACACCGGCAAGTAAAAGTTCTGTGATTTATTTATTTAGAGATAGATGGATCTAGATGATTATTTTAAATGAGGGTCTTACTGAATCAAAATAATAGAGCACAAAATGTATTAAGTGTAATTTCCTTGAAGGAGGAAGGATGTGCCACTTAGATTTTTGGGGTAGCCAAAACTGACTGTGCAAACAGGTGCACAGAGAAATTCAACCCTTAGATATTTCTGAACCTCAGTGTTAGTTAGTTTCAAACTAACCTTTGGAAAAAAGAAATAAAATAAAAGAATCAACTGTTTCTGAGAATATATTGAGAAAATAGTGTTCCACTGCTAGTGAGATAGAGTTTTTCTTTGATTACAGAGAGCAAGGAAGATTATTTTTGATGTTGTTGTTTTACTTATTTCATCAGAAATAATTTCCATGCCTAAAAGGGAGGCCAGTATTTTGTTTCTTCTGATACACTTTCTCTATTGCATTTTAAGCAAAGGCAAAGGGCTTAGAAGTCTGAGACAGATATTCTTTTGCTCTAGTATATCAACTTATATCAATATTTCAGATTTATATTTATTTTCTTAATCTATTTTTCTCTCCCAGTGACAGCTACAACACTCCATCATGCTCTTGCTTTGAAACAAAACTGATGAAAGCTGTGAAGATGTACATGTGTTTCGTACTGAGTTTAGCAAAATGTAAGATTAAAAAACATTCAGAAGGACAAGCATATTTTGAAAAGTCATGAAAGAGAGACTATTGAGAATACACTCGTTCAAAGTAAAAATTTCTATTGATTCTCAGGAGCCAGCCCTCTGGTCTTGACTTTCTAACATATTGGACCAAGATGAAAGGGATATAGCTTCAGAAAGGCTGTGTATAAAACTAGACACTACACAAATAATTTGGAATTTTCCTTTTAGCAGGAAGAAATGCTTATAGGTGTAATGTTATGTGTCTTTGTAAAGGCAACCTAATGGCATGTTTTTCAGCATTTCTTTGGATGCCTGGTCTCCAACAATATTTTTGCTGTTGCTTTCCTGGTATTTGTCTTCTAACAACAACATGAAAGAAGCAATTAATGACTGTGCATGTATTGGAATACTTCCAGAGCTGTGTTCCAAGTATGGACTGTATTTTTCATCAGAAGTCCCTGGTATCTAAAAAGTAGCTGTACCTATTAATAGCTGGTGTACTTTTTGTAGAGAAACTACAGAATTTATTAAAGAAATTACTTGTTTTGCACATTTTTGGACCTATTATTCATGAAACAAATAAGATTGAGGTAAGTTCCAGAAACAGAGGAGTAATCACATCTAATTTCTATCAGTCACACATGGTTTGCAAATGGCATTGAAAAGAATTGTGTTGCAATAACATAGTCAACAATAAACACTCACAATAATTTCTGACATTTGTCTCCTATTGTGGCTTTTCAATCTGTACATTCTTACTTATATTTTTGGTTCAAAATCATCATGCAAAAATGACAGAACTCCAATTTCCTTTCAGTTCATCCATTTTCATCATGCTTATCCTCCTAGAAAATATTTTAATATATTCCTCTCACAGCATTAAAAGATCAACAATCACTTGTTGCTCAGGTGCTGGTTCTCTGGATCTATTTATATGGGCTTGGTGATATTTCCACCAGCTAAACAGTGTAGATACCAAAAATTTTGTAATTAAAATTTTGTGCAGATATACCAAATCTGGACTTCCCTCTTCGTGTCAGCAGTGGCTGCTGTTCAACTGTCTGGTACTCCTTCTACAAATGTACTAAAAAAGCCCACTGTGTCAAATAGAAAGGAGATTAAAAGACAGGGAAATAAGATTTTCAAAACCATTTTCATTGAAGTCAGCTGTGCTGAGGGTCATGAATGTTTTTTGGATTCCAGGTTCAGTCTAATTAAGGATTCCGGTCCACTGAATCTCTGGGCTGGGACACCCAGCACCAAGTCCCTGACTTCAGAAGGGGCATTGATATATGGACTCGTACATTATGAGATACTATATCTGGCACTTGTTTTCTCCCCATCAAACAGGGGAAGAGCCTGTGGGAAGTTGAGGTCTGTCTCTGGAGTTCATCCAACATCCTGGCAGCATTGAAAGGAGCAGGCCCCTTTTCCAGCCTAGGAGCCCTGCTGTTCTCCTTATGTCAGCTGAATTCAGGTGATGGGAATGAAAGAAAACCAATCCAGGAAAATAAGTTAATGGTTTGGACTTTTTTTTTTTTAAACCAGGTGGATGAGTCAGACTCATTTATGTGTAGCCATAGTGATTGCCACAATGAACTGGATGAAGGAAACACTTATTTTATGAGTGAGAACCCAAAACTTCATTATTTTCACTCTATAGTGTCTAGAAGTAGCATTTATTTTGTAAAATACAGACCTTGCCAGAGCAATTTGCATCATGGTGCCTTGGGAGTGTATTCTCACAGGTCACATTCGGACATGGCGGGAATCAGAAAATCCTTCCTCCCTCCCAGGGTCTGGCTGCAGACCTTGGCCTTTGTGGGCTCTGTGGGAAGCCACATCCTTCCCCCTCGCCTTCTGTCAACACCTAGGTGCCTCCACTCCCACAAAAGAAAACCAGCTTGCAAGCTGACAGAGGTCCTTGGTGTTTCGGCCAGGTCCACAACAAGATGAAAACCAAATGTGTGGTCCACAGCATGTACTGACCTAGGAGTTGGAGGTGAATGGAAGTGTAACAGGATTCAAATATACAAAAAGCTTCTGACAAGACAAAAGGAACATTGATTTTAAAAAAATTACTTCTTTAATTTGTGGTGGGTAATTCAGGGAGGAATGGGTTTAAAATTCAAAATGGAATATATAGGGCTCATGTTAAAACTGTTTCGTTGTGGTAAAGAAAGAAGAATAAATTGGTTGTATGTAAAGACCTCCAGTGATGAAGGTGCCAAAGCCTAGACAATATTTCTCAAGAATGACATAAGTGTAGTAGATTTTCTTTGGGGAATGAGACTGGACAGGATGACCTCCTGAGGTACCTTCCAGACCTTTGCCTCTATAAACTTTATTTGAACTGACTTGGAGACCACAGGCAGAATGTTTTAAAGGAAGCCCATTACCCAGTTTGTCTGGATACCACATGCCCTCTTATTTCCTAAGCATTTCTGGGCCCATCTCTACAAGATTCTCTGTTGTCTGGGCTTTGACTTCCTGAGGCCAACACATTTTCTGTAGGAATACCTGGCATCATCCATTGTGATTGAGCCCTCAGACCTGATTTTACTTGTGTGAAACGTGAAAGCAATTATTTGTGGTTTAATGCTAGACTCTAACGTCCAGAGAGGATTTAGATTTACAGAGTATTATTTATAGATGGGAGCAAATATCTCATCCTTAAGGAACCTCCAAAGCTTCATTAGCAAGTTTGGACTGGAGTGACTCAGCAGAAACATAAATTAAAATGTTAAGTTTTGTAGATGTGCCACAGGATGGGACAAAGCATATGTTTATGTGCTATGAAATAAAATGTGAAAGAGAATAAGGATTACAACAAGCCTGTAAGAAACACAAAGAATTTGTTGCTGCAATATTGTTTGTCTTGTGAAGGAAACCATGGCGTGTATTTCTTAGTAATGTCAGCTGATGGAGCTGAGACCATAAAATGTTCCTTGCCACTAGCGGAACATTTCTATTGCCAGTTATTGATCGTATTACTAGTTATTGTGAAAAACATATATTATAAATTGCTTTCCTTTTTCTTTTTCTTTTCGCTTATGTGAAAAGTTGCTGTGCAGAGAGCAGAGGAAGTTACTGCCATGGAAATTCTTTGGAGAAACAGAGGGGTACCTTTCCTCTCCACAGCCTAAGTTTAGAATACCAAATAACAGGCAGGCAGGCACGCAAGCAGGCTTGTCAAGTGCCTCACTTTTTCAAGAATCCTTGTTTGTTTGTGGTGGCTGCCCAGTTCCCACTGATGGCCTGCAAGTCCCAGGCTGGCTGAAACAGCCTGCTCTTTGATAAGAGTATCTCAGTAGTGCAGATGATGAGCTTATACTGAGGCACACAGAGCTGCAAATGCTTCTGAACAGTGTTCAAAAGCACTGCTTATGCTCAAGTGGTAGGAAGGCATGCAAAACAGTTTGGCATTTAAGCTATGATTAAATGCACATGTAGGAAAATCAAATCACAAAAAGCAAAATACCAGGAGATAGATCAACTAAGTCTAGCTAAACCCTTTGCTGTTATGGCTGCCACAGATCAAAATGTTCCAGACAAAAGATGTCTCTATTGTGTTTCTGATGCAATTTAAATTTAAGTTGTAACCTTCAGTTCCATAGCATTTGATGTCTACATTTTTTCTCCTGATCAGGATAAGTGGTTATTGGATTTTTTTGTTTTCTGAGCTGTAAGAATAACAATAAAATTCCACCTCTCCACATCATCTTTTTTGAGGCGCATCTAAACCCCCAGCTTCCCCACTGAAAGGCCTATCCCTTCCATGCAGCTCCCTGTCTATTGCTTTCTAAGCACAATAATGTAGGAATATTAATAATTCATGTTCTTGTCTTGCTTTCATTTTCCTCTTCCCAGGCTCAGCCACAGCTAAGGTTCAGACCCTGAACAAAATGCTGGCTATAACTGCACACCAATTGCCTTGATGTGCTCTTTGGCTTCTCCTCAGAAACGACCCCCCTGGAAAGGCTAGTGGAGCACCCTTACTCCACAGCTGGGTGCTGCATGGAGCTCTTTTGCCTTTGCTGCCTCCCCTGACCACCCTTGCTGGCTCACCCAGCACTGGGTGACATGGATTGCCCTCCTGGCACAGGGACTGACCGGGACAGAGGCAGGCAGGGGTGCAGTGCCTGGTGCTGCCTTCCTCCTCTGCACTCATTCTCCCCCCTGATGGAACACAGATCTGCAGATCGGACTGCCAGTTCCCAGGCCTTTTGACTACCCCAGATTTTTTAATGCAGTTTATTAATTTTCTTCCTTCACAGAAGCTTGGTGGTTTTTTGTTTGATTCTCACTACCTATCCATGCAGTTGCCCTGTCTCTGATAATTACCCTCTCCTGGGCCCTCCCATAGCTACTGGTTTCCCTTTGTGTCCCATCATCAGAAGTGTTACACACCTCCTTTGCCATCCCCTGGATTTCTCTGCCTTTTGGACCCCTTAAAGTCATCTCTCTCATCACAGAGGTGTCCAGCTGGAGCTGACTTCTTACTAGAATTCAGTCAATTCTTGCTACTCCCTTTTCCATTGAGTTTTCTCCTAGGGGCTCATTGCTGCAGCTCTTGTCATTCAGCAGTCTTCTGCCTTTGTAAAAAAAAGAAAAATGTGATATCAATGTTTATATTTTATTTAGATAGAACACCTTAAATCCTGGTTTACAGTACTGGCTACATGCTTCCAGGACTGAATATCAACATATACTTTCGGTCTGAATGGCTTTTATTGTTTTTCCTTTTCCTCAAAAAAGTGTCAAAAGCAGATAATGCTGTTTATCATATAACAATTTAAGATGATTTTAGAAATAATCCAAAAGGTTTTTCCAAGCTGTTCCTTTCATGTGCTGAGTTCTTCTGAGAAGGAAATTATTTTCATCCACTTTTTAATGGCTTAATGATTTGTATGAAATACAGGCTTATTAGTTATAACCATTCCATATTTCTCAGAGAGAGATAAAAGTTTTTTGAATGAAAATGCCGCTGAATAAGTTATTTGATAGACTGATTACCACTACTGGCTCTTATTACACAAACATGAATATGTCACTTTATTTGTCAATACCTCGGGAGTGTAAAATTAGCCTTTCACTGACTGGCTTTATAGCTGAGCAGTAAGAATTTCTTCATCAAAAGTGAAAATAATTTGATTTTGTTTTAGTAGCGAAAGGAGATTTTTTAAGTCAAGTTGCTTTCATGGTTCTCATGCCTTTGAACAATAAAAGAAAGGGATAGGTATAGCAAATAAAGTTATCTGATATCTGTTACCTGGAAGCAGAGGTTCCTTGTCAACGATAGGTCAAGAAGAGAAAACATAATCAAAATCAAATATGCCTAAAATAATTATGCTTTACAGTCTTATATTTTGTTTCTTATAAAATATTTTAAGTGACTCAGAGAGGAGGATGCTAAAGGATGCACTGACTGGAGATCTGTGCCAGTAATTAGCAATCTTGGATCATGAAGACCTTATATGTGATTGCTTTCCCCTGTGCCAGGAATATTGTTCTGAAAATAAATGTTAGGCAAAATAATTTTTTAGCTAAACTTTGGTTAATATCTCTAATTTCTTCCATGTAGCCTATAGAGAGATAAAGCATTACAAAAAATAGTGGTGGTTTTTTTTTTTTTTTTTTTTTTTTTTTTTTTTTAATTGCCCCTTCCCTCCAAGATGCACAGATAAGGGAGGTCAAAATACAGCACTTCATGTCTGGGGCAGAAGCAGAACTGGATAAAGTTTCAGTATCACATTTATTCTGTGTGCAGCATTTCACCCCAGAGCTCTTCCTGCTCCTTGGCTCTCCCTTTCCAGCCTCTCACTAACCAGTACCACTTCATGGCACTTGACCTGCTGGTTTTGAGGGACAAGATAGCAGCTCTGCAGTCATCCAAGACTACTGATTATCTCTTCCAGCCTCTCATTTAACTCTGATAACACCTCAAATATCCAGTTTATGTGTTACTTTAAAGACACCTGCTCCTACTCAACAGATTTAAACTCTCAGTGTTTAATCTCCCTACTCCTACCCCCACGATGTGAATGCTGCTCTGCTCCACCACCACCCTGCAGTTCAGCTGGTCTGGATGGCACCTTTCTCCTTGTTTACTTCCATCTGTGCAAGGCTGAGGGTTCTTCTGCAGCCAAGGGTAAGCAAAACTGCAGATCCTATGGTGAGGTTCACCCTGGGTATTTAATTTTGCTCATCCTCTTTCAAAACCAGTAGCAGGAATTAGAAGGAGAACAAGCAGGGAGAACATTACTACGCTGTTGTTCACCTGGCGTTTCTCAGGCAGATACTGTTAGGAAGGTGATGCTGGAATAAATGATTCCTTGCTCCAGGTACAGGTTTTTGCCTTAGAAAATATGTCATGACTTTCTGTTGTCTTCTTTACCCTGAGACAGGGATACTTCAACTAAGTTGATAGAACACAGAAAGGTGCATTTTCTCTCTTATTCAGAGTTTTTCTCACTACTTGTGTTACAGTAAGCTCAATTGTTTGAGAACTCACAAAGCATTTTGACAGCACTTTTTTCAGCCTTCCTCTTAGAGCAACACCCTAAGTGCAGACTAACTTACAGCTGCAGTTCTGCTTTGTCTAACGCTCAGCAGTCTCAAAATCAGGCACTCTGTGAGCATAGAGACGATTCATTCTTGTGGCATTTCCTGGTTAACCAGTGCTGTGCCTTGAATTCCCACAGCTAGGTCTGCACAGCTTTTCACCTCCAGTAGCTTTTTACTTCTGTGCTCCCGGGATTTCAGATGATTCTCCGCTGCTGTGGAAATGTGTGCGAAGTCAGGTAATGGTCAATAGATTTTATCATTTCTGTAGCACAATGTTACATAGCCTTTAAAAACAAAAACTGTAAAAAAAGATCAGGAAGTTATTTGGATTAATCACTTATATTTAGTATTACAGCTGCTCTTGGGATGATTACACAATGATAGAATGGTGCAAGGGAGATCAGAATCTGGTCCCTCAGGTTTTCCTCTGCTGATCCCCTGCCATAGGAATGTAATTTCCTACCTTTTTTGGTCAATCACAGTGCCCTTTAAGCTGATTTCCTTCTTTTCCAGATTGTGGAAACAAAAAAAGATTAGATTCACAGGATCCTGTGAATCAGTTGTATCAGTTATAATATCAAATAAAAAAAAAATAATCTCCCTGATTCTAAATGCTTACAGAGAGAGCATCCTTTCTTTTAGACACATAGCAGGGCTGTGAGTTAAGCCATATCTGAGGGGAAAATGGCAAGTTTTTTTACCCAGTGATGTATTTGCTTAAGCCCTCTTTCCATTAGAGCACCTGGATCTATAACTTCATGTTATAAAATAAGTGTTATTCATTTATGAGTGAACATACTGTACTGTTCTTTCTTGTGGGACTTACCACTGCTAGTAGGGGACTCTTTTCTTTGACTGGAAGCAGTCAGGAAAATCTCAGCAGGCCTTTGTACAATTATCGCGGCCCCAGGTTTCCATCTAGTGCACTTCCAGCTTTGCTGTTCCTAGCCAGTGGGAATTTAGCAAACTACTTGGAAGGAGATCTGGTCACTGAGGCATCAAAATCTACCTTCTTCTAGCATACCAGAAGGTATGGCTGCAGCCTGAAAGCTGCACTGTGCCTTTTCACACAGAGATCTCACCAGGGAGAGAGTCCCAGGGTTGGGACACAGTACCCAAAAATAAACACCTTTCAGTGCTTTCATTATAGGGGCTTGTAGTCTTTCCTCCTTTTGTCTTGGCTTTGGAAATTGGATGAGATATCTTGCCTGTTTGGCCATGTAGAGGAGAAAGTGATAATTTCAATGGATGTCCTAAGTTTATTAACTTTCCCTGTCTGCCATGAGCAAAGGCAGGAAGCGAGCTCTCAAAACATCTCTTACAAGCAGATCAAACCTATAGATGTCTGTGTCAGAAATATTTGAAAGCATGATTAAATAAAGTCGCCTGAGCCAGGCACATTTTAAAAAATAAGCACTGTATTACTTCAAGTTGCTGTAAATAGTAATTTACTTTAGTTATTTCCCTTAATTACAGTGCTCCATCTTTACACAAGGTTGTATTTAGGAACAAAGGGACCAGTGTCACTGTAAGGTGTATGCTATAATAGAGACATTTATATTAGGCTTCAGGAGAAGCCTACAGTGTATCCAGCAATTCTGTGGCTCTTTTGACCACCGACCTTTCTCTGGTTTTGTTAATGTGTTTTTTCCTTTTATATATGTGCTCATTAGGCTCTTTCTGGTTCTGCTATGAAGTTCTCCCAACACTTCAGATATTACCCTGCACTGTTATTACTTTTCTGACAGACAGTATCAGGATAAGCCAGAATTAAAATAGACTCTCCTCTATTATATAAAATGTACAGATTTAAGGGAAACAATGCAACCCCAAACTTTTCACCTAACAAGAGTTATAAATGGGCAAATTGCTCCAAATGTTTTTAGAAAGAAACAGGAAACCAAGTTATCTAGCAAACCTATTTATACACAGTAGGCAACCCTGGGTTGCAGGCAGGACTAATAAAAAAAGAATGACAACCTATTTCTTTTAATGACAAGTTGACGTATTTATTTTTATTATTTCACAAAAGTATTCACCAGACTCATCTTTCACACTAAAGCCCCATTCTCCTTTCTTCCAGACAGAGCATGTAGCCTTACTGCACCCAGGTTGAGAAAAAACATAAAAATTAAACACAGAACTTTTGGAAAAAAAAAAAAAAGATACTTGACAGCCTGTGGTTTACTGCACTGGAACACAAAATTTAAGGTTTCTCTTGTCTGAATAAAGTTTTATATGCTCATTTTTGTAAAGTTAAATTACAGCTACCAAATGTGATTTTTATATGCTTAAGCTGAATTTCTAGTTCTCCATGAACTGGAACACCATTTCCTATAAGAGGTGACTTATTGTTCTACCTGAATAAGATGCTTTAAAACTTCTAGGGCATTAAATCACACAGGTTAGAAATGATAGAGCCCCTTACAATATATGAAAAGTGCTATAATGAACTTCAAATATAAATTAAGTTACCATAAAATGGGCTTAGTTTTCTGTGCTTAGTGTGACATTTTCCAATAATAGCATTTTCTACAACAAAAGTGACAATTCACTTTTGCTCAAAGAAATAATCTCCTTAGTTTTGCTAAATTTACCTTTTTTTTTGTGTAACAGGAACATGGATATAGAAAACAATTTACGTTTTATTGAACTAGACATTAGAATAGCTACAGATGCACTTTCCAACTGTGAACAGGTAGACACCATGTATGCAAATATCACATTGGAAATCAATGAATATCTATTTTGCCTGTCACTTAATTGAAGGTCTAATAATTAAGTCTTTCAAATGAAATTTTGTTAAGCCATGGAAGTGCCTACACCACAATGATTTTTCTTCTTACTGTCCCTTTTTATTTATGTTTTGCATAGGTGTTGGACATGCTCTGAAAATATGTTACTAAGAAAGAAAGTTCTATTCTTATTCATATAATTATGTTATAATAACTGGAGGACAGAAAAAAGGACTTCTAATCCTATAAGGTTGTTGTTAGTTTACTAAAAAATTCTATACTGTTAAAAAAAAAAAACAAACAAAAAAACAAGCCCAATCTAAACCAACCTAATTAAAGTGGAAAGAAACAAGAAAAATATTTTTAAATGCTCCAAACCTCATATTTTAGTTTCACTGTACAACATAACCCATTCAGTAAATAGATCTCTCTGTCTCATGCAAATGCTGCTCACATTGAAGATATAGCCAAGTGGTTAAACATTTTAGAATTCTTGGGATTTTATAATTTTAGCATTGTATATAAACCCTTCTGAGAGTGGATAACAATTCTGTTAACACAAAAGGAAAGGCAACCTACCCATTTAAAAATTTTGTCACCAGCATCCCCTTCATTAAAGGCTTGGAAACATATGTCATATCCATATTTCTTGCTTGAAATTGTGCTGGGTTTTAATGTGACCTAATATAAAGACACTGTCACATTCTCTTGTGGGAATTCAAACTTTGTAGAAAATGCAGAGTTTTTTCCCTCCACATGCTTTCATTAAAAAAAATCATCTCACTATTTTAGGTGTCCTCCATCCTGCCAGTTCCCTGCACATTGTTTTGTGATACCTGCATTTTATGGGGAAAAAAAAAAATCAACCCAAAATGCCAACACAGTTTTTACATTACCAGGAATATACTCAAAAAGTGCCATTATTGAGTTGGCAACATATTCCTGTTCATTCATGAATGAATAATGTTAGAATTAACATGAGCTATAGTGCATTATTTATTATTTCTCTGGATTTGATGCTTAGCAGAGGTGTTAAAAGTGTGATGCCTTTTAAATGTAATTCATTACTTTTCATTATGTATTTTTCTGGCTAAAAGAGCCCCTTCACTTTTATTTTGCTATTGCTGTTTTAGGGTAATACTTAAAATTAGAGAAATACTAAAATTATTTCAAGTTATTAGTTAAATAAATAGAGCAATTAGTTAGGAGCATGCATTTATTTAGTGTCAGTCAGTAGATACTGAAGTAAACTTGAAATCAAGGCATTTGGGTAGTATATGCATGTATATCATGAATATGAAAACAAAATTATGCTCTTATGCTCTTTTACTGTGATTTTTATTTCTGAAAGTTCAAGAACTAGAAAAAAGGATCCAGGCTGGAAGACTGACACCATCAAAGTAACGAGAAATTAATTCACAGCAGCATAACTGTGTGGTGATTGTTTGTTCTTGTTTAAACAAGATTCTTATTTATGTTGTTAAAGGCTCAAGATTAATATTTTATGATTCATAATACATGGTGCTGAAGGTTGGCGAACTAGGCAGTGAAACAGTAATTTCCTGAGAAACATTTTCAGCACAAGCAAAACCGTACAAATGCTGTGCAGAAGAGGCTGTTTCCACGGATCTGAACAGGAGATGGATCCATACAGAAATTAAGAGTACCAGTTAGAAGCTGGGAAAACACCCTGTCTGACTGCAAAAATCTAGCTATTGTGTATCAAGAGCAAATTGAACAGAAAAAGATTCTTACAAGGCACTGTGAGAATGCTTTCTTACCTGTGGGTATATCTGATTATCACACTTAGAGTTATGAGGATTTTGGCAAGGCTTGAAAATTCCTGCCATGACTTCTGTCTACTCAAAACAAGCTGTTGGCTAGTGTTCTTGGCAAGCTTAGCATTTGCTGCAAGGCTTCTGAAAAAAATGTTTCAGTGCTTAATCACTTAAAAGAACAATTGCTTCCCCAAGGCTTCTGTCTGCAATTTAAGTTGATGCATCTCTTCTGTAGAGATGCCATGTGACACATCCCACAACAACCTTAATTTGAATTTGCAAACCATATTTTCAGTGTTTTCAAAATACCTCTGAAGTACCCTATGCATCTCTGTAGCTATCCAGATTGTAACTTCCCAGAGTCTAAAGCACAGCCTAGAATATGGGTCATAATGCCTAAAGTAAAACTGAAAGCAACCAGACCTGCAGTGGGCAAGAAGAGCTGGGCAGAGCTAGAAGGAACTTCCCATTTTGAGTATTTTTGAGAAGCTTGATGACTGGACAGAGCAACATTAAGTACCCTCACACCACTCAGTTTTTCTCAGACACTCAGTTATCAGGTACTTCGGCTCACATCACGTTTTGTATTATTATGATTAGCAAGCAGTCTAAACAGAAACAGAAGTTGTGAAATCCAGCCCTTTGTGCCTTGCAAAGGCCGGTCTGGTCTGCTTGATCAGCCTACCTGGGCCCGGTAGCTGGCTCCTCCTGCAAGCACACTGCAGTATCCCATCTCACTGCAGTGGATCTTGCACTGCCCCGAGCGTTTGTTTGTCAATCTCAGCTGGAATTTCTCAGCATGAAATCCGTGTTTCAGGCTCTGAATACCCTCTTCCTTCTGCCATCTTACTGGTATGTGAGAAGGCAGTGCATAAATTAACAGTTATTAAATGCACTGATGAATCCAAGGCAAGACTAATCTCAACCTCTCTTCTGTAGAAGGAGACACAAGAAGAAAAAGCACATTTCATAGTCATTAAATGCCTGCTAACTTCAGACATGTGAGCTGAGCAGGAAGGATTAGGAAGGCAAAGAATGCCAACAGCCACAATTTACATCTGGACAGTTTCATCCCCTTTTTTTATAATGGACAAAGACTTAAACCCACAGTAGCTTTATTTAACTCTTGTTTATTCTAGTGATGATTATGAATATAAGTAGAGACCAGACAATGAAATGCATTTCTTCAGGAAACTTGGTCTGTGTGGTTTCAGTAGGATTGTGTTGCGACTTGTTCCCCTAAGGCTTTGAATACCTCTCACCCAAAACTGTAAGGATGAAAGCATGAAACTGTAATGAATAAATAAAGAAATTTAAATGACCTAATTAATTAAAATCCTGGAAAATTAGTATTAAAATTGTATCCCTTGAAATAATATTATTTACAGGTTCTTTCTACTCCTTATTAAAACCATAAACTGCTTTAATAGTAAAGAAAATTTGGAAAATGTACTTTCTGTACAGCATTTTAATTGAGTTGTTGTACTGAAATGATTGTACACAACTGGAGAAAAACATTTTTCTTTTAATCCAGCTAATTATTTTTGCATGTGTGTATAATTTATTTTTCTGAAATTCTGGAAATGAAAAATGTTTAGAGAGGACCAAAAAACTCCACCCAGGCATTCCCAGCAATGCAAAACATGCCCTCGTTGAAAAAAAAAAAAAATCAACATTCATTAAACAAACAAACAAATAACCAACCAACCAAACCAGAGGTTAACCAGAGCAGCAGAGCAGTGAAGTCAGCATCCTAAACCATATTTGTGTGTCCTGCATCTTGTCATGATTGATGTGTTGCACTGATGTGGCATTTGAAAAACCTTTTTTGCTGGTACTTAGCATGATGACAAATTAACAATTGGAATAAATGGATTACAAGGCAGTTACATTGTCATTTATGCCTTTTTCCTATCCAGTCCAGACTACTACAAAGTGATCTCAGGCTAGTTACAAAAAGATATACAAGCTTTACAAGGTGCAGCATGCAGCAGGGTGATTAATGCAGAAAGATTAATGAACATAATTTTGAATCAGTAGGTTTTGTCTTACGCTAGTTGCTCATTTTGTTATTAATAGGCGCAGAAATCATGACCCTTATTTCATAAATCCTCAAAGGGCTGGCACTGGGCTGCCACAGACAGCATTCTTGAAGTATCTTTGAAACAGCCTCTGATAAACAGGGGTATAAAAGATGGTCATCCAGGACCAAACCTCTGAGAAACAAGATGATTGATGATGATGATGATGATGGTGATAACAATACTTGGGTGATGGTCGACTCTATCACAGCAGTGGTGCTTCTGGGTACTCCATACCAAACTGATCTGGCACTGTAAATCTCAGTGGGCTATTGCTGAAGTGGCCTCAGGTTTGAAATGACTTGAAACAGGTTGTTTCCTAAGATTTCTGTGGTGGGGAAATGACAGGAGTATTTTTTCATGTATGCCATCCCTGGAGAGACATGATTGCTAAGTAGTGATGCTGCATTTGTAGACATTGACAAAAAATGCTTTTTTCTTGGAGAGACCTCATGGGATCATGATGTTTCTGCTGGGCCATGTAGGTTTCTGCAACATGACTATGCCCCTCCCTTCATGCAGGTGCCATCAGAGCACAGTGCTAAGCTGCTGCAACTGCCACTACTCTGTATTCCTGCTGTCTCTTTCCTATTCTGTAATAAATTTCTTAAACCTTGGTTTTTCCATACCTCACCACAGACAGCAGAGATCATGATCCCAAATATATTCCATTAATGCTTTCCTTTGTTCTGTTCTGGGCACGTAAACAGAATGAAAATTTGTAGTAAAAGTGTTTTGGGTTAATTATTTTTAATGTTAAGTCTGATTATTTAGATGACACATGGTAATTTTTGACGTGTAGTAAAAGTGTACTGCAAGGTATAGAAAACATTTGGTCTTACACATGCAGCCTAGCAAGTTAACACGTGTCAGCTGAGCTGTGCTAACTGCCCAATTTTGTGTTCTTTGCCTGTGGCAGCTCTATAATGGTTCAATTTAGCTGGCCCTCAGAGAAAGCACCTGCAGAGATTTGGTGTTCCACAGACTGTCTCACCCCTTAAAGGCATGCAAAAGCTGTGAGTTTCTCAATTTGCCCACCACTGCTTTCTGCACGCTTGTACTACCTTGGGTTACAACACATGTGATGTGGGGGATGTACCGAAAGCCAGAGGCACTCCCCAGATGTGAAGCACTGAACACCTGTAGGATGAGCTCCTTCTGGTACTGCTCACACTCTGGGAAAAGTTAGTTGTCTCCGCTTGCCTTTATGACTGCTGGAGGACACATTCTCAGTCGTGGATAAGTTTCAGTGATGGGGTGCAGAACAAAGAGGTGAGGTGTTGTAGGGTTGTCCTTTCTTCAGCTAGGGTGGAGTCCATTTCTTCTCAGTAGCTGTTACAGCACAATGTTTTGGATTTGGAACGAGAATGGTGTTGATAATACACAGATGTTTTGCGCTTTTTTTTTTTTTTTTCTTTGTCATGTTTATCCTAAGTCAAGGACCTTTTTTCCTTGTCTCATGTTCTGCCAGTGAGGAGGTACGTTAAAAAACCAAACCCACATAAACAAGGCATGGAACATAGCTGGGACAGTGACTTGAACTGACTAAAGGGATATTCCACACCATGGCACATCATGCCCAGTATCTAAACTGGGGAGGCTACCTGGAAGGGTGTCCGAAGGTGATGGAAGGGGGGTCTGGTGTTGACCAGGTGTTGCAGGGGTGAGCAATTGCATTGCGCATCACTTGTTATTATTATCTTTGTTATTATCATCACCATTATTAACAATTATTATTGTATTTTACTTTATTTTCAATTATTAGACTGTTCTTAACACACAAGTTTACTTCAATTCTCCTCCTTGAGTGAGAGGATACGGGATGCTTAATTTTCAGCTGGGCTTAAAAATACTAGGGTGATTGGTGGGAGTTATAGGGGGATGAAATCTGGCACTGCAAATTTGCAACCCATTCTAGGAATGCTAAGAAGCACTGTTTCTGAAGATGTTTTGCCACAGAAATGCACCACACCCCTTCTGGGGTGCAAAAGGGGGAAAGTAGAAGAGAGAATGAAGAAACAGACGAGGGAGTGACAGCAATTAAAGAGTTGCAACAGACACTTGTGCCTTAGGGTGCATGGGTGGCACGAACAGATCTGAGCAAAGAGAGTTAAAGGTCGTGCGGTAAACTGTATCTAAGGGCTGTGATTTTAAGCTTAAATTACCAGCTAAAAATTTATTATGTTGAATGAAACTCAATGACCAATCTACTCCAAGGCACTTGTATGCATTAAAATTCAACAAGAAAAAGAAACAGAGTGTAGCGTGATAAAATAATACTAACAGTAAGAGTCTGGTACTTCTCAATCACATTACATGTAAAGTCTGTGCCTGAAAGCAAGCTCTGATTGTCACAAAATAAAAATAGTAAAGGAAATTGGTGTGACCTTCTCTTCTTGTTACAAGGAAATATTTGGTAGAAAATACAAAATAGACATTGACAAATAGAGCCAGCTACAGAAGTAATTAAAGAAAATTTGGTTCAAACATAAAAATAGTATTTAAGGATGTTGGAGATTACATAATGGGATCATCACAGAAAGGGTTATGTGCTTCACAATTGGCTCTTATTATGAGACAAGGCTCCTTCAGAAAGCAGAATTCATCAATCCTCTGAAATAAAGTGAGAATACTTTTAAACCACCTGATGCATGATCTATGTGAGACTTGTATAAATTAATGTATTCTCCCAAAAATTCGCTTTTGCGGTGACATACATAGGAATTACATTTTCAAATAGGCCATTATTTGGAAATGGAATTGTCAAATGAATTTGCAGATTAAATTCCATTTTTGAAATGTGAAACTTCATAAAATATCTGACCTGAAGTTAAGGAACATTCAGAGGAATATCACCCCTCTCCATCAGCAGAACATTTAGGACATTGTTTCCTGCAAAGTTGTTTTATACATGTCAGATTTCATCTGGCAAGTCATATATTCTACAGGAGTTAAAGATGTAGTGTGAGGGAAAAAAGAGCACTTGGGGCAGAACTCGACTTGGTATTTAGGCATCAGCAGGTAGCAGCTACTCCTATCTCTACTCCTCTGGTGAGTAATAGGCCGGCTTGACTAACACTCCCTATGCAATGCACACTTCTGGATACACCCTGAGATGATCCAGCTATCCTGTACTGCAATAATGCATGGGGAGTCATGATCTTCCCTAGACAGCACTGACCAGGGATCTGGCCGTACAGGTCCAGACCTAGGAGCAGTATATCCATGCAGACAGAGTGACAGCATTTTGCCCAGGCGCAGAGCCACACCAAGGCTGTGCTGCTGGCAGTGCCCAGCTGGACCTACCCATTCACGGTGCTTGTTGAGCTTAGCTCCATCTTCAGTGGCCCTTTGAGCTCAACACAGGTATTTCACTTGATTAGTTCAATTCAGCAAGGATAAAGAAAGCAAAGAAACATTGTGTTCAGTTGGAAGTGTAAGAAAAGGAATAAAGGCTGTGATGCCGACAAGAGCTCTGTAGGTCTCAGGACAGCCTTCTTTGCAGAAGGTGATGGACTTAGGAGAAGAAGGGCTTTTGGATGACTCCTGTGTTTTTGAAGTATTTAAAAAATTATCTTGACCATGCTGTAGTAATTATTTGGATGTGGCATTTCTGTGTGTATTTAACTACAGATTTATGCATGGTAAAGCTTACCACTGTCCAAATGTACCTGTAGGGCCTCAGTTAAAACCTTTGAAGTAACTATCAGTCTGAAGTGAATCATGCCCTTAACCAAATATTTCTGAGAAGCCCACTGTGCATATGGAGAAATATTTTCTTGCTAAGCTGACATTTTAAAATTAAATTTTTTTTTGGCTTCTGGCCTTAAAGGAAATAGGACAACTTTCTTTCCACATATTATTTTTTAATGATGCAAAAAATATGTTTTAGCTTCTTTTTATTTTAAAGCTACTGTGTATTTTTCCCCAGACTTTTCTAAAGAACCAAGCCCTAGACCAAAAAATACCTTGAACCCATTGAAAAGCAAGCATCAGAAATTACTGGACTGAAAAGTTTTTAAGTTTTAAGACTTAAGTTTGCAAAGCAGGGAATAAATGGAAACTCTTTTGTAACCACATGAAGTGTTTTGCACTGTGTGCCAGTCTGTGGGTGTTTGTGTGTGTCAGAGCTCGTCAGGTAGTTATTGGGATTACATTTTTCATCCATGCTTATGAATCACTCAGAAACTGATCCAGATTTCTCCTATTGCTTTATTATTTGTAAGCATAAATTGAATAATCTGGGTGATTAACTTTCAGACTACAGAATGTCTGTAAATTTATTGCTGCAGTGTGTCACCACTGGCTGTTCAAATAAGATAGCTAAGTAACAATTTTACAGTGAAAGCTTTCTACTTCCTTTTTGGACAACTAAAACTTTTAGGACATTTGAGCAGTAAATATTCAATTAAATCAGAGTTTAACCACAATTAAAGGATCTTATTTTCAATTTCTTTTGTAAGTCCTCATGTTATAGGAAGAAATTATTGCATACTTTCTGTAATGTAAGCAAATATTTGCTACTTTGAGTTGTGCTACTGAAGCAAAAGAATTAATTTTAGGAACCACTCACCAGCAGTTTATCAGGGACACTTGTTTTTGTACAATTCAGGTAATTACTTGAACTGAGTTATCTTGGGTGTGAATTCATAATATCTCAAAAAAACCCCTATATGCATGTGTGCTTCTTGTTACTATCCTGTTATAACCAATTGTTGCTAGTCCAACAATGCTGTGAAGCAAATAGCAGTATTAAAATATTTGGGGGAATAGATACCAAAGAACCTTTGGAGGAGGTTAGTCCTTGCATGCCCAGCCTTTATGTATTGTTAACACCTGGGTGATGCCTGAGGCATGCCAGCCAATAATTATATACCTTCATATTTCTTTCCTGACAGTCAGTCATCATTAGCTCTAACTGGGAGTTAAAAAGATATTCTTCATGCCACCCCTTTTTCCCTGTACCAAATTCTACAATATCTTCCACGAAATCACAGCTATTTCACCAGCAGGTTACATAATGGGGTTCATTACAAGAGTTTTGCATACAAAAGAAATATAATGCTAGGCTGAATGTTCTTAACTACTTAAGTGACAGCTGCAGAACAGACTGTTTGAGCAAACACATTTCAGAGTGTTGTTTACAATTAAAATATTTTTAATTAAGTTCCTAATGACTGTTTTTTGATCCTGCTTTAAATCAGGACTGTCATGGTTTGCACCTCAGAGAAAGGAGATGGCATAGGATGTGATCCATGCATGATCACTGCAGCAGTGGACTTTCCGTGAGAAGCAAGGAACCTTAAACCCTCACCCATCAGTAACTCACCAAAGTTGAGTTGGAACAAGAGCAGTTCAGTTCTTTACATGAATTTGTAGGGTTGAAGGACAGGAAAAATCAGTAGGTCATCTGGCCTCTTGTGTAATATGAGCATCCACCTCTGTAATGAGGTTAATAACTTGCTATTAATTAGTGCTTATGTTACATCTGACTTATGTAGCTCTTACAGAAAAGCTTTCAATCTATGTGAAGGAATAAAGATGTGGGGAAACTGTATGTCCATTGGTTCTTGCTCCAGGGATTAATCATTCTTGCAGTTAACAACTACAGCATATCCCCTTTTAAATTTCCTTGTGCTTAGCTTTCATCTACTGGGTTTTCTGTTTTGGTTTGGTCTTGTTTTTTCTTCTCTCTCTCTTTTTTTTTAAAGTTTTGTTTTGTTTGCTTGTTTGTTTGCTTTTGTTTTGTTTTACCTTTCCTGATTTATTAAAATTTCTTTTATAGTCACTGGGGTATTTTTTTAATATGTTGCAAGCAGACTGTCTCTCACTGTTGTTTTTTAAAAGCTGAACAGAATCCTCATTCCGTCTACACAAGGCATTTTATTTGAGCTCTCAAATAATTGGTGCGCGCCTTCAACATCGTCCTTGAAATAAGAACACCGAAGCTGGAGGAAGTGTTCCAGTTTAGTCTCACCAAGGTCATAAGGCGTAGCTGAAATCACCTTGGCTTTGCCCCATTTATTACTCTTTGTGTATCTGCAGACCATAGATGCCTCTTTTGCTGAGTCACCATAATAGAAACTTATTTTCACACATCTGTTTAGCTGGATGGAATTTCTTAGCATGTGGTTATGGTCAAAATTTCTTTTGCTCCTTGCATGTATGAATTTCATGGAACTGTGTGGGGTGGAAGAAATTTTAAAGGTCATCTAGTCCAACTTGCCTGCAACAAGCAGAGACATCTTTAACTAGATCAGGCTGCTCAGAGCCTCACTGAACCAGTCCTTGAATGTTTCCAGGTATGAGACATCTCTCTGAGCAACCAGTGTTTTTCCACTGTTATTCTAAAAAAATTCTTCCTTATGTATCGTCTAAATGGAACTTCTTTTAGTCTAAAACCATTACTCATTTTGTTTTGCAACAGGTCCAGCTCAACATTTTGTCCTTAGCTCTCTTGTAGGTCCCTGTTGGGTGCTGGAAGGTGGTCTAAGGTCTCCCTGGAGCCTTCTCTTCTCCAGAGTGAACAGCCCCAACTCAGGCTGTCTTGGCAGGAGAGGTGCTCCAGCCCCTGTGTCATCTTCATGGCCTCCTCTGGACATGCTCCAACAGACCCCTGGCTTTCCTGTGCTGAGGACCCCAGACCTGGAGGCAGTAAAGGGGGGCAGAGTAGCTGGGAAGGCTCACCTCCCTTCACCTGCTGGCCATGCTTCCTTTGATACAGCCCAGGATGTGGTCGGCTCCCTGGGCTGCAAGCACACACTGTTGGCTCATGTCCAGTTTTTCATCCACCAGTACCCCAAAATTCTCTGCAGGGCTGTTTTCCATTCCTTGATCCCCAGCCTGCATGGGTAGCAGATGACTGACTAACTGTTAAGAATTTGGCAGGATATCTGTCCCGTCCTCATCTCTGTTTCATTTGCTATTCAGCTGGATCAGTCACAGCTACAAATTTGGTTGAAATGTTGACTAATATTAGGCTAAATATGGACCCTACTAGAAATATCTTCTGCTGTAGGTGATACCCAGATTTTTGAAACTAGTTTGTGATCCATAATCCTCAAATAATCAAGTAATTTTTTTGACAAGATGAACAACCTGCTCTGATGACTGGTGGTAGTATTAATGCATCCTTTAATACCTTGGGATATAAATCCTAAATTTTTCATACATCTTTCCTGGATTAATACCAGGATTTCTGGTCTTTAGTTATGCAGCTCATCTTCATGAGTTCATCATAACTTCATCAATGCAGTCATGCTTGCCCTTCTATTGTGAGCTTTCACAAAATTAATGCTCTCTAAGCATTTGGAGTCTTTCTGCTATTGCAAGCTGTACTAGAGATTAGTATCAGCCAGCAGGTCCTTTCAGCTAATTTTTATGGAATTCTTGGCTGAAAATTTTCTGAATCTGTTTTTAAGATATTTATCTCTTGTGGATATTGTTCAACATCTATCTGAATTATTTACAGAGTGCAAAATGCTGCAATGCGCTGCAGTCTCAAGTATCATCCTTTTTATAGTCCCAGCAGCGGCACTTCTTGGTGACAAGGCTTTTGCTCTGGTTTAGGTATAAGAGCTGGCAATTGTAGTGCATACTGCTCATGTCTTTCCATCATGATTCATAAATACTATGGGAACACTCTGTTATACTTGCAGGTATAATTGCCATTGAGTTCAGCAGAACTTGTGGCAAATGCAGTAAATGTGTTTCAGGGCAAAAATAACATCCTCTGCTCGATAAACTGGCCAAATGATGGAGGAGATCTCTCATACTCTACAAACCCTACCTTGTTCTGAGGTGACTTGCAGTTATAGTCTGAAAACAATAGCCAAACCCTGGACATGTAGTTTGTGAGTGACTGGATGTTTTGGACATCATGTGTTGGGTGTATTATACTGGAGCCACTATTATCAGTGTCTTTCAGAACGCTAGTCATGCACTGCTTGGTTTTTTATACTAATCTAACACAGTGAAATGCACTTCCTAAAATTAGAGCTCTACACCGTTTCAGCTGAAAAAGAACAGATAGTCTCAGTAGTTATTTATTGCTGAACACAGTCCACAGAATGTTTAAGGGTGAACAAAGTAGCACGAATCTATAGCAAAGTATTTTCTAGTAGTGTTTGTGATGGTTTTGTAATTTCTTTGTGAGACTAGAAGCATGCAGGTTTTTAAAATGTCGGGGTTTTTAGAAATATTTGTGCCTGACTATAACATAAATTCTTGAAATATACTGGTAGCAGTTAAATTGGTGTATGTTGAACAAATGAATCAACTGAAATGATAAGAATTTACATTAATTTAGTTATCATTTTGAATGCACCATAAGTGCAAGGCATAAAAAGTGTATCTTCTATGGAAAGACCCTTCAAACATAGAAAAAGGTTTGAGGAAACTCTATGCAATTAAATGAAAACTACAGAATAAATATAATAGGAAAAGATACTTTTCAAATAAAGGATATGCTTTTAGGCTCTGATTTAAACAGCATTGACACATCCAGATTATGAAAAATATTGCATCAAAACATCCAGCAGAGAAACAGATACCTACTGGTAACAACAATGGTGCACAAATACAAACAGATGTGTGTATTTCCACCAGCGTAGAGTAACAAACAATAGCAGCCCTAAATGTAACTTCAGTGCTCTGGCTGGAAAATATTTTGTCCAAGATATGCTGAAATTGGCATGGCAACTTTATACCAATCATCTCCTGTTCTGACATGTTTTATGAAAAAAACAGAGGAAATGTGTATGTATGTATCCTCTTTGCAGCAACAGTCAGAAAGGACAAAAGACAACTTCAGATTGAAAAACCTCAGAAATGCAGAATCAAAGAACATTTTATCACTCATTACATATACTATCTGCACTGACCAGCTTATATTAGAAATAGCATGTACTAGCAAATATTGGATTGTTATTCTTTTCTTGGTAAAATTCAGAAAGGTTTTCTGCAATTTATGCAGAGGGGCAATAAATAAACTAAAGTAACTGTTAATATGGTACCTCTTGTATAAAAAAAAATTAAAGTAAAATAAGCAATAAACATGAATATAAACAACGGCAAATATAAATAAGAAATTTACAAAGCACCATATGGTCTTCATGCTGGTTGTCCAGCAGAGACACAAGGCAAAGTGCTCTTAAGCTGCACAGGGGTGTGGTGATGGAGAGACATCTGGGGGATTTCTGAAGCTGTGGTGGCCTTCAGAACAATGCACCTGGTCCCACAATGCCCTAATATAGAGCCACCAAAGGAATCAGGACTGATCATCCTGGTGGTGATACGCTGAACCTTACAAATATGGAGTTGAAGGACAGAACTGAAAATGCTAAAAACCCTCTTGGTGAATGTAAATTGTCCTGAAAATATTAGAGTTGAGNTTTTTTTTTTTTTTTTAAGAGAGCACAAATCCAGTTGATAAAAGCAACAGCTCTGACACAGGATAATGTTTTCAGTAAGAGCTGTTACTATGAGGCTTTGAGCATGTATTCTTCCACATTAAAATTTTGCTTTTTAATATATATCTGTATGGGAGAATGAAGGACTACTGACTGCCATTTGATTCTTCAGCTCTGTGCGACCCATGAAATCTGATCTACTTTCTGGAAGAAAATCTACTAAGAAAAGCATGTAAGATATATATGTAAAATTTGCTGATGATACTGAGTCTTGTGGCTTGCTAAAATAGGGTCAAATACTCGGTTTGAACTCAAAACTTGGTCAACTTTGGAGCAACCTAGTAATGTGGTGTGTTTTAATATAAGCAGAAACAAACTAGAACCCCAAATATGACTATGTTTGCCCAAGGCTGCTTCCTCCCCATTAACAGGGCTTTCTGGCATACCTGTAACTAGTCATTTACAAAATGGGCTTAGGAAGGGGGTGGAATCCTGTATCTTTCTCCAGTTTAACCTTGAGTTTGATCACTATTTTTCAGGTCTGAAGTAAGCAACGTAATTTGGGGGTCTGATGCAAATAACATCAGATACATTTTGCTGGTTTTATGCAGATAGTAGGTGAGTAAAAGTAAGTGCTGTGACAGTAACAGCCATCTTTTTTGCTATAACCTACATAAAAATATAAAAAAGTACCCTTTGATAAATAACATAACTAACCAGAATTGAGTATATCACCCACATCACCTTTTCCCACCACAAGCTGTGCTATGTAGCTCAAGCCATACAGATCATTACAGACATGTCAGACATGCTGCCGTCCCACTTTCTGTTTGTTCAGAAGTGTGTAAGGTGCAAAATAATATCCAGGTTTAACCACAGGCAAACCGTTTGCAGAGAATAAACACAGAATTTGTGTCCAACATTGGACTGGCCAGAGTGTGGGAAAGCTCAGTCTTTCCTCAGGGGCACTAAATATCTCCCTGGCTCTAAAGACAGATTTTATCAGAGAACAAATTTGCTTAACTAGAAAAACATAATTCTTTGTATAGGGAGATCATGGATCTGTCAGGTAACACATATTCAGTAAGTTTTGAACACAAATCTCTGAATTCCTTTTTTCCTGCCTGTCATACCCTTACAGGACAAGGCGTCCCCCTCACTTGCCTTTCAGACCAGGAACAGTCAATGGACCTTAGTTTGCCCAAACCCCTTGCTTAGGAAAGTCTTTTTCTTTCCATAATGCCAGAGGGAGGTCTGCTTTCTTCTGAATACAGGCTCCCTCCTTGTGCCAAAACTTTTCTCCTTCTTCAGGCTTCCATGTCAGTTCCCCCTCATGTCGTAGGAGCATTTTGTGCTCCTTGTGTCCAGGAAGGGTGCAGTTCTCCCTCCAAAGGGTCCCCAGAATACAGAAAGCAGGAAAAATGATTTTCTTTCCTTTTGACAGCCCCCTTGCACTCTTTAACAAAGCACAGTAAATGCTACTCACAAAATACTCACTTGCTAACTCCTTGAACCATTACTCTCAATCAGGCTGAGAACTTTTAATAAAATGGTTCCTGGAATAAATCAGCATATAGCGCTGTTTGTTGCAACAACAAAGAGACCTTTATCTTTTATTACATGTATCATATATGCAACATATGTAACTAACTTTAGTTCCACTTGGCAGAACAAGCTGCACCCTGTTTGTTTCAGAAGAAAAGACATTGTAAAGAGACTGCAGCTGCAAATTTTTCAGACATTAACACAAAAATGAAGGTGAAAATTGAAAGTGGTGAGTGCAATAAATGAAATAAAAGAAAAAGAGAAAACAAGTGTTGTAAGAGAACATAAAAAGAAAAAAAAAACAAATAAAAAGATGATGGAGTATATAGAAACAAGAAAATATTGTAGCCTCAGTTCTCACTGTTCTTACTGTTTGAGAGAGCTGGGGGCATCCATTCTGGAGCAGGAAAGGTTTAGAGCACCTTCCAGTACCTAAAGGGGGCCTGCATGAAGGCAGGAGAGGGACTTTTCAGAAGGGCATGTAGAGAAAGGACAAGGTGCAAATAATCTTAAGCAGAAAGGAGGGCAGGTTTAGATTAGGTATTAGGAAGAAATTCTTTACTGTGATGGTGGTGAGGTTGCCCAGAGAAGTTGTGGCTGCCTTATCACTGGAGGTGTTCAGGACCAGACTGGGTGTGGCACTGAGCAACCTGGTCTGGTGAAAGGCGTCCCTGCCCATGACAGAGAGGTTGGAATTAGATGACCTTTTAGGTCTCTTCCAACCCAAACCATTCTATGGTTCTGTCAATTGTTTTCCACAGTGCATAAAGCATTTAATAAAAGCATATCCTGCTTATAATTTAGGATTATAGCACTCTATTCCTATTTTGTACTTCTGTGATTTATAATCTCCTACAAGGTTCTTTTGATATGTGAAATAGTTGCTACTTCTTTTCAGGACAGCAAAGATTTCATCATTCATATTTTTCAACATTTTTCTGAACTTGATAATATTGGCAGTTCTCCTCACATTTACAGCTGATATTAGAGGGCAATAGATTTTTACCTTCTCAATGGCCATGTACGATGTGAACTTTGAATGAAGTAGTTAAATATTAAATATATTTTTACTTTTAATTTTCACAAACACGACATTAAGTTTTAAGAATAAAAGTGTTAAGGTATGAAAAATATTATTTATTCATTTTTATTTTGGCATGTTTCTGAGCTGTGACACAAACTTAATAAGCTAGTTCTCATCACAGCACTTAAACGAGTTGACAAAAGGAAAAAAGGAATCAAAATTATCTGACTATTCATAAAATATGGATTTAATACATTAGCTATTAAATATTCTTTTAGCATTGATAGAATGGCTTGAATAATAAATACTTCTAGTTGTAAATAATGCATTCTATTTCTAAAACCTCAAATATAATTTGATCAGGTCTAAAAAGTCTTGGCTGGAATTTCTCTTCTAAGAGTTGGAAGGCTGATGTGTTTACTGGGATAACTGGGAGTGAGCATGGCCTCTCTGGATAAACAAAGAGAAAACACATCTGCCTGGGCTCTGCCTGGTTCTTTGCAGTTTGGTTTGTATCCTCACCCTCCTTGTTCCAGCAAGGAATGGAAACTCCAGAACCTTCCCACAACTGCTGCTAGCCTTGGGGGAAGGTATTACAGCCCCCTGAGGGTTATTCCTCTCCCTGAATACAAGCAGATGTTGCTAGAAAGCAAATAAATTCCAGAATGGGCCCATATGTTATGGGCAGCCACAGAAGTGTCCTTGTTCACCTCAGTGTAAAAAGTCCCTGGAAAAGCTAGGAGTCCTCACCAGTGGGAGATGGGGTATTTCTCCATGTAGGTAGCATTTTATTTTTTCCTGTCAGATGTCCTAACTCAAGCATGACTGGAGGTTTTGTTGTGGTACGACAACTCTGCCATCCTCCACGGGTGAAGGAAGGGGAACATCAGCCACAGAGATGCCAGACTCTGACAGGAAGAAAATTGGTGACAGACCAGGTGGAGTGTGTGGATGCTGCCACTTGTCCTGGGAAAGGGAAGGGCAGCCTAGGCAGCTGCCTGCTCCAGTCAGCCCAAATCCAGGAGCTCCTTCCTGTCCATCTGACCATGGCACTGGAGAACCACCTGGGGCTACCTGTAGCATGGCTGTACTCAATCTTTGGAGGACAGCAGCTTGCCAAGACATCCTGCCTGCAAAACATCTTTCCTGCTAAAACAACCTGTACAGTCACTGGAGGAGCAGCGGTGGGTAGGATGGGTATTACATTTACACAGAAAGGTTAAAAAATATGTTTTGGGTTCCCTAAATATTGTTGGGGAGTATAAAGCCTTTAGCAGTAATAAAGATAACTTATGGCAAAGGAGTGCAGTCTGGAAAGGAGTGCAGTCTAGAAGCAGGAACATTAACAGATAAGAATAGGATTTGTTTTTACTGAGGACCATTGAAAATTTAATGCAAAGCAGAATCTCTGAAACTTTCATCTCTTTCATGAGGTTGATTTTACTTACACCCTGCACAATAAAAACAGAGACTAAATAGTGTCCGTGTCCTGACCTTCACAGTGGTTTTGGTGGATGTTGCAGGTATTATTGAGGAATCAGCCATAGGCGACATCTAAAAAACACATTTGAACTTTTAAATTTTAAACAGTAGCCATGAATAAACCCTAGCATTAACCTACCTTTTCTTTTTCCCCCAATATAGAACTTAAATGTTAAAAAAAAGCTATGGGAAAACATTTTATTCTTAGAGATACTTTGTGAGTCTGATGGCATATTTTGTGACTATCACATTCTTTTCCATTACTGTTTCAGATAATGAGGTCTACTCAGAAATAGAAAACAGGCTTCATTAAGAAATGAAAAAATATTTAAAAACCATGTTCTTGGAAATATCCTGGTATAAATCAAAATGCAAGAAAATCTCCTTATCATTCTGAAATCTTGTTCTTTTTTGCATATGGCATATTAGTGAGCAAAATTTTTAACTAGTATCTTACAACATCTTGTTAACTGTTTTTCTTCTCACAATACGAAATGGCATATGTACAGCATCTGTAAATACTCAAGAATCCCAAGTAAGTAGAAAATTATCAAAGCAACACTTCATTTCCCAATATTTTTTCTGGGTGATAGCCATGTTTGAAGGGCTGGAAAGAGGTCCACCTTTCTATCTTATCGACTCTTATAGCTATATTCATCATCATCATCATCAATTTCTGATTTAACTATAAATACTTTAGCTACAGTCTTTTATAAATTGCATTGTTGTGGGAAAAATAAGCAAGGATGGGATCAATGAGGCAAATTTGGGATTAGGAAAATAATACTGTGTTTCAAGGAGCATTAAAATATGTTTAGATTAATAAGGGATTAACATTGTAAAAACTGAAAACCCATTGTTGCTAATCTCTTTGAACAAGACTGAGCTATTATAAGCCAACACTGAACAAAGTTTTCATTTGTGGAATGAGGCAGGAGTTTTCAACTTTTCTTTTGCTAAAATCCAGATTAGAAAAAAAAAGAAAATCACAGTTGATATATTTGTTTCAGCAAAGATTTCCTCAAGGCTTGGGTAGAGTTTCACATTGAGAGAAGGAGAAAAAATACCAGCTATGGAATAATCTAAGTGAGAAACTGCACCTGGAAAGTGGACAAGAAAAATAAAATAATATAATTTTATCCCAGGATAAAATATGTCAGATGGTGTAATGCCACACACCTAAATTGAAACTGTATCTGCAGTCCAAATAAAAATCATTCCAATTAAATTCAATGGAAATAGTAGCGCAGCTGATTTAAAAACTATTTTTCAAATGGTGTCTATTCACAAGACATTTATGAATTAGAAATAACTTGCGTATTTTGAAGAGTCTCGTATTCCACTCGTATTAAACTAAATTGCATCAAAGATCAGACCAAATTGAATTCTGTAATTCTTGAAGCACTCAGTTTTTATATCCAATTGTTTTATTTATGTAGAAGATCCACTAAACTGAAAGGGAGAAAGATAGGAATGTAAAGATGTTTTTGCTCTCTGCCCTGTTGCTAGTGACCCTGGGCAGTAACCAGCAGAGATCTTCTGCACCTGCAAGCCCTTTTAGGTTCCTACATTATTAGAAGGACTACTTCAAAGCTCCTAATGTCCCACATTTATTTTTTATGTAAAAAAATTTGAGTTGGAAGTGAAATAACCTTAGGGACACGCACTGCTCCTGGAAGGGACTGGCAAACACAAATACAGGTGTTAGAAAAGTGGTTTGACAAGCCTGGAGGGTGGAAAAGGGAATAAAAAGGTGAAATAATGATATTTTAGCAAAAGCATACAGTTAGAAAAGGCATTCAACAGTGTATTTTTTTTAGTTTTTTGTTTCTTTGTTTTCTTGATTTTTAGTATCTCTCTTACTTTCTTGCTTTATTGTACAAGGACCTCTCTTTTAAAGAAGTTGATCCATGTTTGCACATGCAAACACAGATGCACAGAGAAATAGGTATATTGGAAAAGTTATTTTACTTAAAATTGAGCTACAGAAACATGCTTTAATAATAATTACAGCTGTCTCTGACACACTGTGCAGTGGTCATCCAATTTGTGGGCATTGAAGTCACACAGCCACTAGCTCCACAAGAGCAGCATCCCTGGGCTGCAGTACAGCAGTTTGTGCCACTTATTACTTTGCCTGGAAGCATAGGAGATAAAAGACTAACCTTAAGACGATAGTGCAAGTCAATAGTAAGGTCCTGAATGAAGTGGGAGAAGCAGCGCTTACAGTCCCTGCTGGACAGCAGTCAATATCAGACATCACACTTAAACTGTCACAATTTGACCTGACAATCCTTTTTCAGGAGGACCAGAAATAGAGCTAGCCAAGTTACCTTTCATTTCTGAAGAAGGTCACGGGCAGGTCGCTGGCAGATAGAAGCGTGTATTAAAGACGTCTGGTATGAGTATGAGCACGGACATTTGTAGCCTGCATAAACATAAATGTTAAGATGCATAAGGGATTGTTACTGTCTTGCTGGAACAGGAAAGTTAAAAGATGTTTATAAGGAACAAAGAGAGATGTTTGCTCTGCTCATGTGAAAAAAGAAATTACTGGAAGAAAAGAAAAAAAAAATGAGACTTATATAGTCAGCAATATATGTTCTAAAAATGCAATTTCCGGATTAATAACAAAGACACTGTTCTAGTTCACTAGTTCCTTTAGGACGTGCGCTTTTGACCCATGCAACATATTGTGCCCCATGGCTCTTAGCTGAACTGTGTCTTAACTGCACCTATTTTTTTTTAAATGTGTGATGTCTATTAAAACTAGCTGGTGCTTGTACCAGGACCCCAGTGGAAATGAAAGAGATGTCTCGGTGGACTGTCCATTGGTTAAATATTAAAGGATCAAACTTTCATATTTAAGTGTGTGTGTAGTATATTATATATATAAAAAAATTCCCATCTGAATATTTTAAGTTTTCTCTTTAATCTCGTGAAAGCCAATGTTTCCACCCCCTAACTCTAATTAACCAGATAAAACAGTATTTCAAGGATATATCTCTTATGAAAAGAGTCAGGTTTTTCTGTGATTATATATATCTTAGCTCCAAGGCACTTATTAATTTGTTTAAAAGTCCATGCATCATTTCACAGATTGTTTTAGCACTTGTCATCTTATCAGTCCACGTCTGAGTAAGGCACACTTGAAAAAAAATGAAGTGAAAGATTAAGTATTTCAGCATGCTCTACATTATAAATATAACTGTCTTCCTTTTATAAATGAATTTCCATAAAAATGGAGCAACAGAGAAGGGTGAGAGGTGATGGAGCACAGTGAGAGATGGTGGGCCTGACAAATGCAGCTGGGGAGGGAATCTGAGGCAGCAGCAGCAGGTTAGATACAGCTGGAAATCCTTTATCCCCCTGCAGCTGCAATACTACTTAGTTCCACTATTTCATGTCTCACATCAGGGAGCCAGAGAAGCAAGTGTTCCACAAGGGCAGGGGAGAGTGAGGGGCTGAGGGCTGATGCCCTGCCCTAGCCCAGCAAGTAGATTAGAGCCACCTGATGATGATAACCCAGAGTTTCCATCATGATGATGTGCATCCACACTCAAGGCAAGAGTCTCCTGCCCTTGAATTATCACAGTAGACTGGAAAGGAAAAGAGGTTCTCCAGGTTAGTGAAACTGACATCCAGATCCCCAAAGGTATTCAGTGTCCTCATGCACACACACATCCCACTGGGGTGCTCAAAATCTCTGGCAAGCTGCCACTGGACAGGGTGGGTGCTTAAATCCTGTAGCTGGCTGACCAATGACCACACACTATGCAGCCTAAATGGTGAGGTCAACCCAAGCATTAGCACTGGCTGAGATCCCTGCCTCAGCCCAAACTTGGGTTTTAGATTAGATCAAAGTCTAATGTCCAAGTCAACGGCTTGAGTGTCACCTTCCTATCTGTCAAGTGAGGTCTCTAGTCATGGGCTATCTGCTCTCTTGCAATCTACATGTCATAATTTGTAGGATGGCCTCAAGAGGAGACCTGGTTGGTCTGCAATGAACAGTGCAACTCTGTGGACAGATATGTAATAACTGAGTAAGCTGGCTCTAAAATTAACATACCTGTATCAGATCACCCAGGTCAATTGGCCCTGGTCAGGCAGTTTGACTAGATGATCATTGTAGGTCCCTTCCAATTGACAATATTCCATTCCTTCCCATCCCATTCCTTCCCATGCCATTCCAGTTTACTTTTTACTTTTTTACTTATTGTTTGCTTAGGAGTCAGATTGGACATGTCAACCATTCTTACATATGTACAGACACCACCAGCCCTTGCAAACCAAAATAACCAGAAAGCAGGTGGAGGTGAATACTATTTAGGTCACTTCGAGCCACTGCAGAGGCAGGTAACTATGTCTAGTCCCATTTGTCTGCTCTTCAGACATGGCCAATTTAAGCAGATCTTTGCTCTGGTGATTTCTGATCTTTATTTATTTATTTATTTATTTAATTTAATTTTATTTTTTTTTAAAGTAAGGGAAGAAAAAAATCAGTCTTAATATTCATTGACTGGAAAGTTGTATTTGGGTTGAGAAATCCACAGGAGGAATAAAAGTTAGCTTTGCAACATTTAAGTACCTTTGAGGATCTGGGCCCAAAGGCTTAATCCTACAGCATCAAATTCAACAGGAGTTTCCTGAAGTTAGAATAGGAAATTGAGGTAAGAATGTGAATATGTTCTTTTATCATTTCTTTCTTACAGTTTCTATTGATAAAAAGCCTTGGAGTAGCAATTCTTCTTTGATGCTTCTGCTGTAAAATCAGAGTTCAAAGGGGCTGGTTTGGATCTGTACAATAGTCTGACATTTTATCCCTTTTCTTCAGCTGCAGAATCATATAAGCAAATTAAGCAATAGAATGAATTAAAAAGAAATTCTATGAAAATGTTATTAATTTTACTGGCTGCTTTGCTTACTAGAGAAACTTAGCTGAGGAATCAGAATTTGCCAGTTTGAGGGGAGAAGTAGAGTATGTGGTTATACTACACAGGTAGAGGTATGGAGAGGCAGAAAACACAAACTGGAAAAACAAGAATGCAGAAAGGAAGAAATCCAGTGTAAGAGCAGCTCATTTTAGTTACAAAGAAGAACTTTGACTTGAAAATGTCAGGATGAATCTTTGCGATTTTTCCTAACATACATGAAATATCCACAGGTGATCTAATATGATGGTGCTTCTTATTGCTTACAGTTAAATGAAGCAAATTCAAGCTAAATCTTTGGTGTACTACCTTTTCTGTGAAGGGTCAAATGGTTCAGCACAAGATTCAGAAAGTTTTGTTATGGAAAATTATGAAAATAATCTGCTGTTAGGGAAGTTTCCTCCTGGTCTGACTCTGGTAGATCAGCTAATAGTCACTGAAGTTTTGAACTGGAATCTGTCTAATGTAATTGGATGTTCACACTCTATGTAGAAATCACTTTATTTCTGTCTTGCTCAGAGCAAGCTTTTGGTGTCAATGTTATCTCAGTCCAAGGGAAACAGTGTGAGAAACATTTTCTGCACAAGAAAATACTTTAATCAAGTTTAAAACTTGTTGCCTCAGTTTTATGGCAGTTCTGTTTACTCTTACATCATGTTAACAAAATTTTGCCCACTTAACTGCAGTTGAATTACTCTACTAAGGGAGGGATCAGAGTGGTCACACTGGCACTCATTGTTGACTAAATTTGTCTGCAGACAGCTGCATCCCAAAGACATTTTGAATAAACTTTTATGCAGGTTTTCCTATTCTAATTTTTTTTTTAATATTTGTTTGAGAAGGATATGTTTTTCTCCATGTGTCTGGATGGGGGAAATACTGAATTCCAGAGCTGAAAAATTTGATTTGTCTCTGAAGGAGCTGATAGATTGGAGAGAAGAATGGAGCTGGATAGGTAATAGAAGAAAAACCTCAGATAAAAAAGAGCAGGAATGGAGAAAGTAAGGAGCATCAAGATGAAGAAGAGTAAAGCAGTCATGACTGAGCATATTCACACTGTCTTGAATGGAAGGCAGAGCTTCTACTGGAGGGAGAAGCAGATATCCCAAAGCACTAGTAGAGAACATTGTTAATAGGGAAACTTCTAAAATTTATTTACAGTAGGACTCATTTCCTACTGTAAATAAACAATGATAAGCAATGACACAAAGTTTTTCATTTTCCTGTTTAGCTGTGCAGGTGCCCAGGTGTGCTCAGGCGTTCAGACAATGTGAGCGAGTGAGAAGCTGAGGAGCCATTACACTGGAAAACACAGAAGTACACAGGCTTGATGGGCTTGAGTTTTGCCTGACTCATAGCCAAGCTTCTGCATAATTTTTCTGGTGAAACAAGTTTGAATAGAAGTGATTTTATAAAGGACTTGATACATAGCCTGAGCAATTTTTCCTGTGAAAATGCTTACAGCTCCATAAGCTTGTGGCTAGAGTTTTGTTGCAAAAAATGCCCTGAAGTTTGCATAAAATCTTGTCTTTTTTTTTTCTTTAGCAATGACCACATTTTAAGAGAAGGAACACTTTTGCAGAAACCCAGATATGGTTGTCCTTGTGTACTTCAGTCCAAACTATACAGTGCTGTATATTGCAAATACTAAGGACAAGTTGGGGATTATCCTTTTAGAAATATTGAGTAGAGAAAACTTGCATTGTTAAGAGAGGCTTCAAATAATTGTATTCAAAGGCAGCCCCTCAAGATTTATTAAAGGTCTTGTAATCTTCTGATAAGATCAGAATAATCAAAATGTGGAATTATTGTTTTCATATACAGTACACTTAAAAAATAAAAGGAAATTGTCAAAGGTTTCAATTAATCTCTTCTAAGCATTTTTTTTTAAATAATTAGTTCTCTCAGATATTTCCAGCTTCTCCAAGGACACAAGGTCAGTCCTTTGAAATTTTGGGGCGTATGTCTTTTGGAAAGACAGATAGCAATCAGACTTGTAAGTATAAGCCATGCTACTTGTCTAAATATGAACTTAAAAGCTCCTTCCCTTAATTGAAAAAAATATTGGTAATGTATTATGAATATTCAGTTTGAATGTTGTCTTTCTGGACTTGTATTAAGTTTTCCATAAAGAAAAACTTGAGATTTTAATGAGGTCTCTCAACTTTTCAGCAACATGAAAAGTATCACTAGCAGATTAATAGCTGGAATGCAACTGGAAGTTCCCTCTGCCTGTCAGTAATTTAACTGGGATTTTTACTAATCTTTAGCAGTTTAAAACTACTATGCAGCCAATAGTATACAGCTAGTATTAGTAAAACCTATGAAGAAATTCCACACTGTGTGATACACATAATAAGCTTACACAGATTTGGCTTAGAATAAGTTGTTAATTGACAGCATATGACTGCCTAAAATCACACAGCTGCTTTGCAAACCATTCAGACAAGCAGTTCTAAATTAATACACATCTAATTCATTATTTATGTAACAAATTATCTCCTTTCACAGTTAACAATAAGGAAAAGCATTTCCAAATGGGTCATCACTGTAACTGGCTGTGGACTTACGTGGGATGTGATTTTCAAGGGCTGGAGAGAGCTGGCAACTGCTTAGGAAAAAAATGAGTTCATATTGGGGCTGGTCCTCATCTCACATCTCAAAAGGAAAGGAGCATAAATAAATAAATATTTTTCCAACTGCTTAGCTATATTTATTTTCCACTGCCTCCCTGCCTACAGCAACACGGATGTCCCTTGAGCTCTTGAACCTGTTTATTTCCCATCCGCTACCTGTCCAATTGAAGCAGCACTAATTATCCCAGAAGGCTTTGCTCCTGCCAGTTAAGGCAGAAAAAGCACTCAAAGCCTTCTAGAGATGCACCAGGGCCATTGCAGGCAACAGGTTGTGGAGCTCCTGGTGAGACACATCTAAAACCTGGAGCCACATCCTGGAGCTGGGGAGGAGCAGGGGTAGAACGTAAGGGGTAGCAGCATCTGAGAAGCTCATTATTACAGACACATGAACTGACCTAATTAAAGATAGATTTAGCTCTCTTCTGTGTGTAATTTATATTGTTTTGTTCCTGGTGTCGCTGAAAGGAGGTACCCTCCATAATTGGTATTTATCTTCCAAGACTGTTTTCTGCAGTTCCACTGCTTTTCATTAGGAACTTTATTCATAGCTCATAGGTTTTCCTGTTCACTACAGACCCTTCTAGATTTGCAGCTCTGGAGGAGAATCCTGCAATTCAGAAGGGAGGATTCAGATATATGGTTTGTCTGTGCAATGAAGAACTGACACCTCGGGGTCTGCTGCAAGCCACATGCCTCATGAACACTCTGAGTGCTAAATCAGAAAAACATAGGACTAAGAATAAAAAAAATCTTTAATGACAAATAGTAAAATGTTATTAAAATTGTAAAAAACTCCTTCCCATTAAATAATTCATGGAAATTGTGGAAAATGTATAAAAGCTATTCTACTTACTGTCTCTGTGTCCACATAGCACCTGTACAAACCATAGCATGATGTTCAGGCAGATGTGGGTGATGTCCCAGAACTTACCCTACCCATGAGCAAAGACATTAAGAAAGAACAAATCTTTCCATCTTCTCTACTTCCCCTCAAGCACAGGGACAGGGCAGACACAAAGGGGGTATTAAAGCACTCCTAGTATAGCAGTGTCATATTTTTATGTCCTCTGGGATCTGAAAAAAAAAAAAGAAAGAGAAGAGAAGACGCTCCTATTGGGGCAGCAACTTGTGGCCTTTGCTCTCAATCTGACAAGAGCCAAATATGGGATGAAGTGTGTGACAAACGAGAGGCACAAAAGTATTCATGCAGGAAACTTGCAATGTTCTGGGATTCACTCCCTTCATATAAATAATTCATTCTGTAGCTGGAGACTCTGTTTATGACATGTGTAAGATTGGCAGTAAAATATAAGATGGACCATGTGATTGTAGAGCTAGTTGAAAAATGAGAATTCAAATTCAGGAAAAAAAAAAAAAAAGAAGTGGGAGATTTTGAAATTTGTGTTCATTCCATATTGAAAAAGAACAAAGGACTTTGAAACATTTTTTTTCCTTGATGTAAAACATAAAAAAAGAGCTATTCTCAGAATAGCAATACTGGAGGCACTCATGTGAAATGAAATACTTGCTCCGCAGTGAAATTCCTTCTGTCTGATACAGACAGGAACTTGCACCTGTGGCTTCCACGTCCCAGTTCAACAGTCACTTGGGGAATAGTTTCTGCTTGTCTCTCTCGTTTGAATCAAAAATTTAATCTGAAGTCCAAGGGAAAAATGCTGCAATTAAAACACTTCCAGAAAAAGATTTCAGTTTGATGAATCTGGTATTCTGAAATGGAAAAGACAGAATAATTTTTGATATTAGCTGCTTCACATGCAGCATTTTTTTCAGTCTTCTCTTTAGCTCAAAGGTACTACTAACACTTCATAAAAACTGTTCCTAGGAAAAAATTAATAATTAAGATTTTTTTCTTAGCTCCTGTTATTCCTAGTTTTAATAATAGCACTGTGTTATTTTCCTTCCTATTCTGAATATTTCAAAAATGCTGTTTCTCAAAATGAAGGCTCTGACTAAATCTGGACTACAGACTAACACTGAGAAGAATTCTTGCTTTAAATTTTTTTGTTAGAGATGACTAGCTGTTGGAAGGATATATGGTGTCTTCAATGGAATATCATGAATTTCTTACTCTACTTTGTATAGCTCTTCTCATTAAGCTTTTTGGCATTGCTCTCTCTATGATCCTGTCGTTCAGTTGTAACTTACCAATCTATAGAGAGCTGTGCTACAGCCTTTCAAAACACCTCAGTGAAGAGGTGACTGAGGACTAAAGATGTATATGAGGAAATATTTAATGACTGACATTTGAGATGCTATAATGCTCAGCTGTCCACTACAGGCACCCTTTTTGTCCTATATGAAGTAAGAAAGGGTCATAGTTCAGCTGTCCCCATTTACACTCTTAGTCCTGATCCTGCCCTCAGGGATGCAGAGGGCTCAGTGGTGTGAGGCTTTGGCTGTCCTCTGACTCCATGGCCTTGGTGACAGCCGCAGCAGAGGGCTGGACAGAAAAGAAGAGGAAGGGACCTCAAGGTGCAGACAAAGGTGTACTAAATTAGAAGTGCATTGAGTGGATCGGTAGCTGAAGCAATGAGTTCGGATTTCCAAATGAAGGAAAAGTTATCCTGCAGGATAAATGCATTTGTACTGATGGATGTCAGAGTCCTTGTGTAACAAAATGTGGGAAAATACACCTCAATGCTGAATGTTAATTATCTGACTGATGCATCAGTTTGTCCTTGTCCCGTGTGATTATCTTAACCCACTTTTCCACAGCTTGATAATGCATATGTGTGCTTAGATATGGCCTTTTGTTACACACAGAGATGTATGATGATCCACACAGAAGTCTGTAAGGCCGTGAGTTCTTACCTCAATAAATCTGTAGATAGGTTCAGTTAGCTGAAACATGCAGTTCTCACCATCATGTGAAATACTGGTTGGTTAATGAGGATTTGGGACAGCAAAAAAGTGAGAGCTTAACAGGAAAACAGGCCGTAAAACTTGAACAAAGTTGTGCTATTAGCGTGGAGTTCAGTGAAAAAGTACACTTGTCTCCCAGGCAAAGATATTTTGCATATATAATTACCTTGATATTGGGAAATAGAGATGTGATTATAAAAGTAAAGCTTTTCACTCTCTTGCTGAGAAAAGAGTGAGAAACTTTTGCAGAAATAATGCCTGAAATACTAGGGCAGCTGATAAAACGCTCTTGCTTCACAAGCACTGAAACTGCACCGAGAATGAGAAATTAGAAAAACATTTTCCTTAAGCCCAGAACCAAGATGCTGAAGATGGCACACAGACTTATATCATAGAGCTGAGGGTCCCAGCACCCACATTTATCTTTGGAACCACAGACATTTGGTTAATTAGAGACAGCTCCATACGTGAGACACACAACATCGTCTCCCACTGCGAGGCTGTGAGCAGTGCCAGCCAAGCAGATCCTCTTCAGTGTGAGAGAAAAGCAGCTCTGTTGTCCAGGAACTTGACAGAGCATGAAATATCTTTTAGGAAGACAGACTGTGAGTGAAAGAACTTAAGAAAAAGGCCAACAAAATTTCTAAAGTTTAGCCTTTGTGGTGCAAGGAGTTAGGGTTGAGAAGCTAGCAGCCTGCAGAGATGATCCATCTCAATGTTCACAGAAACTAATCTTTGCATAGCCAAGATGAGAGATAAACAGAGGTTAGAGATAAGCTTAGGGATCTGCACTGAACCCAAACTGCTAAGCACTGTAATGGCAATAGATATACAGCATTGCAAACCTGTGCAGGAGGCTACCTGATTTATTCAGGGAAAAAAAGTTTGCTGTTTATGTTAAGAATGAGTTTTTCCCTTTGAACTTTACAGAGCAACTCTGACAACTTGTGCCGCATAATTTGACAGGTACTGTTACAAAGTCAGTTCTATGAGTAGCCATTCATATTATTATATGAATTATAACATATCTCTGTATTATCAGCGTTGTCTATGTTTTGTGAAGAGTTATTGCCTATAGGCAATAAAAATCCTAGGAATATTTTTAGAAAATATTTTAGAACCAACAAAATTAAGCCAGGCTTGGCAAAATACCCTGTTGAAATGCTTTTGTGAGGATGAAGGCAAGATGCCTGACTTCTATGCCACTGATGACCCTCTTGAAACTTAATAACCCACCACCTCCAGACAATACTTCAAACAAACCATTCAGAGGGAAGGCAGGGAGCTTCAGAATCTGCTGTGAACTAGAGTGTCTGCCCTGGCAGTAAAAGTTCTGCCATAGCTTTCCAGGACTTATCCAAGGACTTCGAGGCGGGAGGGTTATCTCTGTGCTTCCAGGGAACTTCTAAGGCTTACCCAGCCTTGGGCATTGCCTAAGAAGCTGCCCTCAGGTTCTAGGTAAGCACAAAGATTTGCCAGGAGTTAGGATGGCTCTGCATTCCATATTGTTCAAACAATAGGAAAAAGAAATGTTTTAATTTTTTCCTTAAGAAAAAGACAATCTCCTTTCTCCCCTACAGCAATGTATTTTTCATTTGAGCCCTGAACTATAATGTATTGTCAGTCTTGCATACAGTGTTTGGGTTATGGGAGATCTTTCTCATGGAAGTGAAATCCTGAGTTTTGGTTGGTTTTACTATACAACACTCTTCACAGAATACTCTGCTTATCTTTAAGCAGATAGCAAGAGTGCCAAATGCAAGAAAAATGAAGGCAGTGGGGATTCAAACTCCTTCTATTGAGCACCTATTGTCTTCCGAGACACAGCTACAGACATTTCAAGGGCCACTATGGAAATGCCCATGTCAAAAGGTGTGAAGGAAGTCCATAGACCTAGTTAAGCTGAGCTACAAGTTTGAAAATTTTGTGTTGGAAGTCCTGTCAATCTTTCATCCACCTCCACATTAGTACTTGATTACAAACATTTGGGAATAAAATAAAAAAAAAGCAAACCATTAAATATTGTGGTCTTTCCAAGCAGGCGCAGCTGTTTAGAGCATCTCATGCTACAAAGCTTCAAAAAGGGGTAAAAAGAAAGAAATGTAGAAATTGCCCAGATGCAGAGCTGGTAGTTTGTGTTTGCTAACAACAGTCTTGGCAACTATCACAGACAAAAAGACAAAAAAGAAGCTACTGAGAGTGCTTTGGGAAGTGAAAACATGCCATCAGCTGGCCACTGGGTACAGGTTGGATGTGCCATTTATCTCAAGTCATTTAAAAGTACCATGAAGAAGCTGAAAGATAACCCAAGAGACAATGTTGTTGACAATCCAGGATTGTGGCACTACTGAAGCTGGGTGGAAATTCACTAACAAAACCTAATTTCACTGAAAAATACTAGTCACTTTTGCCTGAAACATCTCTGTTTGACAAACATTTGTTTCCCATTGCCTTTATCAATAGTCATTCATCACTAAAGATCATTAGTACCAGAACACCCGGTTGCATTTCTCTTTTATACAACTGCCTCATGTTCCTGAGCAGACCAATGTGATTGTCTCACACACCCAGGTATTTCTGCTACTCACTTCTTTTTAAATAACCAGGTCCTAGGAGAAATGCTTTGTCTTAGTTATTAAGTGACTTGCTATGACTCTCCCCTATTGAATTCCATCTGATTATTTAAAATACTTCCTACAGAAACTCACGATTCTTCTCTTTATTGACAGTTCTTTGCCATATTTTGTCATCAGTACATCTAATTATCTCACTTCTGCTTCTTGTGACAAGACAATGAATGAAAATGCAGAATAAATAGAAAAGTATCCTAGTACCAATCCATAAGAAAGTCTTACCCTAATGCTCACTTTAGTGACATATATCCTCTTTCAGTACTATTCATTGATGTGTTCCTTTTACCTACTACTTTTTTCCATTTATAGTTTTTCTGGACATCATTCTCTTTTTTTCCATTTAAGTAATAAATTCCCATCTTGAGCTATACCGACCTCTTTATAGCAATTTGAGTAACCATGGTATTTTTCATTTCTATTCTCTTTTTTAAAGCATTATGTCTCTGATTAAAGACTGTGTGCTTCTCTGCTACAGTCTAATGTGCTAAATCCATATTACACTCCATCTTCTTTTTTATTTATCTCCATTTTATTAATTATTAATTACTACAAACTCTGTCCTAATGTCTAATGATATAATGTATGACAAGAGACAAACTTGTCTGAGCACTTCTTTACCCCTTTCTCCTCAAACACAGACATTGCATACATTGCATACACTGTAATTCAATCAGATGCTATTATGCCAAACCCATTGTGATAATGTAAATGCTATTGCCAATACCAATTTTCTCAGAATATTGGGATGGAGATTATCAAGTAAATTTTTGTTTATTCCCCACTCTTGCCCCCATTTAAATATTACAGTCTTTTTTACACTTAAAATGAATTAATTTCTATTTCCACAGACTGAATTCTCATTCACCATCCCACATACTGCTAACTTCATAATTTTTGAGAAACTAATGCAGACTATTGATTCAGTTTGAGGACCATATCTCAGGTATCTTTAATCTCCATCTCATTGTTACTCCATTCCTATTCACCTATTTCTTATTGTCTCTTGGGTTTTTCTTCCAATTTTTTTTAAATTCATGCAGTTAAAGAATTTTATTAATTTTCTTTGCAAAAAATTTATCACAGCATATTTTTTTGTCAGTGATCTTATCATTTTATCTTGAGAGTTCTAACCTCTAAAAGACATCTTTTTGTTTCTTGAAGATTTATTTTCTATTCTAAAGACATATTTGTTTTGTACAATTGTTCAACATTCAAACATGAAAGTCTTCCTTGGGTGTAAGATTTTACCAGTTCCATAGGGCAAAAATTCCTTGTGAATTTGACAAATCTACTTCCTTTCTCTTTACACCAGCAAGCAAGCCAACTGTCTCATAAAATACCACAATTTTCAGCATCACAATTGGCAGTTATTGACAGTCTCAGTGGAGATGACAATGACTAGATTGGCAATGAAAATGAATTAATTTGTCATTCTGAGTGGATCTCCTATAACAAGGCTAAAGGAATTTGGCAGCTCTTAATTGGAAATCTTGTTTTTTTCTGGCACTACTCTCTGTAAAGTGAATGATGCAAAGGTTTTAGAGTTATCAATCTGGTGCTCATTGGTATTAATTAGATAAAAATACTAGCCAAGAAATATCAATTCAGCTAACGAGAAACAAAAACCAAAATGTGAAGCATGCTCCAACTTGGAGTTTGCCATCTCTTAAATTATTTTTTCATCTGCAATTTGGAGACAGATCTGCATTAGGAATAAGATTTTTAACATCAGCCCTAGACTCAAGCATAATGTTTGTGAGCAAATTTTACAGATCAGAGGGAGGTTTTGCCAGATGCACAGATTTCAGTGTTTTGTGAACAACTGCTGTGTTTAGAAATGTGGTGACTTTTTTTTTTTTTTTTTTTTTTTTTTTTTTTTTTTGACAGTGTCAATTAGATCTTCTATCCACTGGGTCTTGCTGAGAAAATTGTTATCTAACAAGTGCTGCCTTATAAAGCAGTGCCCATACATGCAGCATTGGCAATTCCCTTAGGAGATGATTTAGGAAAGATTGTAACCATTTTCTTTTACAGGCTGTTTACTTGCAGATTATTTTCACAAATTTACAGCACTGCTGAGCTAAACACACATTTGTTCTGCAGTTTCTACCAAAGCCATTGTCACCTGATGTGAAATTCCTGTCAGGTTATAATGGCAAACAGAATAACTGGTGATTTTATACCCTGTAGGACTCCACTTTTCTCTCACGTTGTCTAATTTGAAAAAATAGATACCATCCTTTACAGTTTTGAGTGGAAAGACTGGGGACAGTTGTCCTTTAAATGAATCCCTCCTTTCCTTACCTGTTTTTTCTTCTGCTTCTGGAGGGTAATTTTCTCTTCTGTTCCTTGGTATTGAGTATCTTTCTGGAGACTCCCTCTACCTCTTTACTTGTTTTTGCTTCCCTACTTCCTCTTTGCCATTTGCTGGTACTGAAACTCTGATGATCCATGCAGTTCCAGGCTATGTACAGGTTTTCCTCTTTTTCAGTCTCCCACTCCTCTGAGTCATTACCTCTTGCTCTTAATATCTCCCACAGTGTTTTCTCAACTTTGTTTCTTACTTCATTGTAGGTGCCTTTGTTTTTTGACCTCCTGGACTGGAGAGTGACGCCTGCAGGAATTCTAAAAGAATGAAGATTGGTTTTTCCAGTGTCTGCTTGCGCACCACCTGACAACCTGCCTCCTTAAGCTAGAGCTAATAGATGCGCAGTAAAGGATAAGGACAAAGACAGACTTGATAAAATTTCATGCTTTCTATGAAACACTTGATGACTTCAGAATGAACACGGTTGCAACTGAGCTGTGGTTGATGCTGTTCAAATTATAAGTGATCTAGAAAAGGTCACACTTTGGTGACAGTTTGTTGTGGATAATTTATGGCAGTGAAAAGGGAAAGTTAGCTGTTAAAAGAGGTGCAGAAGTATCTCACAGTACTGAATTACTAAATAAATAGAGATGCTAATTACCATAGATGTACGTAAAATAATGTACATGGGAGAAAAATTCTAATTTTGCATGCATCATGAGCTAATCATTACCACCCAGAAATAAGGGTTTTGAGGTCTGTGAAAACATGGAGGTAACACAGTCATTCAGTAGGAAAAAAAAAAAAAAAAAGAAAAAAGAAAAAAAAAAAAAGAAAGGAGAGAAGAAGAAATTGAATGTTAGGGATTTTAAGGAAAGCAATATAAAACAGAAGAGAGGACTAACATTACTCTGCCACCACCTGATGGTGATGAATCCCTGAGGCATGTAGAGCTTGAACATACTGTGTACTTCTAGTTGCTCCATCTCAAAAATAAAATTATAGAACTGCAAGGGGCTCAGACAAGGGCAACAAGGAAAATCAAAAATCTAGGATGGTTCTGAGCCACACAGGAACCACAGAGCAGACTGGAGAGATGGCTGAGGGGGATGTCTGCGCAACAGACACCTAAATGATGAGTGCCATTAAGAGGATAGAAGGGGAACTGCCTGCTCTCTGTTTTCCTTCTCTGCAAAACCTAGGAGTAAAAGCCACCAACTGATAAGTGCAAAGCAGATGACAAGAGGTTGTAGTTTCCCTAACACTAAATTAAAGAGTGGAATTCCCTGATACAGAACATTGTGAGTGCTAAAAGTTCACATGGCTTGGTTGGTGTTTGGACAGTTTTATGGAAGAGACCATTAAATCCCACTTTATTTGTCCCGTACTTGCACTTTTGGCAAGCAATACTGGATTAAACTGAACATGGGTCTGCTCTGAATGTGTCTGTTCTATCTAAATGATTTTGGTAACCTTGGCATAAAGGTTATTTTATTCTCAAAGAAATTAGGGCTGTAATGTTTATTTTTTGCTTCAAAACATGTCCATGTTTAGGAAAACGTTTAAGTAACAAGCCAATTACAGCAACCAGAAAAGCTCTCAAAACTGAAATCCAACTTGTTTTGTACATTAGATTGTTCCTAGAAGGGGATGGTTCAACCCTTTCCTTCAAACTGGGCAACCTGATAGCAGGTTTGCGGCTCAGAGAAAGATCAGTGAAAGAGCTGTTGCCAGCTCTCCACACCAGTGGGCAGGTGAGACTTGGAGTGAGTGAAAGCTGATGCTCAAGCTTCTCTCTTTTTGCTCTCTCTAGCATACCTGCCTGCTATGTTTTTGGCCTTAGCAATGTCCCCAGTCAGTCAATTCCCATGCTAACAGCAATGATGATAGATATTTTTATTCTAGGCTTTGTCCAAAACACTGGAAAGTGTGAGAGTTGCCTATCCATGTTGGAAGGGCACTAGTTTTTCTAAAAGATTCACCTCCCAAACAGAAGTTGTACATAAATTACATATTTGCTCATACGGGTTCTTATATAATTATTTTCTGAATGAGTACATGAGGCTTCATTCACACTTGGAGCAAACATATAAAACCATATTGCCTTGAATTATATTTCTGACTTCATCCAAGTAAATTAAAGAAAAAACATACAAATAATTTGTAATAAGCAAACAAAATAGTAAATTAGATTGTGACTGAATATAATCAGAGACTGCTTTTTTCTCTTAATAAGACCATCTGAAAGTCTATAGTGTCTGCTAACACCTCTTCTAACTAGGAAAGCTGACAGAAAGTTCCCTGTGAGGAGTGTCTGCTTTATAAGGTGATTTATTTCAGGACATTAGAACACCACTATGTTGACCCTTTCAATGACACATGGCCCATTTGTTGTCTCATCCTCTATTTAGAGGAGAAATGGATATGTGGGTGTTCCTGAAAATCAAAATGCAGAGCAACTCACCAGACAGAATTCAGCTAGTAAGATAGATGACTATGTAGGCATGGGTCTATTTCTATATACCAGGTTAGGTTCAGGTTGAGTCTGCTCTTAAAGACTAAAAAGGGGATTTTCTATACATTTTGGAGGTCTACTGCAGTTTCCAAGGAGAGACTGGTTTCACACATTATACGAGTGATATTTAATTCTTCTGGCATTTCCTGTGCAATTACATGTACCTTTTAAATAAAAAACTTAGATCCTTGCCCTACAATAAGCAAAATCACATATGGTTGGCCTCTTTGACATCACTGACTAAATTTGTTTGTGAAATGCTGCTCATTCACCCTCCAGATTCCATCTCACCTTTCCTCAGTACCTTCCCAATTTCCAGCTACCACTGCCAATGGTATGTACCATGTTGCTTTCCATAAGTATCACTTTTTATGCATTGATGATTCATAACAATATAAAAATGTGGCTAGAATGAAGAGGCAAAAGTGAGCCGTTTTAGGCCTTGGTCTTTGGTTTGCCTTTCTTATCTGTAAGACATCTCTGGCTGAAATAATAACTTGCACGAAGAGAAAAGCAGAATGTGCTGTTTCTGAAGCTCTCTGTTCCATGACTTACTTAGCTTCCTAATAGTGTTTCACTACTCTCTTGACTCCTTGACATGTTTATAAGGAGTATGTGCATCCTAAATATCCCATGGTGGGACACAAAATTAAGTTTTGGAGCAATGTGAGCACAGCTTCCATCATCTGGGCCCTTACTGCCCATTCTCAGTAGAACTACTTGTTCAATTTCATGCTTTATTTAGGTTGAAGTAGCTCCCCTTGCTTTGGATATTTCTGAGCTTGGTTTGAGAAGCAATTACTTCAGATGTCACAAAATTTCTTTCCTTAAACTGTGCCCCAATGTTACATTTTACTAGCTAATATGAGGATAATTTAAATAATTTGATATGAGGAAGGATGTACAACTTATTGTCAGGAGGTAACACCTTGCCATTAATACTGTTTCCAAGAGTCATTCACATTCACTGACTGAGAGACTGTGATTGTGAGATGACTGCAGAAACAAAGGAGAAAGCAGAGCAGTAACTGCTTTCTATCTGTTTTTTGTTGTTGTTGTAGTTGTAGTAGTTGTTGTTGTTATTCATATTTCCTTGACCTTTAAGTGATTCCTTCCAGCTTCTCCAAATGTGAGCAACACCAAGAGTGGGGAGCAGGGTGGAAGGTACTGCTCTCTTCCTTTTTGCCTTCCACCTTCAAGGGCTGAACCAGAAGGCAAGGTAGAACACCGTATGATTAAGATATGTTATAATGAGCAGTGCCCTTTTTCCCATCTGAAAGAATTATCTAAAAATAAATTTCTTTCTTCTCCCCTGAGATAAAATTCCTCCTTAAGGTCCACCAAGAAGGGAGGTGGGGAGGAAGAGCACCCAGCCAAAACTATTCTTAATGGATCAACTGCAGGATATAAGAAGTAGTTGTATAAATACAAAAGATAAAATGAAGCAATGTGTAAGAAGACAGCAAGTGTTGGTTTCTTTTTAGCTGGAGGAATGTGTGCGTATACTTGGATTTTTTTGGAAGATGTTCAAAGAGTTTCTCTGTTTTTAGAAATACACACATGTTGCTTCCCATTATCCAGGAATGTTTCTTTTCTTGGGCCAATTTCATCTGTGCATGAAGAGAATATAAAAAAAAAACCTTCAGGTAAGGTGTTTAAAGTAATGAAAGCATAAAACTTGAAACAATTTTTACAATGGTTTCATATATTTTTCTACTGTTTTAAACCACTTAGGGACTAGTTCGAGTGAAAAACACTTAAAAAATTTGCTTAAGACATCTTGCAAAAGATACATCATACTGTAAAATGTTGTTCTGGGATATTTCAAGATGAACAAGTACAAAAGTGTTCTTGTAATACATTTACTTTTTTTTTTTCCCATAAAGAATAAAAGTGACTTGCAAAAGCATATTTTCAGTGTAATTACATGCAATGCTTCTCCAGTTATTATTTTTTTTTCCTGAAGGTAGATAAAACTAATACAACCTTATTTGACTGGCTTTTCTTTATATAATTCAGCCATGGGTTTGTGTTTGCCTCTCCCTCTCCACATTTCTCTTCCTCTTCCTCTTTTCTTTTCCTTTTATTCTGTTTCCTTTCCACTCAATTCACTCCACTTTCTCCTCCATTCTCTGCTTTTGCCTCTTTCTCACACATCAGTATCTAATCCAAAAAGACCAAAATTTTGCTTCCTACGTGCATCCATTCTTTATGTCTGTTTACTGCATCTGCTATGACAAACCAACTTCCTCTTCCAAAAGACATGTTATATTCCATTACAGAAAGTTCCACTTCTCAATTGCTGTTAAAAATTCTCCATGTGTGTAGTTAAGCTGCTTAGTTGAGAAGGTCTCAATACATACAGAACCTTATGTATTTGCAATAATATGTTGTTGCATATTTTGTAGCTTATTTTCACTTTGCATTTTCTCCATTCAGTACTCACACACAGCTGTTGTTTGCTTGATCTTTGCAACTATTTCTAAAAGACCAATGAAGCCTTCACAAATTATAGCCTCTTTCTTCTCTCTTGTCTTTTCCTTAACACTTTCTTAGTATTTTCTTCATCTCTCCTGATAAACCCATCTCTCTTTGTTTCCCAAGTTTCCTTGTTCACATTCCTGACTTTTGAATCAGATAGTGGGTGATTCATTTGACCTACTTCATATGTGTATAGCAAAGTAAGACAAATTGTAGCACAGAATTTCCTGCTTCCTTTTCTTGTCATTACCTACAAAGCATTACTGGATGATTTGTTCAGATATAAATATCTACAAAGTTAGAGTAACTCTATTTCACTCTTTTGCCCAAATAAATCCACAAAGCAGGCAAAACTCAATGTGTCAGATTCCTCTGTTTCAATCTAGGCTGACAGTTGAGGTACTTAAAGAATTCATCCACCCTACCAAGTATAGGACTGGACTCCTTGGTGGGTGAACTGGGTAGGAAGCAATGCCAGGCTCTCACAAAGAAAGACAAACACCTCACTGAGATGATAAAACATGGAAATGCCATGCCAAGATACACAAGTAAACCCTCTGTTCTATCAACATGCTCCAACTAATAGCAAAAGCAAAATATCCAGCCTGGGCTACTTGGAAATATCAGCTATGAGGAGAAGTTGAACAACCTGGGAGTAATTTATCCTAAAGAAGAAACATCTGAATGGGGATATGATATTAGCCTTCAAATACATAAAAGATTGATGAAAAGTGGAGAGGCACAATCTGTTCTCCCTGTCCAAGGTGCACAGAAGAAGATAGAAAGAGCCTCAGTTGCGACAAGAAACGTGATTTAGAGACATCTTTTCTATATTTCTGTAATTGTCGTCAGAATCAAAAATGTCTTACTCTGTGCATGTGTGCGCATGAACATATGTATATATTTTAAAAGCCTTTCACGTGAAAGCCAGCTGGTAAGTGCTAAGCTGTAAAACTGTGGCTCAGGTTTCAACTGCCTAGGGAACAAGAAGAGCACTGTTTCTCTGATTCATAAAAGGGGTGTGTGCTTGTCACCACATCTCTTATCCTTTTGTCTGTAGAGAAACTGGGCACAGCTTGGGGCTATCAGCAAAGGAAACAAGACTTTAAATCATGAGCTTCAGGCAGTTAAGTGAAAAGTATCAGTATTTGGCTTTTTTAGAGGAGGGACTAGCACCTCCACCTAATTATTGTTTTCGGCCTTTATTTAATGTCACGAGGAACTCAGATATGAGTTTCACATCTGATCAGTGTTGGAACACCTTCTTATCCATTTGTGGCCTCCATGTAACAGAGACATAAAAGCCCCACCGAAATATGAGAGAGTGAAAGTTTTGAAATGAGAAATGAACTTTTTCCCTTCTAACACCTTCAACAAGGTAGAGACAGAGCTAGCAGGGGAGACATACTGAGCTGGATCAAAAGTGACAGAAAGACAGCTGTGCATATCTGGCACACATTTGCTGGAATAAACCAGCAGCTGTATACAATAAGCCTTGCAAAATTTGGGTTTGGGAAGGATTCGCTTTTCCAAGTTTTGTTTATTTCTCAGTGGTGTCTCCAACAAGCACTGTCTGGCAAATCAGTGTGTTTCTGAAGTTGGCAGATGTCTTTAAAGCATATTTTTATCCTGGAGAGGACTGGACAAGGTCTTTATTTCATAAATATTATAGTAATTTTTTCTGCATCTTCCTCAGCCTAATTCAGTGAAGCATAAGTAAAAAAGGCTGACAGTGTGGCACAACTCACCTTAAAATGAAGAAATGGGCATTTACTGACCACAGTAGGAAAAGTACTTGTTCTTTAAAATAATGGACATGAACACTTGTATCCTTTGATGATGTCAATGGACAAAGCCCCGGTGATTTGTATTGTTTAAATATCTGGCTGATATTACCAGCATAGCATAGGAGGACTGAAAAGAGTGAAAAGTGAGATTGAAACTGTAGAATCAAAAGTAGTATTTTTAAAGTAAGCTGTCCATTCATTATTTATTTACCATTGTTATTTACCATTTATTCCTCTCAGCATATTTTTAACTTGAGATGGGACTATATGTGCAAATTTTAGGGACCCTCTAATGGTGACAAGAGTTAATTTTTATGAAGAATGGTGAAAGGTATCAGCTATCCTTTGACTCCTTAAAAAACTAACTGGCTGACATATACACACTTGTGTTCAGAATATACATGAAAACAAATATATATACACATGCATATTTTTTTCAGAACTTATGATCATTTCCTAGCACTTCCTCCAGTATTATTATATCATTCATAGATGTAATCTTGCACCATGCTTACCACCACCTTGACTGCAATTATTCTCTTACATTTAAGGTGTAACACTATAATTCCTGTGTATTATATTTTTGCAAATAGAACATTTTGCAAAATAAACTGCTTGTTGCCCTGTTGCTACCAATTTTTTTTAGTTTCAGAATAAGAAGAGAGATGCTAAGAAAAAAAGAAAATAAATTATTAATGGATACTAAGAAGTAACAGAAGTTACATAAAATGTCATTCAAAATTTTGCTTAGTTGATAATTGAGGTTTTTATTTAAAACATTATTTTTTCTTTATCTACTCCTATGAAATCAGTAATGGTTTATCTGTCTGTTGGCATAGATAACGAAACATCTTTCTATCAAATTGATTGTAATGTTATATGTGGTAGAACAAGAAGTTATAATTAAATTTCCCACAGTTTGGGATGTTTCTGAATGCTGTACATTTGTACATGCTGTGCTGCATGGAATCTGAAGAATCATTAGAAAAGTCTGAGAAATCTGTTTATTAAAATGATGATGATGATGCTGATTTTAAAGAGTCCATAAGGAACTGAACAGCATACTTAGTGGGAATCAGGACCCAGGTTGTTCCTTTTTAATATAAAAATGGAACACCTACTGATGAAATACTTGCAAGAAACTTTCACTATTTCATCACATGGCCTTGCTGATTACGGAAAAAATGTGGTATATGGGATTTTTCTTTGCTCCTATTTTCTTTTTCAAATGTGTCTGCCACTGTCATTTATGCAAAAGTTATTCCTACTCTTGTGGTAAGTTCTGCCTTGGTCTAGAAAATGCACACTTAATATTACATAGAGGGATACAATGAGTACTCAAATTCTGCAAGAGTTAGGATTTAGTATAAAAGTTGCTTTTTTAAAAATAAATTTTTAAACTCAGAAATCTTAAGTGGAAAATGTCACACAAGAGGAGTATTCATGTAATCAGCGAAAATGCTTTGCCGCATACTATTAAAATATTTGTAATGGGGGCTAATCACAAGACAAAGGAGACTTGTAGACAATGTTAATTTCACACTGACGACTTTGATGTAAATTGTAAAAGGTTGAACTGTTACATGGGAGAAATATTTTGTGATGAACAATTTTAGCTGAGAGAGGAGAACAAAACAATCACAGTCCCATAGTGCCCTCCCACCCTCACCTGGTGAATGAATGCCAGTAAAGCTAGGAATTCCTTAGGTAAAAAGACTGCCAATGGGACAGTGACTAAAAAATCCAGATTTACTTTTTTATCCTTTTTTTTCTAAATATCATGCAATATATTACATATTTTTTATGTCTTATATTAAATTTCCATGTAAACAGCACAGCAAACTTTGAAGAGAATAATACTCTTGTAGGTGTCTGTTCTGTTGTCAAAATACGTGTTCAGCAGCTTTCAGCAGCATGTTAACAACTCATCTGACATCGAAACCATGTTTGCTCTCATGTTGAACCTTTGTCTTGAATCTGCACTTTTAACGAAGTGCAGGGCAAGAGGATTTAAGAGTGGCTGGTTGCAGAGGTCAGTAGGTGGGAGAAACAACAGTCCTATAACTCACCTTCAGTCAATTTAACTGCAAGACAAACTCGGGATGATGAGAACTGTGCCAACCACGTATGTGTGCTGACATGCTGCGGAGTGTGTTTCATGATTCATCAGCCACACCGTGATTGATTGGCCTAGCATCCTGGCAGAGCCTAGAATTTTTTTACTTGTCTCCAAATGTGTTCCATGATTCTTCGGGCAATCTCTGATTGATTGGCATGTGGGCTGAACCTAGATTTATTTTTTCCCCATGCACTGAAATATTTGTTTGATGATTCATGGTACATACCTATTGACTGGCACATTGGCAGAGTCCAAAGTTTCTTTACAACATAAAATACTGTTTTATGATTTGTCAAGTAAATTGAGTGTTTCCTGCTGACGCTTGTAGATAAATTCTGCTAGTGTGAACTGGAGAGAAGGATAAAACCAAAGCTTACAGGTACTTAGGGCAGTGATGGACGATATGGTCACATTTTTTGGCAAGAGAGAACAGCTTCTTTTGCTTGAATGTATAGTCAGTCATTGCACTTTTTAGGCAGCTGAAAAAGAGCTTACCTTGAAGAGGCCATGCTGCAAAATTCAAAATGATGGCATTACTTTTACATATTGAATCTTATTAACATCAGTCTGGTAACTATGCTGAATAGGACAGACAAGCATGACTAAAACAAAGGCCTTATCTAAGTCTGTAAAGAGAGTAGATTTTAACAAAACTTTAAGTTGTGCCATTTGACTTGCATCACCAAATCGTGGCACCATTCTCTAACTGGATTTTAACCATACACATATTACTTGAAAGCCAAAGGAGAGATTTTAAAAGCTGCCAACAACTTTCACATTGGCGCTTCAAAATGGGAGTGACAAATCGGATTCTCTTCTGAATACTTGTAGACAATTATTCTTAAGTCATTCTTCCCTGCCCTCCCCCCTGATGAATAACATTTATCCAGGGCAACAGATTCTCAATTTGTAATTCAAAAAATGATTTATTTAGCAGTACATGTCATTGTGTAAGAATTGACTCACTGACAAAAGTTTCTGGGAAGTTGATCTTTTCTTTTGTCCAGGAAGATGGATGCACTTTCTAATGTCGGGTTTCCTCCCACAGTTACTGAAACAGAGACCATACCCTAAAATGTAACCCTTACGAACTAGGAAAATTACATCCCATACATTTCTGCAAGGTCTGTGCATATTTCTCCAAACTCTGCCCACACTAGTATATTTCCACATCTACAGAAATAGCCTGTTTGGAGTTTATAGCCTGTTTGGATTCATTGCAGAACCATTTTTTCCTGGCAAAATTAAGCCTGAATTGTAATTGTCACTCTTGCTATTCCAAGAAATAAATATTAGTCTTCTATGTTTTCAAGACTTCTGCAGCCATAATTAGCCTATTTTTATGTCTGCTTTAGAAGCAAGGAAGAGCATAGATTGAGCAATGTATCGCACAGATCAGTTAACAAAATTGGTCCTCCTGGGGTAGGTAACCAATGGATAAGGAAGAAGAGGAAAAAAATTAAAAGGAAGACAGGAAAACATAGGGCTTTTGGAATGTAGAGGAATGGACTTTACGCCCTTCTAAGTGGACCTTATAATTCAGGCATTAAAACTAAAATTGTGTTATGAGCTGAGAAATCATAGCACAGCAATAAAAATCATGGAAGAATTGGAAAGGATGTCTTTTGATGAAAGTCACAACCTAGGTAGTATTAAGTTCTTTGCCAGGAAGAAGAGGCTATGGGCAGAATTTCCTAACTAAGATGGCTTCCTAGATTAGTCCATATGGTTCTCCTGGTTGAAGAAGAAACATTAACCTTCCTCCTTCTTTTCTCCCTTCTTCTTTCAGTGCAGGAATTCCTTCTCTGGGCTTGCCTCCAGGCACCTCTGTCACTAGAAAGGGCTACCACATTCTGCAGCTGAAATTGCAAAGGGATCAGCCAGTGAGTGAAGGTCTCCCTCCCTCCCTCCCTTTCTTCCTTCCAGCCTCCCTCCTGGACCCCTCCCTCCCACTGCATATCTGCATTTGTATTCCTTGTGACTTTATGTCGCTGAGGCATCATACATGTCGTGACTTCTGCAGGTCTCTGACATTACTGTAGGGTGCCACTTTTAGTTCTTTGATAGTTCTTCCCTCAATTAAGAAAGAATTGGTATCAATACCAAGCCAAATGTTTATCTCCTAACCTTGTCTGCATCAAAGAAATCTACCCAAATTTATTAAGAATGAGGACTAGAAAAATCACTGTTTTCTCCTCAACTGATGTATTTCTCTTTGGATTTTGGCTTACAATGACTAAACTTTTACTGACTCCTTCACTCTAAGAAAGGCTCCTTAAATCCTAAATTCCACTGCACAAGAGATTTCATCAACTTATCTACAATTGGTTTTAAAAGTACTAGCTAAATGGGAACTGCAACTACTTCTTTTAAACTTTTTTTTTTCTTGTAGGAAATATCTTAAATGGTGTAAGACTGTTTTCCTTCCTTCTGGGCTTGTTTGAATATGTAGAAATAAATTTACAAGAAATAATTAATATAATCCACATGAGAGAGAAGTTGATGGGAATGAAAGCAAAGAAGTCAGTTGTACATTTTTTAGATAACTGGATTTCAGTTTATTGCAAACCATCTTTTTTTTTTTT
>VXBN01007461.1:1200077-1226534 GCA_013397395.1 Sinosuthora webbiana | reverse complement strand
GCCGCTCGCCTGTGCCGAGCACTGGGCCAGGCCAGAGGCTCGCTGCCTCTCGGGCCGCCCCAGGCAGCCGGGACCCCGGAGCCCCGGGGCGGTGACACGGCGCTTCCCTGGCTCCTTCTCCCTAGCGGTGGCGGCTCGGCCGGAGGGACGAGACCGCGGCCGGGGCCGGGGGATGCCCGTCCACCCCCTCACCCCCACAGCCCCTCCGCCGCCCGCGGCCGGCAGGAGGGAGGGAGGGAAGCGGGGCGGGCGCCCTCCGCTGGCCGCCGCGGGGCCGGGAGCGGGACCCGGAGCGGGGCCGGGAGCCGCTCCCGCTGGCGCCGCGCGCTTGTGCTCCGCCCGGTGTAAGCGGAGAGGGCATGGAAGGAGGGAGTGAAGGAGGCTCGCACTAACCCTGGAGAGCTTCCCCAGCCCGCCGTAAATAAATCCACGGGTAAAGGTCTGGGACCGTCAACGCCGCCCGCTAGGCAGCACTGATGGTGGCTTTGAACCCCTGAGAAGGTAACTGAGATTTTTTTTGAAATGGTTTTGTCCTGGAGGTTTGTGTGGAGAGGGAGGAGAAATGAGGGTTCTCAGACACCTGTGGAAAAGGAGCTTTATAAAGGCACAAGAATAGTTGCCCGTAATAGTGACACCCACGAGTTGCAAGCACAGCTGAATCTTCCAGCTTGGAGTGTACTAGACACCTCTGAAGGGGTTTAAATAAGAGAGAGGATGACTTCTTGCACAGGAAAATAGTGATAGGGCAAGGGGGAAGAGTTTTAAACTAAAAAAGGAGAGATTTAGATTGGATGTTACAATGAAATTCTTTACTGTGAAGATGGTGAGACACTGGAACAAAGTTGCCCAGAGAACCTGTGGATTCCCTATCCCTGCAAGTGTTGAAGGCCAGACTGGATGAGGCTTTGAGCAACCTGGTCTAGCTAAAGGTGACCCTGCCTATGGCAGTCATGTTGGAACTAGATGATCTTTAATGCCTCTTGCAACCCAAACCGTTCTACTATTCTGTGTTTTCATAGAATGGGCATGAATTGCGGACATTCTAAAATGTTAGTCTAGGCTTTATGAATAGGTTCACAGCCATGTGACGTAAATTCTGTGATTGCTGTCTTCATTTGCTACTAAATTATTGCAGTGAGTCATGTGGAGCTTTACTGACATTTTTGTCTCCAAACATGAATGTAGGAGACATAAGAATGGCTTAAATTCTTATGCAGTGGTACACCTAAACCTGAGACTTACATGCATTTCAAAGTCATTTTCAAGTCAAAGGCATTTTCAAGAAGTTTCAAGATGCCTGCTTTGCTAAATTGACTGTGAGGCAAAGGAGGAGATGTGGAAGAGAAACTGGGCAATTGCCATAAGTCTAAATGGGAGGGCTAGTTTCACATAAACATTTGCAGCAAGGGTCTGTAAAAGATGAGCCTGGGATAAAAATTATTAATTCATACCATTTGACTTTACACGTTTGTTCCTAATTAAAGGAATGTAATAAGAACCAACTTATAGATAGATGAATGTCAGAAATGTCAGCTTCTTAGTGGGCAGATCCTGTGCAGGTGCTTGAAACAAGATCCAATTTCTGAGGCTCAAACTGATGATCTCTGTTCCTGTGGGACCAAGCTGGAACAATCATGGTAGCAAATGGCTAATGTACTGCCACTAACCAGAAGGGAGCTTCAATTTGAGCTCAGAGAGAAATCAAATCACACCACTATGAAAAAGAATGATGAAAACCCCCCAAACTCAGTTATTTGGTCTTTTTGTGCAAAACAACAAAAAGAAAACAATGACCTGAACACAAAAAACATACCTGTAAATTTGGGTAGAGCTGATGTTCATAAGTGTCAGTCATTCAGTTGTTGGAGGAATGGAAGGATATAAAATAGAAGCAGCAAATAAAATTGCAAGGGTGAACCTAAAATTTTAGTTCTGGTCTAGACAGCTGGAGGGCAATAACAGAAGTCTGGCTGTAAAGTGCATTGGCATGGTGACTTTGGGCAAGGAAACCTGGTAGTAGATGTGGTAAAAATGAAATCAAAGGAGTAAACTGTATGTAGGAAATAAATAGAAACTGCAAAATATCAGGGCTCTGAGAGCTGCAATAGGCTTTAACTGCTCTAACCAGCCTCCATGGGGCCTCTGTCCACAACCACGTCCATGGACCCAGAAGCGTCACTTCAGCTCCAGCCTGGGACTGCTGGTGTGACCATAACTCCTGGAAGAGACCTCAGACCTGTGTTGTAGGTAGCTTGTCTCTCAAATAGATGTCTTTAGATGTTCTTTATTGCCTGTCTTCTGTCTTGTCTTTGTTGTCTGGGTTGACTTTGGACCTGTGTTTTAACCTCATTTCCACTTCTTTTGCTTGTACCAGGGAGACTGGAGAGCCTGTATGGTCTCTGGACCTGGTTCATCATTTTGCCATCTCTAGGACTACTAGAGGGTCCTGTTCCCAGTAAGCAGTGTGATCTGTGTTCTGGGTTCAGATGTGGGACACTGCTGTGGTCACTGCAAGGCACTGCCCGCACTGGGTCATCCTCACCTTGGGGCTTGCTGCTTCCTGACACAATGTAAATCCTTCTAACTCATTGAAATCAGTTGGGTGGTGGTTGATAACATGCATTTAACCAAGACTGCAATAGCTGAGCCTGGCTATTTTGCCTGTAAAATTTGATAAGAAAGCTGGAAAGAAAAAAATACAAGGGCTGAAATAATAGCTGGGACTCCTGTATGATAAATAACTTCTTAATAAGTGTCAGGGAAAACATCCTGAAGTTTCATCCATGTGAGTTCCTCACGCAGGTGTGGGCTAGGTGAGGCAAATTGCAAGAGAGCAGTATGCTTTCAAAGTTGTTTCTTTCACTGAATGTTTCCTGGCTCCAGGGATAGAAACTGTAATGGCAGCTAGACATAATGAATGGGAGCTCAGTGAAGAGAAGGGATTTGTTTAGTCTTGTCTTGAACCTTTCTTAATGGCATGAAATAGCAGAATTCCTTGAAATAGAAACAACTCCCTGACAGTTTTGCTAAATAACCCTCAAAACTAGCAAATGCTCAACAAAGGGGAGGGTTGCTGCATAGAATGAAGCCGTGGATGTGTCAGAAGGGGAATAGGAAAAAAGAGTGAAAGGGAATGAGAAACTCTTGTTCTAGAACATTGCTAATATTTTTCCAAAGGGACAAAAAACCCAAAGGTAGATGTAATGAATGGGCTTAGCATAAGCTGTTTTCTGATGAATACTGAACCACTCAATAGTCCTCTGACCAAGTAATACCATCAGAGAAGATAGTTGATGGAGGTTATTGAAAATCTATCAAGAAATGTGGAGGTTCACTATCCCCGACTTCTCATTGTAGTTTGTTTCTTCAGCATGAGGTGAAACAGCTAGGGTAATGAAGAATACAGTGCCTGTATTCATACTTGTCTCTGTATTTATGGCATAATATGATGACGGTGTTGCATAGTAGAAACTTTCGGAACTGAAACATTACTAATAATCTGTGATAAGTGTATGGCCAAAAATCTGAAATTAAGCCCACATAAATTGGAACTGCTTCAAAAAGAAGTTGTGTTCTTTTGGCCTGTCGTCAAGGAAGAGGGAATTCCTACTAGCGATGACAACATACACTATATAGGGATTACTAGTGCTGTAAGCACTCCCAGATGTGTGCAGTTTTACAGTTTTTAAAAATAGCTGCTTTTGTGCAAGGAGAAGGAAATCCATTTGAATGTGACTTGACACTGACATGGTTAAAACCATCTGTGTTGGCCTCCTTGGGTTTCAAAACGGATTCTTGCATTCATGAGCTTGGATAGTCTTGAAACAAACAAAAAGGCTAACAAGATCAATGGCTCAAGCAGAAAATCTGAGCTCTATAAAAATAGAAGTAAATGCACCACTGAGTATTGGGTAAGTCAAAGGAGTATAAAGAATCTTTGTGACTAAGTCACTGTCTGCATTTGGCTCCTTGGAATCAGCAATCTTCGGACCCCTCGCCAGCTGGAAAATCCTCAGAGTGATGCTGTCATGGCATCTGACATGGACATCAGATGGAGATGTGGCACTGCTGAAGTGTGGGCCACAACAGACAGTGGGGAAAAGTTAATTGCTGGGTTTTACTTGAAGTTGGAGGGAAGGTGCTGGTTTGCAGTAAGTGTACTCATATATTCCTTGAAAGTCTGTATGGTTGCAGGTTCTCTAGGCACACATGGGATTTGATCACTTTAAGTAGCTGATGAGCTTGGCTGTGGCTGCACAGAGCCCAACAAACGTTATAAAATTCAAGTAAAGCTATCCATGAACGTAAATTAAGGCGTAAAGGCCCAGGTGGAGCCAAGATATGTAATGCTAGATATTACATACGTACCTGAGATGGCTGTCTGAAAACTAATAGGTTTGACAATGAGTGGTGGTTAAGTATTTATTATGATTTACATAAAAGCTAAAAAAATACAGAAAGCCTGAGAAGAGAAATACCAGAAGAAATATGTTTAAAAGAAAGATATAACTTGCATAGTTAGAGACTTCCTGATAAAATGAAAAAGCTTGGATATTATTATAGTTTAAATAATTGTTTTAAGAACTAGGAACTATTAGTGGTTGATTAGGATGCTTATTGGTGCAACTGAAAGAGGGTTTCTAAGGTTATGTCATGATTCAATATCAACAGACTTTTGTCTGCCTCTTACATAGGGATACCAGTATCTCATATGAATTGTGATTGATTAATGTCTTTCTCTGTACAAATGTGATCTGAAATGTGTTGTGTGCTTTTTAGCACGCTGTTTATTCCTCGGGCCTAATGTGTGTGAATCACTTCAGAGATGTTGCAATTTGTTCCAAGGACCAATTATAGTCCTTAGAAAATATAGTGCATAATCCTCTCAATGCTACTTCAGGCAGACACTGTATAACCAGTTGATATTTTTATAGCCCAAGTTGTCTGTCTACAGGATCATTCATTCAAAACTAATAATTTAATATATAACCAAAATGTCCATTGTCAAAAATGCCACACTGGGTTCTTTCAAGGTCGAAACTTCCACTGGAACCATTTTTAAATGGCTGTTTAATGGTTGTATGATTCCAGTTGGTTAAGAAAAGTCTGAAAAGATCATCAGGCCAATAACTAGGAGACTGAGAAACAAAGGTAAATTTTTAGGAAGTAGACCAGTAAGCTCAAATGTGTGGAAGATACATTTTTTCAGGAAACTGTTCTGAGAGAAGAGAGCCAAAGGGAGGCAGATATTCCTTGAATACATGAGTAGAAAGGACATACATGATTTTCCATTCTGCATAAAAAATAATATAGCAAGAAAACAGCTTTTTTAAATTGTTCTTCGTTTACATCAGGTGAAAGAAAGACACAGAAAGGAAAAGATCAGGTTATTCTCAAAAGCATAGCAAAGATAATGGCACAAAAAAGAAACAAATTGGACAGGTAGCAGGAAATCATTGTCTGTGTGCTGTAGCATTAAGAGAAAAGTCAAGGAAATTGTCATCTGTGGAGGGACAAATTTGGTTATTTCAGAAAAATAACACCTAGGAGGCAGATGTCATTAATGTGTTTTTTCAATCAATCTTCACTAAAATGACTGTCTGCAAGAGTGAGCTAATTCAATGCAGTCCAGTGAGAAAGAAGGGAGAATCTCAGCCTTGAATAAGGCCTGTACAGTTTGGAGACAGTTAAGATTGGTAGATTCTTCTGAATTGGCTGAGCCTGGGATACCTCCCCCCAGGGTGACTGCAGAATTATCTGCTGCAATCAACTGCCTCTGCAGCCAGACCTAGGTTGGGGTGGTTGCTCATGGCCTTGTAGTGTGTGAGCTCTGTGTTGGCAACTGAAGTGAAAATCGTATTGGTGTTTGAAGTCATTTTGTCTTCTGCTGTTCTGTCACTGGAGAGTGACATAGCTTCCTCTCCTACAAAGTTATTCCAGTTTCCCACCTGTTAGATTCTGTGCAGCTTGCTCTCCTGCATCTAAAGATATGAAGCTGCAACACTGAAGGACTTTGGAGAGGTTTTGCTTATAGTAACTGCTAGTTTAAAGATAGTTATTGAATTACAGGTTTTACTTGGGCTGTTTAATTTGCATCCTTGACAGCTGGGCAAAATCTCAGTGTCTATAAATTCATTCCTGTACTAGGTTTAGAGCAAATAATAGAATAGTTCCAATTCTACCTGGAATTGGTGGTCTGTTTAGTTAAAAATACATCAAATGTAGTCATTACAGTAGTATGGTTTTCTTCTGGGGAATGTTGGGCTCTGTTGTTGCAACCTGCCCCTAAAGGCAAGTGTAACTTAAACTTAAAAACTTCTTAAACTTAAAACTTCTTTTTAATAGATCCCTTGGTGTGGATTAGAGTGAAACATCACCGAATGACCAGTATTTATGTATCTATATATCTATATCTGTATCTACATGTAGGGTTTATTTTAGAACACTTTGCTTGCAATGGAAAGAAGGTATGTAGCCATTATATTAACTATATGTAGTTGTTTTGAAAGTAGAACAAATGAGAGGCTCCAAGTCAGAGATACAATTTAATAGGAAGAAAGGAAAAAAAGGTAAAATAAAAATAGATGCAATAATACAAAAGACCACTGATAGAGTCAGAATACAACCTGATCAGGGTGATGGAAGCAGTCCCGATGAGGTGGTCTTCCTGAAGCAGTGATCCCATAGAAAGGTCTGGTAGCTCAAGTCCTCTGGGAATCCAGTGGGTAAGGGCTGATCTGGTGTTCAGAGTCTCAGCTTATATCCAGGCTGGAGTGCTTGGTTCCTCCTTCTGGGCGGAACATCTCACAATGGGATGGTGAGTCATGTGATAAGGCCTGATGGGCCCATTAACAGGAGATAGTCCAGGAGGGGGTTATCTGTGAGTCATGTGGCAAGGTGCTGATGGGCCCATTAACAGAAGATAATCCAGAGTGGGGGAGGCAGGGAGCACTGCCTCACCTGGTTTCAACAGTTCATGAAGATGGTGATAGAATATACTTCAACCCAGGACACTATAGTAATATAACAATAAAAGTATAAAGATATCACTTAAGAAAATATACGAGGAAAAGAAAGAGAAGAGATAAAAGTAGATAGTGGAAAAATATCACCACTGGTAGATCCAGCAGTGAGACTTGATTGTTGCAATTTAGCTGTGTGTTAGTCAAAGTGATGGTTACGGTCTTGATTCATTGGGGGTGGGGGAAACTCCTACCACATAAAATTCAGTGGATTAAAATTGGTTCAATTCAGGTGGGAGCACGCAGGTACCTCCCTTAGGGTTGTAACACTATGGGTCATGCGTTGTCCTCAGGTGGAAGGCCCCAGAAATGAGTCTGGGGGAACTTTGGGGGTCTTTGGTGGTTTGTGACACCCTCCAAGACATGACAGCTGCCTCTCACATCAGGGTAGTTAAGCCAGTCGTGCCCCATCACCTGAAGGGATGAACACCTTCAGGCCTATGTGTGAATAGGAGAGGAGTTTTCTCACCTGAACCAGCTGTATAAGGGAGGACTTTGGCAGGATAAAAAGCACTATCCCACCTTGCAGGATTTGCTTATCAGCCTTCTCTCTTATCTGGCTCAAAACCTAGCTTGTTGCTAGACAAAGGTTGGTTTGTCATGGTCATCCTCTGGCAGTGGGTGTGTAGCCCCTCTGTTTTATGCAGATCAAAGGTTTTTCCAACATACAAAAATCTTTCCTTCTCTCCTTGTGTTGGGGGGGGGTGTGTGAAAATCTGGTCTCAGCAAAGCATCCTGGTGCTTTTGCAAATGGCTGATTTTTTTAATCATTAACATTTCAGTCTCTCACATCTATGGAAACCAGACTAGATCAAAGTTTTATTTTCATGGTATTTAAAATCAGTATATCAGAGCTATTTTTTCATAACAGGATGATACTTTTTAAAAGAGGTTTAAAAACTTTGGGTGAGATTTTTATCCTCTGCTAAATTATGAGATGTTTGTGTAGCATATTGGAGAAAAATGCATGTGTGTGTGTGTTTGATGTAAAGATCTCTGTGCAGAGATGCTGGATAGATTTATAGGATCTATATGTACTTTGTATATACATATATATTAATGCAACAAAGATATATTTCTCTAATAGAGTTTTATTGATAAGGAGAACATAATTTCATAAATATGTAGGGGAAATACAGAAGTACTGTAGAAATACAGCAGTTACATACTGCTGCATAAGTGTTATTTTGTACTGCATGTTTCTGTATGTGTGTGCACATGCATACTTGTCTATGTGTCTCAGTCCTGATGCCAGTGGATTCAGCAGCTGCAGCTTGTTCTGTTTTTCAGCATCTGTGGGTGTGCACACACAAGTCAGAGGGTCTCACAGAGGTGATTCTGTCACCTACAGAATGGTGGGGAAGAGGCTCCGTGTGGGTGCAGCACATCCTGCTTCAGTCTGCAGTTACTCAGTATCTCCTTGTGCTTTGAGAGAAGTGCTGAAACTGCTTTTTTGTCTTTGGCAGTACAAAATGACTTTGTGTGTGATAAGAATCTTTTTCTGATTGCATGAACTAAAGATTAAAGAGCTATTAATATAGTAATTACTGAGACAGTAATCTAATGGTGTGGTTGTGAAAAGTGTCACGGAGTACCTTAGAGTGAGAAGTGTCTATAATCACTCTTAGATGACTGAAGTACATGCTGCTAATACTGCTAGATGTGTTTTTTTGTCTCTTAGACCCAGGCCTTCTCTTGCATACAGCTCTGCCCCATCCCTTCTGCTGGCAAAAGTCTTCATGTAGCAATACTGTGAGCTGAATCTGTAGCAACCTGAGGGAAAAGTAACCTGAGAGGAATAAAAGATGAGATCAGACCCTGAATCTGATTCACACTGCAGCTGTATTAACACCTGGGCAAGGAGGATTGTGTGTAAGTGTGGCTGAGGACTAGGCAGGTGTGCAGGACTTCCCACTTGGCAACAGGCCACCTTCAGTTTCTGGATCTGGGGCTGAAGTGGAGTGACTGCTCTATGTCTCTAAGTGAGATCAGATTTTTTAAATTTTTTTTTTTTTTTTCCTATTCTAACTGATAACATAGATATAGAAATGGCTCTGAAAACTGACTGTAGAAATGGTGGTTCTCTCTTTCAGGATAAAATATAGCTGAAATAAACATTTATCACTGGGTGATGTGCCTATTTTTTGGTTTTGCCTATATTTGTTTTTGTCTTCTTGGCAGAATCAAGATCTAAAATAAAAAATAATTCTAAGAAATTTGTAACATATCCATCATACATAAAAATCAAATGTGCCATTCTTTCACTGCTATTTATTTCATGTGTTGAAATTTAAAGCTCCCTGTGGACTATGTTGTAAGAGAAATACTGGTTAATGAAGTATATCATAAATATTTGGTGTATAATATTGAGCAGATTTTGTGAGAATTTGGAGTTCTAGTACAGGGTAAGAATGAGGAGCTGTGGTGTACTAGGAATTGTTCAGCAGAGATCAGTATAAAATTAAAGAGCTCAGTTCCAGAAAATGAAGATAGAAGCGTATTTTACCCTCAGTGATTTTTCCACGCTACGCTTTTGTTATATGATGTGTCATTGTTTGCTTAATCAAAAATCTCTGTTGATTCCATTGAGAATGTAGCCAAAAGAAATAGTGCAATACCAGTGGTTTTGGACTCTGCTACTGTATTGCATATTGTAAAAATTATTAAGATGTTAAGAAAATGAAGTGTTTGTTAAATTCTGCTACAATATACATTAATTTGCATACATATATATACACACACTTTTATAGAAAGCAGTATGTGTAATTTTACAAGTCATAGGTGTCAGCAACTTCTGTTCATACCATTTTGGACATGATTAAAGTGAGAAGAACCAAAGCATAAGTTTAGTGGGATCATTTTCCAAATCAGGAAAAATTATACTATTTGCCAACATGATATTCATAGTATTTGCAGAGCACTTATTCAGGTATTTTTTGCCTGTAGCTTCAATGACTTCACTGTGTAATAGGTGTATTTTACGAAAGAAGTAATATTATACTGTTTTATTGTAATAAAAATGCTATTTGTGCAATAAGGCATGAACTCTGATCTCATTACACATGTTGTGTATACAAGTGGTTGAAATTTTGTTTACAGGCTAGTTTATGCCCCTAATTAAGACCTTCATTATAAACCAGAATTCTTCATTAAGATGACCACTTCCTGAGTCTTTAGCATGTATTTCCAGGCTTGTGAGGGAGTGACAGGTCTGACTGGAGTTCTACAGGAAAAGAGAAAGTGAAATAGCTTAATTTTTCTTAGAAACACTTGAAATTGCATAAACTGATGTACAGATATGCTGAAGAGGTACTAAGAGATCAATTTAATCTGAAATTAGGATCCTTCTAATTAGGATCCTTCTGTGGCTCAGCCTGTTCACTGATTGCACTGCAGAATATGCCAATGTCAGTATTACAACATGGACATATAGGTGCCATTTGGATTAAAAAATATGAAGATTAATTTAAATGTGGCTAATTTGTGTGACATCATACCAGTTACAGGATGTACCTGAAAGGTTGAAACCCAGTTGTTGTGAGCTTAGAAACTTCCTAAGAACAGATCTGTCTGCCATGCCTGATGAAATAATATTATGAGATTTTTTCTGTCTCTCTTTTCATCCCATTTCTTCATGATGGAAACTTTTGCACTTGCTTTTGCTGCTTAAGCCGCAGGTTAATTGTGCCTTGAGTGTATGGTCAGATGCCACCATTGGTGATGCCTATCAGCACTGTTGGACTTTTAGTGGAATGAAGTGTTTAGAAGGTGTGGCTTCCTGAAATTCTTGAACATTTCCTCAGTTTGTCCTGTCATTAGGTTTGGGCATATTCTTGTTGATAGCTTCAGACTCTTTTAGTTATTTATGTATTTTGTTTGTTGCCAGAGGTGTGCTACTTTTAAAGATCTGCCTGAAGGTCATTGTTAAGTGACAGTGCAGATTGAAGTCAATTTTTTCTGGCTTGGAGCATGCCTGGGTCAAAGCGTGAGTGAATGGTGATCCTGAAAGCTGCTGAATTGTCACGGTCCTCAGGGTTTTTGCACTCCTATTTCCATGTGGTGATGGAAAGCCAGAGTTAGTGTGGACTGGCATGTCCAGTTCCTAGCTGAGTTTATGGGATGGCAAAAAAGTTGCCGGAACTGTCTCGCAAAGTCAAGGATCTGAGAAACTCTGCTGCCTTAAAATCAGAGCTCAACCTCTTGAGTCTTTTTCAAACCTTTTCTTATGTGTTGTCAACAATATTGTCCTCTGATGAGGAAAAAAAGGGAAAGGTTGCAGCCTCCTTCTTACTGTGTTTGTTGGTATCACTGGGAAGTTGTTTTACTCTTTCCCAGTTAAGAATACATAGTGCTTCGAATTTTTGGTACTTTTACCTCATTTGTGATAATTTCTGTCCTGTATTCCTCTTGCTATCCATGCCAATGTTCATAGTCTGTCATCATAGTCTGTTTGAAAACAGATGCAAAACACTAATTCAGTTCCTGGCTCAATTTATATAATCTTTTGTTTTGTTTTGTGTTGTTTTCAAACTCACTAAATCATGATATGCCTTTTCCCCCCCCTTTTATTTTCTTTTTATTTATCTTTTTCTTTTTTCTTTTTAATTTTTGGCTCTACTTTGCTTTACTGTGCCGGGAAAAAAATTGGCAAGTTCCATTCAATTTCCGTGTTGTTGTTGTTGAGGTTAAATGACCCTCATAATCCTTGCAACATTTTTCAGCTCCTCATTTGTAGCTGGTAGCCTACTCTGTAACATTTCTTCATTTAATCAGATTGGGACTCTGCTCTATCTCTCTGGAATTCAGTTTCCGAGGTATCCTACTGTCATTGAAAGGTACTTCAGTGTCTAAATTCCTTAGTTCATTTGAGTTCCTTGAAGAGGCCCCTAGGTTTACTGAAGTTTATGATAATTGAATTATGAAACTATTATTTTCACCTTTTGATTTAATTTATACTAACTCAGCTTTCAATGTTAAAGTCTTTAAGTCTTCATTCATTACATGGCAAAATAAAATTTAAATAGTGTAAGCTTTTGTTAGCTCTGGGTATTTGTAACGTTTGTTGGTTGTAACATCCAATAGTGAGTCACCTGCACCGCAATTGTTACCTGCTACTTACTGTAGTCAGTTCTAGTCTTTGTCAGGAAGTTTGTCTCCTGTCACAATGGCAAATAGTTTTTCACTTTCAAATGATGTTCCAGTGATCATTATCCAAGATTAGATCTGACCATGGATGTCATAAAAAGTGTTTCCTTCCTAATGCCTTGTAGCTTAGTGAGTGCTCCACAGCTGTCATCTTTAGAATTATATTTCCTGAATGGTATCTATCCTTCTATCTTTGTGCTCCACTTCTGAATTCTATGTTGTCAAGCTTATGTTTTCTCCTTAACATTTATTTTTACATCCTATAAATGAAATTCAGGATCTTCTATTGTGTTGAGAAAGCTTTACACATCAGAGTTGTTTCTTACTCCACTGTTACATAGAGCAGACTCAGGCATGTCATCTTCTTTTACCTGACTGCTGTTCACAGTAAATTCTTTTTATTTACCGTATGTTCTCCTGTTACCACTGGGTTATTTAATCCACATCTGGGTTCTCATTATCCCTAAATTTTTTCCTGCCACTAGTATTTGGAGATCTATAACTTCTTAGTTTTAAGCTGTGCTTAACAGTTGTGTCAGTTTTGATCCTAGGTAGCTATTCCCTGGAACGTTCAAGTCAAATTTATCTCTTGAAAAGTTACTTCCTAAAATAAATGCACTCCAACAGTTAAAAATTACAGAAGCTTCTTGTACCACTCATCATTGAACTATTGGTTAGTCTAATCTCTTATAGACATTTTACTCCTCTTGTGATTTGACGCCCCTGAAGTTCACACAAATATCTATTTGTTTGCAAGAATTCCCAGAAACAGTTAGTCCTTCATATTTCTTTTTTTCCAGTGGGAATTGGGCAGTACTGGTTTTGAGGGGTTGTAATTGTTTCTTAGGTTCCTTGTGATGCTTCCCAGTTGCAGGTCCACCTGACAGTTGCATGTAACAGACACGATGCCATTTTGGTTTTTTGATCCTTTTCCATGAGCAGACTGTTGCAAGTAGCAAGGAGGCTGTGGTTGCACAGACCTGCTCTTGTGATTTTAAGCCCATCTGGAGACTAAACCAGGACTACCTGCCCCTTCATGTGTTGCTGTGAATCTCCAGCCTTATGGGTATCATTTTTAATTCTGTATGGAACTCTGAATGTCCCTTCTTTTTCCTTTGTGTGTTTGCGTGTACTGACTTGCTTCTCCTTGAGTTGCCAATACCTGATATTCTTGTTGTCTTATTTCAGAGCTGGCATATAGTTTGTTCCTTCATGCTATACCCTTATTTTTTTACTTTTATTTTTTCTTCTGGGGCATCAAATCTCCTTTTCTGTTCTGTTTCATATTCACAAGTTACTATGAGCTTCAAGTTCTGCTTGTCTTTTTCTTCTATGGGCAGTTATCCTCAGCTAGCAGTATTTATCACTTCTTGTTCTGGTTTACAACTGAATGTTTCACAGAGATGTTCCTCTCTTCCCCTTTGTTCCAAAAGACATGTTGTCTCTAACATCATCAACTGAATTCTGGGCCCTTATGAGCTCATTGTGTGTGCATTTTCCAGGTATCCCACTGAACAATGATAAAGATCCCCCTCTTTCATTACCTTGTATCCTTATCCTACTACACTTCAAGGATAATCATCACCTTTTAATAAGATCTAATCACCTTTACCTAATGTCTTGGTTTAGATACATAACCCAAGACAACTAACCACCCCTACTTGGAGTGGGGACCAGAAAATTTGGTTTCTCATCTGCACTCATTTTGCTCATTTTGCACTCTTTTTGTATATTGGACTACTTGGGTATGTTGAGTTGACAAATTACATGCTGTTTCCAATGATGATGTAATCATTGTCCTGTATGTTATTACTTGTGCTTTGAAACTTCTCTCTTGGTAAAGATACACACTGTGTATGCTATTGTACTATTAAATGAAGCAGGGACAAGTGGTGCCTCTCTTGCTCTACAAGACTTTTTGTTTAATACATAAAAGACTATGTGGTCATTTCTTTCACTACTCAGAACATACTGACAACTCGGAGCAAATGCCTGCTGCTGGTGTACATTGTGAAGGGAATTCTTTGGTTATTGGAAAGAACAATGCTGTGAGTAAAGAACATAAGTTTAAAAAAACGTTTTCAGGGAAGAACTGAAAGCAAAGACATGAGTAATAAATCATTGTTCTGTGTGCGTTCAAAAAGTGTTTTGGAGGCCTGTAAGTCCAAGAAGTGATTAATGTATGAAAGAGGAGACAATATAGCTGAAAAATTAAACTTTTTTTTTAATGTACATTTAGGAAGAACTGGTTGAGATTTTTCAAATGGAAAGACTTTTTGATGGGGAAAAATGTTGGAGGATCTTTCTCAAATCTGTTTATTGACAGATATTTCTGAAATCTAGTTATTGATGGATGAAGTCTCTGAGCAAATGGACAAAAAAGAAAAGATACATCTACAGCCAGAGATGACATTCACTTAGGAGCTCTAAAGAAACTTGGAGATGGAACAGGTAAAACATTACTACAAGTAAAGTAAATTCACTTTTAGGTAAGCTAGAGCAAAGTTTTTTGAAGAATATACATATTAGATGGACAAGTAGGAAACATATATTGGAATAAGCCTTTGTCTTCTGTTTAAAAAAAACCGAAGAAAACCGGGTCTGACCGTTTTTTCTGGATTTGATAAATGTATTTCTCAAAGCAGTTTATCATGATTTCTTGTAAAATATCTTCTAAGAACTAAGAGACTGTTGCAGTGCGAGCCCTTTCTGAGCCCGGCCTACCCTCGGCTGGGCTCCCCGGTGCTCGGCATGTCTCAACAGAACCAGTGTGTGGGTCCTTGGTTCAGCAGCACCTCCTTCTTGGTTGACAAGGCTGTGGTGTTACAGAAAGAGGGGACTCTCCAAAGTTGGGAGGGAGCAAAGGTTTATTTGGGGGACACAGGGGAACCCCTTCTTCAGACCATGCCCCAGGAGAGACACCTCACCCTGGGCAATCGGGGGTTTTATCCATTCCAGACAAAGAAGGGAGGAGAATAAGTCTATGAACCAATAAAACAATTAATACAATAAATGCCTACTACATTACATGGCTAGTAACAAATCACAGGTACATAGGGGAGTGGACCCAAAACTTCTGCCAACCACAGGACAGAGACCCTTGAGGTTTCTGGACTGTAGAGATAGATATAAATCATCTAGGGAAGAGGCCAATGAAAAACCATCTCCAGGCAGAACCCAGGGATGGCATAGAAACCGTTATCAACTTGAGATAAGAAAGCATTCCAATACCAAGGGGCCCATCTAGGGAAAACTAAAACTTACACTATTCTAATAATATGTTTTAAAACTAAATTTTGCAACCCCACAAGAGACCATGGGTTAACAGGGAACCTTTTCAAATGGGCTAATAGTGGATTATAAACTGTGGTAAAGGAGGGTGTGGGTAAAACATCATTTGTCACCGTGGAGAGAATTTGCCAACAAAGTTGACTATTCCATGCTGCAGTGTGTTCTTCAGCATATTCTTAAATGATCAGAAGAAGAAAGAATACTGAGGCAACAGTTTGCTGGTGATACTATCTACTGATGATAAAGAGCTGCAAAGCAATCCAAGAATGCTATGATAAAACAGCTGATTAAATTCAATGTAGATTAATAGATAATGATGCCCTTGGGAGTCGGGGAAGGGGCACGGTGAGGAAAGAATGGTCCTAATTTGACATATTCTTGTATGGGTTGTGAGCTGACTATTACAACCCTAAATCTCATTCTGAGTGGTAATAGATAGCCTTATGGAAACAGAAGAGCAGCGCTGAGTGGCAGTCAAAAATCAGATAGAATATTATGAATTATTGTGAAAGGAACAGAGAACAAATCTGAACCTCATTATGCCACTTCGCAAATTCATCATGTACAATCATTGTGAATATAGTATGGAATGCTAGTATCTCAAATTAAAAAGAATATTACCAAATGAGAAAAAGCAGTTGAAAAGAAAGGAAAAGGAGATGGGGATGATGTACGAATGAAGTATCTGAGTTTCATTTTTGAACAGAAAATAGAAGAAAATAAATATGAACTTATTTGCCTGTGATGTGACTGAAGAGCCGTTTTCTCTTTCTCCTCTCTTCTCCTCTCTTTCCTTCTCCTCTCTTTCCTTCTCCTCTCTTTCCTTCTCCTCTCTTTCCTTCTCCTCTCTTTCCTTCTCCTCTCTTTCCTTCTCCTCTCTTTCCTTCTCCTCTCTTTCCTTCTCCTCTCTTTCCTTCTCCTCTCTTTCCTTCTCCTCTCTTTCCTTCTCCTCTCTTTCCTTCTCCTCTCTTTCCCTTTTCCCTTTTCCCTTTTTTTCCCTTTTTTTTTATTTCCCTGTTTTGTGATTAATTAATAGGCAATATATGAAAGCAGAATATCAAAAAATAGTCTACTCTGTCGCTCAGGATTAACACTTGACGAAAGTGAATTTTTCCCATGAAGGAAGCAGGTTTAGGCATATATGTGTGGAGTGCAGATATTTTCCTCTGATCCTTCCATTCATGATGCAGGATCCAAAATATTGCAAGGATGAAACAATGTTGGTGTCTGGAAAAAAAAAAAAAAAGTACACACAGTTTGAGGAGGGACAAGAATTGTGGTGAAATTGTATCACTTTGCAAGACCTTGCAAGACCTCAGAACACATGCAAGTATGCTAACAGCCCTGCTAGATTAAAATAATTCCTGATAAGAAAATGGATAATAATGTAATATTAATCTGATATCAAATGGGATTTTTTTTCCTCTTTTTTATTTTTTGTTGAATTGAGCCTTGTCACATAAGCCAGGATGAGGCCAAGGACAAGCATTGAAACAGAAGACAGATGTAGCAAAGGAAGATGGATACACTTCAGGGCACAGGCTTCTGAACACAATAGTCTAAGGGAAATTCTATGTGAAGAAAAGCAGTATGAATATGTGAAAACTCTGTGAAAATATGTAAAGGGCTCAGCTTGAAAAGATGTTAGTTATAGTAAAATAATGGCAATCACTTTTCAACAGGACAGGGTAATAGCTTAGGGGAGAATAAGAAAATTTGAAGAAATATTTGAGGGCTTCATCCTGGAAAGAGAAAGGAAGTTTTAGTATGTACAAAAAGCTAAATTCCTTCAGTTCTTTCCTGCTATGTGTCCTGCAGCAGAATGTTATATGCCTATTGCTCTGCAGGGTCTAGGGGAAATAATCCATAGAGTGGGTGCAGTTGCTGTTCTCCCTAAGGGTGGAAAAAACCGTCACATGAAAATTTTTTTTTGAATTCATAGATCCTTAATAACTGTTTAGGTAAAGAAAATATTTTCAGTATTGCAGTTAGAGCTATCTGGTAGGCAGTGCTTGAGCCTAGTTTTTTGTTATTTGTTTGTGTTTTATTTTGTTTTTTAAATTTTTCTCAATGCAGTGATAGATGTCTGGTAAGGGTCCTGGGAGAAAGAGGTGCTGTACAAACATCTTCCTGTTTTCAGGAATCTGTTTGGAAAACATTGTTTCTTCAGAGTGCTGCATTAATTATCATTGCCATCCAATGCATTTCACAATCAGGAATGAGAGAAAGTCAGTCCTGGAGTGAGCACTAAGGCACATATGTTGAATTTTGATTTAAAACAAAACTTTAGAGGCTGTTTGCCACAGAAAGGAGGCTTTCACAAGTGTCAGAGCCTTAAGCTGAAGTGAATGAAGGAAACTTACATGCTGCCATGTCTAGCATTGCTTCTTGGAAGGGTCAATCCTGCTTTGAAAAGACTTCAGACAAACAGTGATATTTATGATATTAGGACTTGGACCATAAGAATATATGTATAAATAATGCCTTAGAAAGGTATTAAAACTGCAGAAAAAAACATCTGGGGAGTGCAGGGGGAAAAAATATCCCATGCAATAAAATGAACAGAGTTGCTAGCCTTGGCTGCCCATCTGTTCTTTCAGTCCTCTGAGGAAGCCCTCCCTGAACATGTTGTCACTAAAAAGGTCACCATAAAATCAAATCCACTTGGACTAGCCCTCGTTTAATTTAATAATAGCTCCTATTGGGAGATTAGGCTGTTAAATCCAGAAAAGTGTGGATACAGCTATTCCACCACAGGGTTGTGAAGAGAGTAAAGCCCTTCCTAGAGCTGAAGAGGAACACAGGGTCCAATCAACAGTGTATTTCAGCTACAGATGGACAAAACAAAGCTTGGTCTGCTGTCTGCTACCACTTTTTTTGTTTAGAGAGAACTGAAAATATGCATGTCTGCAGAGTTAGAATGTTATATTCCAACTGCAGGTGTTTATTGGCAGAGCAAAATGAAAAGCTCAGCATTTTGGTGTTCAGGAGAGACCCAGAGTTCATAAAAACAACGCTGTGCTATGATGTTACAGAGCTGAATGATTCAGCTAGTATTGGAGAAACAGATACAATTTTAAACACTATATTAGAAAATATGTAATTTCTTATATATTTGCATGTACTGCAAAGAAGATGTTTTCTGTTCTGCATTCAGCAGGAGATGAATTAGTAGTCACTCAACCAGCCATTTTGTTCAAGAAAAATGTTATAAAATAGATGTAGTGGGTAGGGTGTCATTGGGGTAAGAGAGGTTCTATTGGTTAGAAACAGTTCTCTGCAACTATTTTAGGGTGTAACTTTTCTGAAATGGAGATGGAACAGTGACTTACCACTGTGTGATATTATCAAAGGGAGTCTCAGAGTGTTAGGTAGTGAGTTATTTAATGGTTTATTGTGTAGGGAAGATAAAATACCTTGAACTGCCTTTGCAAGAGGTTTTTGGAAATGGTTGTTGGGCAGTGCAGAAACTTATGTAAGCTACAGCCAATTGGTTAGATCTCATACATTAAACAAAACCACTTAAACCTTTAAAGCCTTTGCCAGGCTTCTTGGCTCTGAACATTACAAGAAGATACAGAAAGCTTTTCTCTCATTGTCTCAAAAGATACTTCAGATTAGAATAACTTAAACCGGAAAAGCAGCAGAACATTCCAGCAGAACTACCAAGGGCTTTGTGTTTCAGTCATTCTGCAAAGAGCAGTTATTGAGTTCAGGTCTCCTCAGGAGGAGAGCAATTAAGTGGCTTTGTGCATGCAATGAGTTTGCTGTTTTAAATCCGGGGCTTCTGTAGAGAATAAGAGCAATCTCCCATCTCAGTTTTGTGCCTAAACTCTAGCTCTCCAATCCATTGCTTTGCCTGCTTTTTTTGCAACACCTGTGGTAAAAATATAATGTTTCCTGACAGCTAAAAGGAAATGCTTTGGTTTGTTCCAAAATGGAAATAGCTTTTCTTTCCCATATTGCTGAGGAGAAAACAAACATGTTCTGATGTGCTACTGTCAAGATGAGTTTCTTGTTTTGCTTGGTCAGGTTTAATGTTCATTCTCCAAGCAGAAATCCATTGTTCTCTGAGCCCTACTCTTTCTGTCTTGGTGATCATCTGCTCCCTGCTCATTTGCAGTATGAAGAGCTGAACCTTAATATGTGCCCTGAGCCCCTACAGACCAGAGGGGACTGTTGCCATCTGCATGCTGCTGAATCCAGTGCAGTGTAAAACCATGTCCGCCTCTATACAGATGCTTTCTTGTCGTGGAGACAGGGTAGAGGGGAAAAGGAATAACATGGTACTTTCACTGAAATGTAATTAAACCAGATAAATTGGAATAAGAAACATATAAATTAAAGTATTTTTGTTCATGAGACTTTTAATACTGGTTAATAGCATTAATGCTACTTTTTTTTTTAAAAAATTGCATGCTTCTAATTGGAAACATGTTAGGAGTCTATAAATATTCTGCAGATCAGTAGAAGTGTAAAACTTACATTAGCAAATTCTGTCTGAGCAATCAGGGAACACAGAATAAATATAGGAAATGTTTTATACTACAATAGATAGCTGGTCAGTGTTCAGCTTGTATCGGAGGATATGCCTTAAAATGTGGCTACTGGAACATGGGGATACTGATTACCTGCATTTTTTTCCCCCAGATTTAACCCATGTCACACAGATGACCTCATAATGAACTTAAGTTTTGACAAGGATAAATTGTGTTTTAATTAAATGTGACTGTTTTGATGCTTCCACAAAGTAATTGATCTTGTCTTAGAGAGGACCATTAGATCATTTAGTTCCAGATGGCAGAGTAGCAAACCCCTAGATCATTACATGCATAGAGCTTAACAACTTATAATCTATCCTACTTTTTCAGAAGTGTAGGTAACCTAAATTTCAAACCTGTATGAGATGATTCAATATTTATCTCATTGTTAAAAAAATGATAACTTAATTCTATTTGAATTTGTTTAGTGTTAGTGGTAATTTATGGGTTCTGCTTTTTCTCTTCTCCACTAAACAGCCTTTTAGACTGTTTGTTTCAATGAAAATAGTCATTCTCTCAAAATCACAACTTAATCTTCTTTTGGTAAATTAAGCCAATACACTGGCTTAATTCTTTAATAGTTCTTTAAATTAATGTGAGATTTTGTTCAGTCTAAATCACTTTTGCACTTCCTCTGTCTATATATAATTATATATTATTTCTGAGAGTAGAATTACAGTATCTTCACTGTAGTTCCCCTCAAGGACACAGAGATGTAAAGTGTATCTTGGTATTCTCACATACTGCTATTCTGTTTACACACACTCGCAGTAGCCTTTTTTTTTGGGAGGCAGAACTGGGCTGGAATCTTTTGTTCAGCAGTTTGACAATTATTTAGGAGTCATAAGGGACAAAGTCACTGTTTTACTGGATAGAGTCCTTGGGTAAAGTTCAAGCAGGTATTCCTTGCTTCTGTATCTATTTGACTGTACTAAGGTATATGTTGTAAGAATGGGCTTAAACTTACTGAATTAATTTCTAGATCCCTCTGCACACTTGCCCTCTCTACCTTACTTAATAGTTGCAGACTCTGGTGGATTTACAAATCTGATAATGAGTCAGTTTTTACTTAATTCCAGACCATTTACAAAGTATTGAAAGGCATCAAATTTTGTAACACACATAATCATTACCACTTGATGATTGTTAGTGACTATTTACATCACTGAATAATTACTACTGAAGTTCCATAAGTTGGTCAGATCTTTATTGAATAATGAGATTCTGATTGGCAGAACAAACTGCTAGATTCTTTTGCTCCTTTGAAAAAATATATTTCGGTGACTGCTTTTCCACTGCTGACATCTGTCTTGTGTGGTCAGTGAAACACATTTTCAAACACCTTAAACCAAATTTTGAAACTCCTAGCTTTTACTTCTGAGGTACTTGTGATGCATAATTTGCAGCGCTTTCTGGAATTACAGTATCACTGAGTTTGGAAGGGCCTCAGGAGATGGCCTATTCCACCTGTCACGCACAAAGCATGGGCAGCTAAAGCAAGTTGCTCAAGACTTTGCCTAGTTTAGTTTCTGATATTTCCAAGGATGGGAGCTCCATAACTCCTCTGGGTAGCCTGTTCCAGTGTTTCAATAATGAATTTTTGTCTCATGTTAAAATAAAATTTCTTTTATTACAGTTTGTACCCCTTGCCTCTTGCCCTGCCACTGAATATGACAGTCTGACTCCATCATCTTTATTTCTACCTTTTCATACACATTGAAAAGATTACTGTGAACCTTCTCTGTCATATACTGAACAGTTCTAGATCTCTCAAGCACTTATTTTTTTATATATGCTCCAGTGTTCATGCCCTTTCATTAGACTTAATCCAGGGATTCCTGAAGGAAGACTTATTAATGAAGTTTTAGGTGAAGTACCTTGGCCTTTACCCATGTCCATTATCACTGGGTTCCCTGCTCCATTCAGTGTCAATCCTGCTTTTTCACCTATAATCCCTTTTGCTGTTGGTAGGCCTCTGGAAGCCCTTCTTATTGCCTTTCATGTCCCTCACTAGATTTGACTTCAGGTGGGCTTTGGCTTTCCTAATCACATCTTTGGGTATTCAGTTCCTACATATTTCTCCTGTGTGACCTGAGCCTGCATCCCTCTCTTGCATGGTTCCTTTTTATGTTTTAATCAGGAGCTTCATGTTTAATTACATGGATCTCCTGAAATCTTTGCCTGACTTCCTACAGGTGGAGATGGATCATTCTTGAACCTGGAAGATATTGATACGTTTTGTAAAGAACAACCATTCTGAAAGCATTTGTAAATTTGATTGCAAAGAGCAAAGGACTCGGAACTGCAAATGGTGGGGGAATAGAACTGTTTTAAAGTTAGGGTTGTAAATTTCTGGGTGAAGTGGAAATACTACAGAATTATTATTTCCTTTCTTTTCTGTCTGCACATGGAAATACGGGTATGTGGGGAAACATAAATGAAAGAATCTGGAAAAGGAGATGCAAATTTATCTGTGAAGTTTTGGCTTTGAACAAAGAGCATGAAAGTGTAGGGTAGCTGGAAATTTAAATGGACTGTAGAAAATCATCTTTGATCTTACTGTGTTTCTCTAGGTATGATATAATTCCTGACAGGCCTCCAGGTCAATGAATATGCCTTCAACTCAAGCAAATGCAGCATTCTAAGATAAAAGATAACTTCCATGCTGTATAGTAACACAGTTGATGTTTCTGATTGCCATTGTCCCCATCAAGCAATCATTTCCTGTTTCGCAGATCTCTGTAAGACAGCATGCAAAACCACATTTCATTTTGCATTAATGGGAAAGATAACACATTTTACATGTTGCATTTTCAGAGATAGCAAGGGAAAAATAACCTCTAACATTTTGCCTTCTTATGATGGTCCTCAGTGCTCAGCTACTGAAGTTTGGGAAGGAAGATTTTCTATAATTTCTGTTTTTTAAAATTAGACTGCACTATACTTTGACATCAGTTCTATGGAGGCAGATTAGAAGTTGCAAATATTCCAGTCCTGCAATATGGCAAGGAAAAAAAAGAGCACTCGTTGAAGGGGAAAAATGTACTTTTTTATGTTAAGATTTCAAGTTTAATAAAAAAAAGAATTCAGTGAAATTGAAAAGGTTTATGTAAGTGTATTATATTTAGATACTGTATATAGCTGAAAAGTGTATATCTCAGTGCAAACATTAGGAGTTTAGAGAAAGTTTCATGAGATAGTTCATTTTGGATGTGCTGTTTTAGCTCAGGCTCCCTCTTTGGTTGAAGGTTTATCTTTGCTCAAGATATTTCCTGTTTCTCTTTTCCATCTAATTCCATTCTTGTAAGTGCATTGGCTTTATAATAGAGGGGGCTAGAAGACAGCCAATTCTATCATTATTCAAATATGGAAGTTCCATAAGGAGAGCAGGATATGCCAATAAGAGGAGGTAATGGTCTGTTTTGTTTTATCTGATTGTTTTAGCACCTTGCAATTTCCTCAACCATCACACTAGCCAAAAAAAGTGTGAGTCTGAAAATCAAAAAGATGGGGAGGTAATTTGATGCTGTTAATCTTAGATATTTTGGCAACAAACTGTGTAAATGTGCAAGAATGTTTGCAAGTGGTTTCAATGAGTATGTGGAAAGATGGGGACCTGAGGTATCTTTTTAAAAATAAAATAAAACACCCTTAACATGAAAAGAGCTTTTTATTTTTTCCTGGTGTGAAAATTATTAGCAACTACAGGCAGTCCCCATCTGGGGATTTGAAACCTACTGTCTAGTCTTTCAATCAGATTAGTTGGTGACACTAGAAGGAACGAAAGATACTTGGAAGAATTGTGTGTAGCTTATGACAACAAAAGGCTCAACTGGCAACATGTGGCTAACAGCTCACAGACATCTGGTGTAAGCCATTTTCCTGAGGAATTAATTTGTGTTGAATCTATATCCCAACTCTTTCCTTCTTTGAGGAAAGGCACTTGCTAGAAATTAGATAAAGAAAAAATAAATACTGTATCGAACTTTCAGCATTAACTTGACAGGAAAGGAAAAACAGTAGATTTAGCCTTTTAAATTTTTGTTTGCAATGTCTTAAGAAGGACTATGGGCTGTTTGAGGGGGAGGCAGATATGAGAGGGGTTCAATTTTTTTCTGCTCTATTTTTATACTTAAAATTAGCAATATTGTGGCATGATTAACTGATGTGATCCAGTGGCTTCATGTTGCTCCCAAGGAATGAAAAACCCGCAATCTTGATGAGAAATAAATAAATAAATAAACCTGGTGGGCAATTTTGTATTGGTAGTGGATTTCTCCAGTGGTTCAGAGCTGACAAAGTATTTCCAGTCTTCTTTCCAGCCGTGACTTGAAATAAAAGAGAGCAGACAGAACATAAGTGCAGGCATTGACTATTACAACTCATGAAGAAGGCTGAAGATTATAGTGCATTGAGTGGTCAAAAAAATTCACTTCTCTTCTGTGTTTTGCTGGCTCTTTCCGTAGAAGGATAAAGGGAAATGATATGGGAGGCTGGGGTTTTTCTAATCGGTAACTGAAGGAACGAGAAAGCATTTTCTTTTATGTACAAATAGTAGACTTTTTCTGACTGAGAAGTTGTGTTAAATTTGTACTTAGCTCAAAAACTGGTGCTTCAATTTCAGATATAAAGGCAGCTTGTTTGTTTGACGGGTTGTTTGGACTTTAAAATCATCATATGGCATTGTAAGAAGTAATATGATTTCTTACATATTTTACCTATAATATTGTTTACTCAACCCATGCATAAATGGGAAATAGGTTTTAGACAGTCTGGATTATCTATTACAACTAATCCACTTGTTTCCCTGCCAGTTCTGATGCCTTCACAGCTGCCTTCCTGTCTGTCCCCAGAGTTCAGATCTCTTCCAGACCTATACCTAAGGTCTCCAAAACAGGGCTTGTTGCTTCTATTTGGCAGCAGCCATTCACCCCTAATGTCAGTGAATTCAAAGGTAGTTGGTAACTCTCAATGTTCAGTAAACTGGATATCTTCCACAAGGAAAAGGACTTCAGGAAGATCTTCCCAAAAGTCTGAAATGGTGTATTTGTATTTTTTTCAATGTCAATGTAGGAATGAATTAAATAATAATGGGGAAAGTAAGGAATAAAATAAGGCAAGAAAAGAAGAATTGACATGGGTAAATGATGAAAGTAAAAGATTGAAGGAAATCTAAAAGATAATTTATAAACTTCGTGGCAAAACCCAATTCTGCAGGAGTTCTATTAACAATCAGTAAAATGATTAAATTAAGGAAGATTCACAAATTACTTAAATTCTGAAACTTTTTTAAAACTCTCCCTTTAATAGGAAAAATAAAAAGAAATCCTCTGAAATTTGAATAACTTGAGGTTTTCTTTGGAGAATAACATTAAGATTGCTCAAACATATGGAAGATAGAAAAGGTCAATTAAAATTGTACAGTCTGTCTTTTAATTCTATAGCCTTATGATCAGAAAATAATTGATAAAGGGCAAGAATATACCAGAAGAGATATGCATGTATAATCTGCTGCTTTACACAGTCATCTTTGGAGCCAGAAGATCAAACCTATAAGATAAGCCTCTGAAAATCATTTTGTACGTCCTGTGAACTGCAGATACACTGCCTTTCTTTTTCAGTGTTATGTTAGTCTTCAGGAGAGTGCCATGCCAAGGAATCTCATCAGTGGTGTGCAAAACACTGAGCCTTGCACAGTGACAGCAACTTTTCAGACATCTCTGCTTCCCACAGGTTCCCATTGTGGAGGGTGTAGCTGCCCTGAAACCTGTGCTGCTGAAGAGAATCATTCCTGTCCATGCCTTCTGCACTCCTTTGTCTCCTGCTTGATTTAGACAATGATACCACTGTTTGCAGGTAGTTACACAAGCAGAGAACACCCACAGCCAGGGGAGTAATCTTTTTCACTGGAGACAGGGACTCATCATGGCAGAAACTGCCAAGAGCATGGATGTGAAGTGCATACAAGTGGTCTGCCATTGGTTTAAAAGTCTGCACTAGCAGAGAGCTGCTTTGGGGACCTGAAGGTGTTTCTGTCTTGATCTTCAGAGATTCTATCAGCTGTGAGGTAATGTTTACAGTGGTAAATGGACTGAAAGCAATATTGAAGTAAAACCCCAAAACATGTAATTGCCAGGGTCAGGGAACACGAAAGCCTCTTTTGCTGCTTCCTGGTTAGTGATACTGTGGAGCTCCAGTTGTTACAGGCACATGTGTGTTGCTGCTTCAGAACCCTACTGGTATTTCATAACCACTTCTACAGAGATTTTGTATTTTTCACTTTTAGGTTGCATTTCTTGATACTTTGGGAGTTGGCAGCTCCAAGTTGACAGACCATTCCCCTATTTTTATACCATCGTGCCTTCCTGGTACCAAAATTTCATCTCAGCTCCCTGCAGATGTTTGGCAAGTCTGCAGTCTCTGCCACCCCAAAGACTGCTTTGGGCTTTCCATTTGAC
>VXBN01007461.1:1172185-1196277 GCA_013397395.1 Sinosuthora webbiana | reverse complement strand
ATTTTACTATATTTGTTCCAAGAAATGTAAAACTTTTTTTTTTTTTTTTTTTTTTTTTTTTTTTTTTTTTTTTAGGAAAAATGTTGCATTGAGTGACACGTCAGACAAAGTGTAGCATGAAGAAGTCTAAATTAAGCCTAACACGTTTGAAGAACATAGTATCTAAAACCTGGTGAAGTATGTGGTTGGCAGTTGCATAGAGACACCTTTACGCATGGGGCGATCTTACTAACCCTACTGTCAACTGAAAACAGTTAACAAATGCTGAGACAAAAAGTTCATTTGTGTAGTTGGTGCTATATGATTTGATTTAATGGTATATCCTGTTGGACTTTGCTGACTTTATTCCTCATTGAAAAACAAAACCGGGTAACTGCTAACCAAAGACAGTACTAAAATGTCACAGAATGCACAGAGGGGTTACCTAGACGATATTATCCACATGAAATGGACACTTGGAGATTTCAAAAAATATTGAAAGAGAATACACCTTGGAAAAGAACTTGGAAATATGTAGGGTGGCCACAGGCGCACATCAGGGAAACAGAAAGGTTCTTCTGAGTTAGATCATTAATGGAATTTAGCCTTCAAATACTTGGCAGTTGCTGTTCCAAAATATTTTAAGTAGTCTGACATAATGTCATGTATTAGTAGTTTGACACAGGATCTTGGCTCCTGCAAGTCTATGAACTTTTATGTTCTTGGAATAGGAATCAGAAGTAACCTTGCAAAGCCAAATTGTACTCAAGTGAAAAATTTATGACTAACCAATGACCTCACTGTCTACTTTGAACAGGTGGAGGACACGTAACTTACTTACAGTTTGGGCACTGCAAGTCTTTGACAAAAGCAGATATTTCTTTTACTTGTTTCACGTCTACCTTTCCAGATTGTTTGTGTTGATTAACTGATAAATCACACAATACATTGTCTTTCTGTGTTTCTCTGTTTATCTAATCTATGTTTTCTGCTGCTGAGTCATAGATTGTATGACTATCATAGACTATGACTATCATTGTATCATAGACTGTATGTTCCTAAAAGGAACTGTATGTTCCTTTTGGGAACAAGGGCCAACTTCCTGTTCTTTAGTCACTCTTTGAAGCACACCAGCAATACCTGACATAAGAATTGACAGTGATTTGGGCTCAAAAACCCACCAATTCCCAGTTTAAGTGAATCTGTGGAGTTCAGATGTTTGTATTGTCCTTGTAGAGAAGTCACATTTATAAATAGAGAGTCATTGTGAAAGCAAGAAAGAAATGTACAATTCAGTTGATACCTTAAATGTATGATTTTTCTGTTACCAAAACCAAATGTTGCAAATCTGAAACTGAATTGGGAAAAATATCTTTATATTACTTATATCAGTAAAATTACATGAAGAATCCATTTTTATACTTGGATTCCAGTAACTCCATTCACAGGTTATTTCAAATTACTCTTTTCACAAAGGTACCTATCCATTAAGCAGATAATGAAGCCCATTATCTTCATTAAAGGACAGATTTAAAACACCAAAACATATTTTTGGTAGATGTATAAATGCCTAGTGAGATTTTTTCTGAGGTGCTAGAACAGTGTGCTTGAAGCAACTTGAGTCATCTGGATGACCTTATTGTACAACCAGAGGTGAAGAGGTAATTGAGGGTAGAGTTAGAGAAACTCAAGGCTCTAAGCTTAATAGTATTTTAACAGAAAATTTTACTTATGTAGTCAGAAGGACAGCTAAGAAATCCACCATCTTGCAGGGATTAGCATTAAATGGTGTGAATGAGCCTGGAGTTTCTGTTGTGATGAAAAGAAAATGACAACTTTTTTAGATAAAAGGAGGAAGAAGATTTGAGCTATTTCCTAAGTTAATATTTCTGCCCTTATTTTAAATATTTGGTATCAGCAGTTTAAGATCTTACTCACTGGGCAGCTGTAAACTCCCTGAGGAGTCAGAATGGCTCAGTGTGCTCTGAGCATGCCTCATCAGCTCCTGCAACTACCTCGAGTTTAGCAACAAGAAAAAAACCTCCCAACAACCTTATGCTGACATTAGCTTTTGCTATACCTGATGGGTAATGAAGAGCCTTTCTCAGAAGAAGAAAGGGTTCTGGGCTGTTCTCAGCATGGGGAAGTTTGAATTCAGAGGTAAGACTGATTACTGATTTTAGCAGTCAAAAATACCTGAACTCATTATGCAGTTGCTAATAAAAAATATTTCTAAATGGATGGTAGGTTTGTTTTGGTGCAGTTTTTTTGGTTGGTGGTTTGTTTTTTTTTTTTTTTTTTTTCTCTCTTTTTTTTTCCCTCCAGTGTTTCATGTCAGATATTACCATTTAAATAGTCTTGACTTAATGTGCCTACAAAAACAAGAACCAGAAATCCTTAAGAAAAAGCAGCATTACTATGATGCTAAAATCTGAGACCTCAGAACTTCAGTGTTAAGGAATCAGGCAATGGAGAAGAGAAGAATCATTGTTTCCTTGCAGCAGATTGCAGTTGGGTCATTCAGTAATCAATAATGAAATGGGCAGCACCCTCAATTGAACATATTTCACTCTTAGTGTAAGCTCTGTTGTCCTTCTTGGGGATTAATAGTTTTATGGAGTGGCTCCTTCAGCAGTCAAGTGCTTTTTCACATGAATCTTTCCTCTGCTGCCTTCTGGGAGTTTAATGTGCTGGCTGATGTAAGATTTCAGGATCTGGGCACATAAAAAGAATGTTCCACAACAGACTAAAATCCTTAAGTTACTCCTTATCTTTTATATTGAGTTTTCCTGGTGAATATATCCAAGATTAATAACTTTCTGGTGATTTGACCATTTCCAAGACTGTATGGTAGTTATATTAGAATAAATCCTGCTTGAAACAACAGAATAAAACAGGGTGTAAAATTATAAAAGATGAAACATTTATCCTTTTGTGGAAATGAAGACATGCATGTAAAGCTGTGACTGAAAGAAAGACTAGCACTCTGTACTGTGGACACTTTCACCTCCTTGGTTATGAACCTGCAATTAATTCTGGGCTGCAATACTGAAAAAGGAATGTGATATTTTTGACATTCATATTATAGGTGACATAATTTCTAGCTATAAACTGTGTCATACTGGAACATTAACAGCATTTCTGCAGCATTATTTTCAACTACTGACTTCAGTGCTATGCTGACAAAATGGCTAATGTGATCCTTAGGCATGAGTACAGAGGATCAATAAGTAGGTGATTTTCACCTCTTTAAACCAAGTCAGTGAGACAGATATTGAGAAGCTAAATATGGTTCTGTTCCCCACAGTCTGTCTGTGGCCATTTTTTAGAAGTGGGGCCAGCGTGTAAATGAGCTGCAAAGTTGATGTAAAGGCTTTTGAAAGGCAGCCTTAGAAACCTCCAGCTGTTAGGCTGAGAGAAGGAAAAACAAAAGGTTGCAGTAACTTGATTGCTGCATGAAAGTATTTCTGAGGTGAAAAAAAAATGCTGGCTGTTGAAGAGCTCTTCATTGTGCTGGAAAGCACAATGAGTGGGACTCCCTGGGAGCTGCTATCAAGCGGCCAGAAGGGGCAAGCACTGACATGTCCTGTGTGGACAGGGGCTTCTTCACCTCACACATCTTGGCAAGTCCTAGGGCAAAAATCTCTGCAATTGTTGGGCAAACAGTACTTTAGCCATGATAAAGTTTTTCAGTCTAGCATAGGATAGCTGAAAGATACATAATGAATGTTAAAATAAGTCAGGCTGGGTGGTTAAGACACCCCTTCAGGGCTTAAACCCTGATTATTTCTTTAAGGACATTTAAATTTCAAACTGGGCTTTTCAAAAGGCAGTCAGAGTTCCTGGTTCTACTTTTATCTTTATCGGAAATTTAAGACATGGAGACTATTTCCTTTAGATCCAGGATACCATATTTCTGTATATTTTTTGTAGGGATGTTTTCCTAAAACGCCCTTCTGAGATCAGTAGTCCTATCATTTGCTCATTGGACTGTGAAAGGAAGGTCAATTAATTTAGGAAACTTTCTTTATGTTACTGTTTACTGCTTTTGCAACATAGAATCTTTTTGAGAGAGAAGGACATGCAATTGTTTAGCAGACTGCTGTAACATCTCTTCTTAAAATAATCCTGAATATAGTGTTCTTTTCCTTCCTCAATTTTGTGAAAAAATGAAATTAAAAAAACTGGGGCATGTTTTTTTTGCTGGTTAGGCTGTCATATCTTATGATTAAGAGATTTAGAATAATGGAAAGTAATTGTCTTAGAAATTGGAAAACTGTTGCTGAGATTCTAGAATGGATAGTTGGGAGTGAAAGAGAAGCCCTGCTCAGAGAGAGAGAGGCTTATTTTATAAAGCTTGTGGGATTTGAGGAACCCTTAACCTAATGATGGGTTCTTAGAAAGAATATCCCTGCAGACAGAAATGTCCAGAACAATGCTATCAGGAACATCTGACAGTGGCAAGACCATATTCTTTCACATGACTTTCTTGAACCCTCTGGAAGAATAAGAAATCTTATCTGTGTAGGGTAAAATAACTGAACCTGGAACCTAAAATTATGAGCCTCTCACTGAGGGGTCACCTCTAAAAGATGAGCAGATGCTGTGCACTACAGACATGGCAGAAATCATAAAAGTCTCTCGTGGACTTTCAGCAGAAGCTCTTGCATCTCTCCAGCTGTGAAGAGTGAAAGGAAAATGTGGAATAAATGGATAATTGTCACGTATTACCAAGCAATATTGTCTTTGTCAATCACTGCTGCCAGTAGATGACAGTGATAGAGTCTTTTACCTATCAGCATGCCTTCTGTCCCCTTACAGTTGACTTTCTCCAATCCCTGACTCCTGACCTTTCACCTCAGTCCATGGTTAGTGCAGATGATGGATGAGCCTTGTTAGGCTCGTAAGATGTGCTGGTGCAAAGGAAAAAAACCAGCAGGCATGTTGGTGTTCATGTTAGATTTCCATAAAGGTAACTTGTCTTTAAAACAGACAAATAGCTGCACAGGCTGAGCAAGATAAGTTTGTCATGAATGTTTTGATTGTTGCCATTCAATACTGATGTTATGTCAGCAGATAGGGGAAAGTGAGCCAGGCAGAAGACTTTAAAGGAGGGAAGTACTGGATGAGTTGGAACAGGCACTCAGTTTTACTAAGTGCCTGTTATTATCCCAGCCAAAACCAGGACGTTCAGGAAGAGAATAAAGTTGTAGACCCCGGTGAAATATTCTGTATAGCTACCCATGTTGTAAGTCACACACTTGAAATGGAAAAATAAAGCTTTAAATAATGAAATAAGTAGAGTGTGGGATTTTTTCCCAAGAATTTTGAACATAAATGTAATTTTAAATTGTTTCTTGTAAGATAAGTAATATTAAGTTGTCATATAAAAACCTTGAATTGCACCTACACAATTGAGGTTTTCCTACTGCTTTAAGAATGATTAGGATTTTTTTTTATTTATTTGGTTTTTGTTCAGAGAGAATTCTCTTAATTTTTGCAGGAAAGTAGAAGGAACAAAAGCATTCATTTTAATCATTAGATGGCAGAGTAGGAAAGAGATTTCTAAGGAAAATAATAGGAAGGACAATTTCTTGTTAAAATAGTAGATAGGATTTTGTTTATGTCTAAGAAGTATGGTTCCATGGAATATTTTTTGAGGTCTAGAGGTTTTCAAAAAAATGCAAAGATAAGTAAAAGGAATCCAGTGTTAGAGCTCTTGGAATTTTTCCAAGACTCTGTAGACTTAAATTGTGGGCTTGAGTTCAGAAGTCCAGGTAGTAAATAGTCCATACAACATCCAAATAAACAACTTTTGTATGTTTGACAGGCCTGATGAACAAGAGCAAAACAGTGTATATTGGGAAAAGTGTATTTTCAGCAAGGCTTGTTATTTTCTGCTTGTATCATTTATCACATGTAGGTGTTTATTCAAAAGTCTTGGTCTCTTAATCTAGTGATTTGTATTTCTCCTATCCATAGTGCATTTTTCCTAAAGGTTCTAAGGACTATCAGGGCATTTAAGTTGCTGAAGGATGGCTGCCTTAATAGCCCTCACTTCAACACAATTTTACTTGGCTCAAAAATTAAACAGAAAAGACACAGATTCTGCTTCTGAAATTTTGTTTACCACTGAACTGCTTTTTCATTAAGAGATCATGGAAAGGCAGTTTCCATTTTGTTGTTCTGTGCCACAAACAAACAAGCAAACAAAACTAGCTGTAAGCCTTCTCAAATACTGGCATTTTAATCGGACCCTATTTCAAATTGTGTGCTGTGTCCCCATCATGGAGAGGTTCTCATTCAGTGGTGGGGCTGGGGACGGCCGATGCTATGAGAAGGATTCACAGCACAGACAGCTGCTTCACTGTGCTGAATGCTATGAAAACTCTGGCTATGATGTACTTCACTTTTCTTTAGTAATTGGAAATGTCCCTTGGGAAGGGAACTTCAGGCACAAGTGTTCTGCTGGTGCGGCTCATGGCATGGATGTGTTTTAAACTTGGGAAGCTTGCAAAGGGGAAACTACTGTCAGAAAAAGAGTTTAATTACAGCCTCTATTTTAATAGAATTTCTGACTATTCAGAGATGCAGTATCAAATAACTGGGTTTAAAATTATACATGTTTCTCTACATTACATTTCTTCTTTTTGAATAACCATTTCAGAGGCCGAAAAGATGGGAAAAGAAAACAAAAATCCTACCCCAGAAAAGAATGTACATATAAAATTCAAAAGTATTTGAAAATTCATAATTCTTTTAGTACATTGGCAGGCAGTCAAGTGTAGGTGTTGAAAATCAAGGCTGGTCCTTACCTTTCCAGTGATGCCTAGAACTAGTCTTCTACTATAGTCTTTTTTCCCTAAACAAGACTCTTGTGACCATCCTGCGAAGATGGAACACAGTTTATTTTCTTCCTTTTTAGCACTGCATCTCATTCAATGGAAATAAAAGCATGGTAATAAAAACAAGGCCAAGCAAATGAAAGCAGCATGTCCAATTTAAAGAATATCAACATTTGCTAAAGCATAATATTTTTACAGTGCCCTAATTCATGGTTCAGAATTAGTTTGTACCTGGCACACATTCCATGGGATGTAGCCATGGGCATGCCTGGTACCCTACTGGCAATAGCGTGAAAGGTGCTGAAGTCCTTTGAATCAGGGAAATGACATCAGTTTATCTCCAGATGGTCACAGGTGCAACCCACATCTATGTGAGAAGCAATCACATCTTGCAGCTCCAGAATTGCAAAGGGTTAAACGTATTGATCAAAGGAGCTACAAAAATAGCTGTTGTGCTGAGAAATACAAGTTATAATAAGTTTTAAGGAATTCATCCTATCCCTTAAATTTCCTTAAAAAGGAAGATTTAAAAGTGCTGTGGTTATAATGCCCAAATACCTTTATGGTGAGCAAATCTTGCCTCTGTAATTTAAGAGAGAAAAGATTAATTGTGGAAAGTTAAAGGCATCCAAATTTGAATAAGAAATTAGTAGTAATTTGTAACAGTGAGGGCATGGAAATACTAGCACGTGATTTCTACACCTTATAAAGTCTTCAAATCAATGTTAAATGTCTTTCTAAAATTGGTTTTGCCAAACAGGTTTTGGGAATACAATTAAGAGGAACTGCATTTAAGGGCTTCTGTTCCACAGGATACAATATTTGAAGTAAGAGTCCTTCTGACCTTATTTTCTCTGAATTTATTAAAGATAAGATGAATTACTGCTCTAAACTGCTAGTTATTCCTATTCTTACACTCAGCATTTCATGTAACTACTACTTGCTTATGATCCTCAGTGAGATAGTCAAAGTTTATGATTTTGTCTACTGTGCTTATTTTAATATAAGCTTTATAATTTTAATACTTCATTTCATTAATGGAATAGAACTTAAATGTCTTCTCTCTCCAATACAGTCTTGTCTGCTTGACCTCCCCTGACCAATCTCCTATTTTCCAGGAGAGTAACATGCCAATTTCAGAAAGAAAGCTCCTCTAAGTCACTGAAGAGAAGCAAGATAATTTGCTATCACCTGGGGAGGTGGTGACCAGTGAGTCACCTCCCCTAGGTGAGGAGTGAAGCATCTTTTGTTCACTGGGCCAGAGGCACTTTCCTTTTGCAGTAGAATCCCTTTCTGCCTGACTCTGCTTGGATGTCTTAATGTGAAATCAGTGTGGGGCAAACAGTAGTTGCTAAATACAGACCATATAAATATTTTCTTTAAATTTTCTGAGTATGATAAAATACATTCATCTTCCTGATAAACATCGCTATGCACTCATTCTGGCATTTGTAGGTAGTGTGGATGTTTTTCTCTTAATATTAGTGTGTTTGATTCTGTGGGTTTTGACATCTCTATTCTTTTGTCTGACAAATCTGTGCGCTGACTTGTAAGAAAAAATCAATATTGTTTTCCCTGGCACTTTCTCTGCAGTTGAGCTGATTTATTATCACAGTTCCCTTTCCCCTCTTTTATCAGTGTATTTCTATTGCTTTAGGGTTGAGTACCTGATAACATCACAGGGTAGAAGACACACAGAGAGTTTCCGTGACCTTATCCCCTGTGTGATCTTGTCCAGTGTGACGGTGAGCCATGGCTATAAAGTGAACAATGATATTATCCAAGCTGTGTGATCAGATTTATGTTTGATTGCACTGGAAATAGAGATGAGCTAGAACCAATGAACAAAATTTCAATTTATATTTAAACTGTTCTTGTCCAGGACCTCAGTGGCTAAAGGGAGAGTAGACATCCAGTGAGCAAAACTTAATTTGTCTGCAAAATGGTATATGCTGGTAGGGTCATACAGCCCACAGTTCTTGTAGGATTTAGACCAACCATAGTGGTGAGCTGGTTGTTGCTCCCTAAATAGGTGGTCTTGTTACTGCTGTTTCTCTCAGCCACTTATGTCAAGGTAGCATTTAAGAACCTTATTTAAAAGTTCAGAGCTACCTTACCCTAGACACTGCACGGACATGTAAGAAAAGCCAAAATTCACAGTCAGTGTTTCAGACCAGATGCAACTGAAGGCTACAACAAGTAAGGTGCTGTGAACATATGGGCAAGTGCAAGTGTGGTAATGCAAACAGGGGCCCTGTTCACACAGGGTGCTCAGGGAAAATGAGTTAACCAAGTTTGTCAAACCTGTTCCTAATGTGGCTACAGTGTATTAGAGCCACTTTATTCTTGGAAGGGTGTATCCTCCTACAATGCCTTTTGCCTGTTTCTTTCTTTCTTTCTGAACCACCTCAGAAATCTCAGACCACTCCTGGCCTTGCCACTGGGGACTGCCATTATCTGTAGGCATCTTGAGAGAAGTGTGCTTGAAAGTTGGCTGCAAAGCAGGACTTGGCAAAGGTGTTTGTCTTATTGGCATGGACCAGCAATCCAGTTTGACAGAGAGGGGTGGGTGTGGGGGTGTGTGTGTATGTTTTATCCTGTTTGGGGCTGAAGGGACTGGGAGGCTGAGGGGGAAACTTGACAAAAGAGTAAATTCATAGGTAGAGCAGGGCAATGAAGTGAAGTGTAATATGAAAGGCATGGTAATGTGTTAACTCAGTCAGTGGAAGTGCATTAAGTGTGATGATACAGTTGGAGAAATGATGGAGGAGGGAAGTTATAGCAGTTATGAGACAATGTAATACCTGGGAACTGTGTAAAAGCATTTCAGTAAGTGTAATTTGGATGTCAGCTGTCCATCAGAGGAAATGACGCAAAAGGTCCGAGAAAAGTTTGGAAACCATGCCATTGCACTCTTGCCCCTTCTTTTAGCCTTCCTTCTCTCCTGCACGGACTTCGGAAGATTTAACAGCAGGACAGTAGCTGGCAACAGAAGGAGCAAGAATACACAGGGGAAGAGAATTGCCAGCATCAACAGAGCTGCTGTTCTAATGCAGTGTGTCTCTTAATGATGTCAGAAGCCTAAGCTTCTTTCACTTTTGACTGAAAAAGTAAGTCCTGATTGGCCTTTTCTTCCTTAAGTATGCTTTCATGGAGAAATATGCCTTTAAATTACAGAATCACAGAATGAACTAGGTTGAAAAAGACCTTTGAGATTGTCAAGTCCAACCTATTACCTCCTCATAGGCTAAACCATGCACTGAGTGCCACATCCAGTCTTCTTAAAAACATTTCCAGGGATGATGACTCTACCACCTCCCTGGGCATATAATTCCAGTGCCCAGTCACTCTTTCAGTGAAGAAATATTGTCCTTAGCTCTGACATAATGATAGATTGAGAAGTTTTGCTTCCCTTCCCTTATCAGTTTTCTACAATTCCTACGCTTTGATTTATATTTGTCATCAGCTTCTTGTTTCCTTAATCAGCAAGCAATGCTGTCATAGCTGCTCTCATACCTGTTAGGATAGTTTTAAGGCATCTTTCTTAATTGTGTTGAAATGCTTTCACACAGTTCCCAGGTATAATTTGATTTTTCTGCTTAAATTATTTTCCTAATGGATTTGGTCTATGTTAATACAATTTCTGAGCTAGTTTGGTTATGCAAAAGTTTGAGACACAGTAATAGGAGGTAGACAATGGCGGATCTACTTATTCTATGAATTTTTGTTCTCCAACTTCATTGATAGCTCCCTGGCTACACATATACATTTGCAGTGTTCTTAAAATTATGAATTTCAAAAGTGAATAGTGTTTATGTCTGACATAGTAGTATGAAGTAAAATGGCACGTGTTTTGTTTAACACAATTGTGCAACATTGATCTTTTTCAACAAAAAGTCCAAATTTTAAAATAACATCCAATAGCATTCCTGAATTTTGTGTTGCTCAGGAAGCCATCTGAATTTCCAGTCAGCATAAGTTTAAAGCTGCATAATTTTCCTCTCAGTGGAGAATTCAAGTTCAAGGAATTTTTTTTTCTGGTTGCTGGTGTTTTTTTTTTTTTTTTNTTTTTTTTTTTTAAATCATGTTTAGTGCAGACCAGTTCCAAGGTGAGAACAGGAACCTTTTTTTAAAGCATCTCACATTATGGTTGAGCTCCTCTCTTTCACACAGTGCTAGGACAGACTCTGTTGAAGATTCATTGAATCATGCTTCCATTTAATACATGAAAAACCCTTGCTGATGAGAATTATCCATATTGGTTCAGTTATCTGAAAAAATATATTGGTTATTTGGAAAGATGCTACTCTATCTGATTCTGCATGTCCATGTGTATGAGTTAACATTATTAAGATCGTGTGAACACTCTGTCTTTGCTATCTTAAATACCCATACTTTAGTTTTTTCACAAGTAGATGTAATATTTTTAGTTTGATTTGATACTAAAAATTACATCTAAACACATGGCTGAATTTGTGAAAATAAATGGCAACTGCAAAACCATAAAAATGTGTGACAATTTTAATGTTTTTTTCTGAAAACAAACACAGTTTTTAACTGTGCAGTTGAAATCTGTGGGTGTCATTTACCATTTATTGTCATAACCTACCTCTCCTGCAGGAATGAAAATAAATGTCTTCCTCTTTTATGGCTTACAAAAGATAAATTCTTGTCTGCTCTTGCTGGTGATATAATTTTTCAAATAGCCATGGTGATTGAAGTCTTGAGTGTATGAATAGAAAATTGAAATTGTTTAGTTGAAAGAGAGTCTTATGAAATTTGCAAGCATGCAGCAAGAGCAGAATATGGAGATAAAAATAAGATCACTTTTGGGTGTAATAAATGCTAAAGTTAATAACAAAAAAACCCCCAAAACCCCCAAAAAACAACAACAACAACAACAAAAAACCCAAAAAAACCAAAAAAACCCCCAAACAAACTATACCAAACCTGCAAGGCTTTCACAAGCAGACTCTTCAGAATTTTGGGAACGTCATAGAAAGTATAATAGTTTTATAACACCTCCGGTGTTTTTCAAAAAATCTTCTCTTACTACTGACCTGTAGTAAATCTGCCAGATTGCTTCTGTCACATTTGAAACTTATACTACACCATCTTTTACAGATCACTTTGTTCCTACTGTTTTTTTTTCCCATATGCACAAATATGATATTTTCAAATAAAAAGACAAAGATTTTAATTAGTGTTGTCAGTCTGAGAGTGAAGAACTCTTTATTTTTCTTTTTAAATTGGACTCAATGATCTTAAAGGATTTTTTTCCAAAGGAAATGATCTTATGTTTCTATGAAATACTTCCAGTGTCTTCTAGATAGTGATTTTCTGTCCCATTTGTGAAGATAAGGTCATCTTTATGGCTTTACTTTAATTTGACTTTGTATGCATTTTGTGGCAATGGAGTCTCAATTTTTTAAGTATATCTGGAAGCTGAGATAATTTACCATTTAGTGAAAGAGTGATGTTAGGTAAAAAGTTCATACTTTAGGTGAGTTTTATCTGAGTTCAGCTTTTTCAAAATTAAAACAGCAGTATATTTGTTACAAAAGTGATTTTAATTTTAAGTAAGTATTGATGTTCTGGGCTTCTCCCCAGAACCACACCTTTCAAGGCTTTGGTAGAGAAGCTGTAAATGAGTAGAACTGTTGCATTAGGATCCATGGGTGCATGTTGGTGGTGTGTCTTTTCTCTCTCAAATATAATTTTTGTCTACACTAAGTGTGCCTAAGGTCAAAACAATGCTCAGGGAATAAAGCAGGACCCAGAAGCTGCCTTGGAGCTTTCAGTATTTACCTGGTCTGAGTTAGTTATGTAGCTTGTACTGAGTCATAATTGTTCATTAGTTGTTAATACCATGAGAATATTATTTAGTACCAGTTTAGCAATAAATTTATTTAAATACATAATTCCCAGAGATGAGTGATTATGTTATCTTAGTTTTCATTCAGAAATTTGAGAATGTTTTCAGTATCCCTAGTGCTGTGAAGAAGTTTAGACCAGTCTTAGTGCACCAAACCAAAAAGTCAAATTAAAAGACAGATTAAAAGTATTTTCTGTTTTCCTCTATCCTTATGGTTCTTGGTTTATATATATATATATATATATATATATTTGTTTCTTTGGTTGGCTTTTTAAACATTCTGATGATTTTGGGGTCCCAGCAATGATTTCTTGTTTAGTGTTTGATGTTAGCCCCATTAACACTCAGACACTCAGCAAATGTTTAGCTGCTATGAGTACTAAGCACAACTCCTGCATTTCACCCCCTCCTTTGCAAATGTATTGAAATGTAACATCTAGAAGCTGGTGTTTTTGCTAATTACTCATCTGTGTTCTAAACATAAAATTCCAAATTAGATGCTTATTAATGTTCAACCTTTGTTTTAGCAAAAATGTTGATAAGCTATGAACAAGCTGTAAGCCACATAACGCTTCTATACCTGCCTTTATTTTATTCCCTTTATTGTATTTATGTATTGCTGCCTTTATTGCTAGTTCTTGAGTAGTCTTGGTGACACAGAGAGATGCAATGAACAGAGAGTTCTTTAGAGCTGCACCAAAAAGCAAAGGTGAGCCAGAACATATTTTCCTAGCTTGATTTTATTTTTTTTGTGTTCGACTTTTGTGCTAAACACTGAGAACCAAGTTTAAAGGTACAAAAGAAAGGATTGTTAATGTGAATTGTTACTGGGTGGGAATAACCCTTTGAAATAAGGCTCCTTGGAATATAAATCTTTAGAATAACTAACAATCTTTTTGATCTTTAATTACTAGATTATTTGCCTGAGTTTCTGTCTGTTTGGTTGACAGCTCTGCATTTTTTTTACAGGTAGCTCCTGCAATAGGGCTTATCTCTAACATCCCATCCTAAAGGTTTTCACATACAGTGCCATAAGTGAAAGGGAAGATGATCTAGGTTAGATATTTGAATGTTCCTGAAGTGTGAATGCAAGCTTAGGCAAGAAGATTACAAGTCTCTTGTGGTGTCAGTGTTTTCTTTTGCTATTGGTGTCATGAGCTCCTTTGCAACAGGAGTCCACACAGATAGTAACAGAGATGATAGCTGAAGTAAAGGACAGTGGTGATGTAGGAAAAAATGATTTTAAACCTTCTGAGACATCCTGCAAGACCAAAGGATTAAGCTTGACTTTATAAAAATTAGCTTAAGTGCTCTGTACTGTAATGTCAAGAAGTTTGAATGCTGTGTCTATATGTGCTTTACCATTTGTGCTTTGGTCAAGTGGGAGAGATCCCTTTAAAATTTAGTGTGGTAAAGAGAGGCTCTGACCTGAGGAAAGGGGATGTTTTGCCTGTTAATAAAGCCAATTTTGAGACATCTTTGAAGGATAGAAAAACTGCACTGCCAGGATAAAAAGGTGTTTTTTTTTTTTTTTTTTTTTTCATTTTGCAAGCAGAGAGACTAAAGCTGTCGTCATTGCTAATTACCATCTTACACATAAGTAGTCTGAATCCTGTTTAGATCAGCCAGCATTGAAATTGGACCCATCTAAAGAAGGCTTAGTAGTTACACCTTAAAATGAGTGGTGAGTCTCTGCTCTTACCCCCATGACATTGACTATGATGCATCTCTCCCTAGGGCTGTTTACAGCCCAACACACGGGACTATGCCTTTTCTGGATCCTCTGCCAGGGACTCGTATGTTGATTGCAGGCTGCAGGCTTCTACAAGCTGGCAAAACTCAGTATCACACGGATGTTGAAGCAAAGCAATTCTTAGAAAGTCTGATTATAGTGAATCTTTGAGACTGAATCTTTACATTAAAAAAATACATTTCTCAAAATCTCATTACTTTTGGCTTCTGAACTTTTTCTTCTGGAAATACCACAAAGATACTTAATTTTCTATTGTTCTGTGTATACTTTATATTCCGCAGTATTTCCATAGCTTTCTTGTTTCAAAAGTGGTGGTGAGGGAAATGAAAAATGTTGCCTGTTTATTTATGTCATGTATTGAACCACGATGGTTTGTGTCATTCCTGAACTTCCATGATGAAACTGTGATAGAAGTGCAACATGAAGTGGCTGTGACATAAAAGAGGACATCCCTTCTGTTAATTAAATTTGTATTAGTAAATATGTTAACGCAGGCTTAGATACTTTTGAGGAAAGATCACAAATACTGTATCATTCATTTCCCATTTCTTTTGTGATTCAGAGATGCAATCTGAAAGTGGGCTGTTGAGACTCTCCATGCTGTCTCTGGAATAAAGCACTTATTACCAGAGTGGGGTATTCTATACCTAAATGAATTTAGAAACAATAATTCATTTTATATTCAGCAGAAGTAAGGGTTCTCGAATGACTGGGGGTAGGTACAAGAAACCAGAGATGCAATCAACTGTCCTTTATGGACGGATAAGTAAATGAAAAATAAACGCCCCATGATTCATAAAAAAACCCCGATATAAAGGTTGCTGGATGATTTAAGGCGAGATTAACAAATCACTACAATGCAATTTATAGCTTTAGATAATGGGAGGTCAAACATGTATTACCAGCTGACTTAAATTTGATTTGACTGAAAGATAAAACTCCGCTACATGAACTGTATTAACTGAAAGCCTCTGCTTTACATTTCTCACTGATGGCACCCTGGGGAGGCAACTTTCTTGGCATTTCACATCCAATTTAAGCACATCATTGATGAAAAGATGGCTAAATTGGTGCATCGTTTTGTAATAAAATATCTCACAAATTGTTTATCTGATCAATGGAGAATGCAGTCTCAAGCTGTTCGGGGCTAATGTGCTCATTGCACTAAAATAGTAAGTTATTGACTGTCGGAGGGACCTGGGAATTTCTAAACTCAGTTCAGATTTCCTGAATGTGAGCAACATATTGCATCAGAATAGTAGGTTGTAAGAGATTAACTCTGCTAGCTGAATTCTCACTGAAACCAAATAGATGTGAGCAGAGGGCACTAATCACTTAGTGGGAAACGTTCAGCTTCTCATATGATCAGGCTGCAGAGGGCAGAAAGGGGTCTTATTCTTACTTTACTTATGCATATTTTACATCACTGCAATTCCATTGACTTTATTTGACAGTCCTGCAGCATAAGAGGGAAAATTATGCCATATGTGTGTTATATATGAAATGCTGTTTTCAGAGCTGTAGTGGGATATTTTGGTGCCTGGGGTAGGATGAGACCACTCCTTTCATATGGGAAGCATCTGGGGCCTCCTTGGGGCCAGAGTCGCATGGGGAGTCCCTGGGGAAATGCCTTCTCTTCAGACATGGCCTGAGTGAGCCTTGAGGGGAGTTGAGTGGATGTTGTATAGAGGCAGCAGGAAGCCATTCTTTGAAGGAACAAGGTAGGGAGATAGGGTAGATATTCCTTTTCCTCTTTTTAGTTTGGCAGCTATTTTTGCTGGAGCTGATGCCCGCTTTGCATCCTAAGGATAGGGAACCAGTACCATGACTGTCACCACGTTCAGATGGACTCAGTCCTGGTCTTACAGGAATGCACAGTTTTGCATATTATTTATGCACCCTGCTACCTGGCTTTCCATTTGTCATACTTTGCTGTTTCTTTTTTCACTGTCATTTTCCCACAAAAGGAAGGGGATAGGAATGATTAAGAATGGTTTTGTCAAGAAGCAAACCCCCAGGAGCTCTGTGTTTAGTGAGCAAGGCTCCTGTAAGACTGGCCTCAGATATGGAAGAGAATGAATTGTGTGATATAAGTTCATTATTTGTTTATTTTCCTAGAAATGTTCCATCCACCATAGAAATGACTCACAGACAGAAAGAAACACAAAACCAGATTGGTTGGTAGATATTTTTAGTGGAAGGAAAGTGCTCTTTTCCCAAGGTTGTGGAAGGAAAGAACTTCTTTCTTTGCAGCCCATGGACTTGGGACCTTGCAAAGTTGGGCATACATATTCTTTCCATATAGGAATTGGTAAAAGAGAGGAAAAGAGGTGTAAAGTGCTTGTAATAGGAAATCACCTTCACTTGTGGGATGTAGGATATTCCAAGGTGAGTGCTCCCTGTTCCCTTGTTGAAGCTGGGTCTACTATGCACAGTAGATTTCAGCACTGTTATACCTACAAGTGAGTGCAGCACTGCAGGCTGCTGACTTGTGTGTTTATCTGAGAGAGAGAAGCAATAGGTCTCATGCCCTTCCCCCACTAGCTACAATAATTAAGTAATAAGAATTATTTTGATTGTTTTATTCAGCCAAAAATACTAGGTTCTGTTCCAAGTTATAATTCAATTTTGTTTGACTGAAACTAGTAGTTTTGTTTAAGGGAACACAAATCATGCTTCCATGAGGAGGGAGGGTGATCTTCTGCTTAAAGCAGCTGTCAGTGACATCGAAAACTCATTTCGGTCCCCACCAGTGATCTGCAGTGTTATGGCCCCATCCTACCAGATGGCCCAACTAAAGTCCTTTTTTCTCTTCTAACATTTGGAAGTTAAATAGTCCTAGGTCTGCTCAGTCCTTGAATAAGAGTTCTAGGAAATCACAGAAAGCAGAGGAACAAACTAAAAAGTATTGCTTTGTCACTTACATAAAATACACTGAACAAGTAGATAGATATAATTTTGACACCCTATTATGGTTTGTGGAAAGCTGGTGAGGAGAGAGTTGTTGCCTAAGAACTGACTCTAATTCTAAGCATGTTTTCCATATATTTTTTTGTGGGGAGAATTTGTCACTAATCTTCTCCTCTTTTCTACCCCCTCCCCACCCTTCAGGAAGGTGTTTATCTTCAGGAAAACATGGGTTTTTAGAACTCCTAAGGGCTTCTGACTGTGCCCAAACACTGATGGTTCCTTTGAGATCACAGTTGTCAAGGCTAGTATGCAAACAAGAAATGTTAGAAAATGTTTTTGAGGGACTTGCCATATAGAAATATCTGACTTTAAAAAATATGTGTTAAATGAATGCCTTTTTCTCAAAACAAGAAACAGTAGTAGTTTGGATGTATCTCTTTCTTGATCTCAAAGATTGTTAATATGATGACTCTACTGGCACTTACTGTCAGCAGAGAAATGATATTGATAAAAAATGCAACGGGTAAAATAGAACAAGGACTGTGAAGGAAAATACTCTTGATGAGCAAGTGCTTTCCCAATCCTGTGGTATTTTCATCATCCTTGAAGTAATAATCCCCAATTGTTTCAAAAAATGTATAGACTTGTAGATAATGGCAAAGGCAGAAACCTGAGTTTACCAGTTTTTAGTTAAAAATAATTTCTTTGTGTGCTGGTGTGTTCCTGACATTTGCTCATTTTGGTTTTGTACAAATGAGGATAGACCTCTTTGTGTATTACACAAAATTATTCTAGTCTTGTATTAATCTTGTGATATGAGTTGTTCATGTAAAATCACTCTGAAGAACTCTTGAGGATTCATTATCAGAATTAAAAGCTTTATTTAAAATATTATTTTTACATGTACAACCAAGAATACCAATTTCCTACCTAAGTGATAGTAAATCATTAATTAATATTACTGCTACATTAAAATCAGTGTGTTAATCATATCCTCCTAATCAGGAGAAGGAACATATCCTTAAGAAATAAAATACTCTTACATTTAAATAGATTATAGAGGACACATTCTTAAAAGTACCCAGATCCAGAGCAGCGTTTTCCTCATTCAGCAACCAGGTAGTTTTGGCTCTGACAGATGGTATCTTCAGAGTCTTTTCCTCACCCAGTGATTAAAGCAATGCTGAAAACATGCATTGGGGTAGATCGGGGGACTGATCATTGTGTCATTCTCATTATTACAAGACATGGTGGTTCCCAAATGCCCCATCAGCATTCCAGATCTTTTTGGTGAAAATGCACCTAGGATTGTGAATCTCTTGATTATCCCATCAAATCTAACCCTTATTTGAGTCCTTTCTTGTCCTTGTTAGGAGGCTTTTCCTATCCACTAGCAAAGTAATTACCAGGAAGGTGTGGAGGTAGCAGGTGGGACAACAGTGACTCTTGAACTACAACTCTGTCCCTCCCATATACATTTAACTACTTTTTCTAGTTGTGAGGCAAAATAAGTGATAACACAAATATGTGATCTCATCACCAAAGGAAGCCATGAAAATGATCAAACATCTGGAGAAAATACCTTATGAGAAAAGCTGAAGGAGAGAGGTATTGTCACTCTGGAGAAGAAAAGTCTCATTGGAGATCTCATCACTATCTTCCTGTACTTAAAGGGAGGCTACAAGGAGGATGGAGGCTTTCTCTTCATGCAGAGTAACATGGAGATGACAAAGGGCAACAGGTTCCAGGATAGGTTTCATCTTGACATGAGAAAGAAAATTTTCAGAGTGAGAGCAATCAATCACACGAACAACTTCCCTAAGGGCATGAGTCCCCATCACTAGAGGTTTTCAAGACACAGCTGAGAAGGTTATTAGCAAATCTCATTTAGGTTCTCTTTTCCATAAGATGTTGAGGTGATCTTTCAAAGGTCTTCCAACCTGGTCATGTGATTTTATCTCAGTCAGAGTGTCATGCTGTGTTTGCTTTTAGAGACTTATTGAGAGACATCTGGTATTCTACACACCTTAACAGTTTGATGCCTTCCTTAGCCCATTCAATAAACATGCCTTTTCAGTAAATTTCCTTAGAGCTATAAACGCACATCCCAGTTTGGCGTCTCTTTGGCTCAGCTCATGCTATCCTATGTGCTACATTAAGGAACCCTTCGACCCACATTTACTAGAAAGAAAGCTGGTTTTGGATACAGCTTTTTTCTAGAATTTATTTCTAATAAGATGAGAAAGAATGTGTGTTTTGTAGATACCAGTTTTGTGATAAGCTTTTGGATCTGATCTTTAATTACAGGTTACCATGACTACATTGTTTTATTATTTTTTGCCTTGGAAATGTCTTTTCTGAGTTGTGGACATATTTAATTTGTGAAATGCTTTGTATCTTAGTGAATGTAGATTAGATTGAGTATGAGTTTGTAAAAAAGAAAAACAGGTCTTTCAAAAATCTCAACATGTATGCTGTTCTCATGGAACTTAGCGGAAATATTGTCCCTTGCATCGAAATAACACTGACTAACTGGCACTGAACATCTGTTTGTTTGTTTATGGACAATCAAGTTGTACTGAAAATATGTAAATAAAAAATAGCTGAATGAGTAGATAAGACTAGGCTGAACAGACTTCAGATTGAGATAACTGTAGGCCTTTATGATACGGTAAACTATTAGAGGTGCAGTGTTATCTCATTACAACACATATTTTACTAAAGAATAGCATGCTTTGAGGCCTGTATTTATACTGCAATGCATTCCTGCCTCAGGCCTGTTTTGAGGTGTAGAGTGAAACGACAAGTGGCTTTGAAACTTGAAAAGTAGATACCTTTTTTCTGTAGCTGCATACAGCTGTATTCAGTGGTTTCCTGCCTGTGTTAGTTGTGAGCAGGAAGGCTGGAGAATGGGTTCTAGTGAATGGCTTCCCCCACTGTTCAAATATTTTCAGATAGCAAGCAGAAACTCCAAAGAAAGAAATTCCAATTGCATTTGAGGACTCAAAAGTATGTAGTTCTAAAGTTGTTGTTATAGTATTAGTATTATGGGATATCCAGTTAGAACCACAGTTTAAGTGTTGCTACATTTCTTCTAGCGACAAGAGAGCTTAGCAAATACAACTCTGCAATCTATTTCATCTCCACTAAGGATAAACATGTGTCAAAGAAAGACTGTCTGCTACGAATTGCCCATTTACCATGGTGGTCTGATTGTTCTTTGCTTCTAGTGTGGTGTAAATCTGGAGTGGCACAGTGAAATTATTGGAGCAAGTGCTGTGACAGAGCATCAGATCTGCATCATGAAACTCTCTCTCCATTGAAATCAAGGAGAATTAGAGACTGATCTTGGTGCTGGAGGGATTTCAGCTGCAGATATGTTACTAGAAATTATAGTGGGCTGCAGTGATATATAGAAATAACTTTCCAAGTCAGTGATCAAGGATCCAAGGCAAAAGAGACCTTCTGTGTTCCATCAAGCAGAAAAAGAGAACAGACTAATTTCCAGACTTTAAATGGGGTAAAGTGGCACAATAATAATAATAATAATAATAATAATAATAATAATAATAATAAAGAAAAGGAGTGACTGATAGTGGTTCAGAGCAGTGAAACCTGGTAGAAAGGGAATGGAAAACTAAAGACAATTTGTTAAGATTTCTATGCTTGTATTACACTGACATGTAGTGTCCCAAAAGATGTTGCCAGAAGGAATTTGTTGTTCTAATGAACTTCAGACCAACACTAAGAAGGCCTGGTTTGAGGGTCTTTAGTGAGGGCAGATGCATGGGAGAAATCATAGTACTAATTTTGCAATTGCTGTACTGGGCTTCCCATAGGTCAGCTGTGTGTAGTTCTTGGCTGGTCTGACCACAGAGTGCTTACAGCAGTATGCTAAAAAAAGGATGGTCTACCAGAATATGTATCTATCGAATAAGTATTAATTTGCTAGGGGAAATTCTGCTTTGCATTTCCAGTGACTGTCTTGCTCTTACATCTAAGGATGGTATTTTATCTCCATTTTCCTTAAGGATGGTAATTTAATTTTTGAGGCAGATCCATATTTCCCTTTATCTCTGTGCCGATCTCATTGTGGTCTGACTTTGCATTTCTTTTATGTGTCTGAAAAGTTTTTTGCTATATTTTCTCACTATTGTTGCAGGATTGTACTCATTTTGCCATAATTTTCTTTCTGTGGGAACTCCTTTTGACCTCTTAGATATATTTACCAAATCTTTTTTCCCCTTTCCTTAAAGACTTTCCATACTGGACAAATAAGGAACACCAAAGAACAATGGAATCATCAAGAAATCATCTGAGGTTCAGAAGGATCCCTCAGAAAGATCCTGGGAGGGATCTGAATGTCAGAGAACAGCACGACAAGCCATAAAAATCACAGATAAGTATCTTTTGATATTCTTTCACTGTGAGAAATTAGCTGTCATGAAGAGAAGAGGAAATCAACAGAGGGTGACTGGAAAAATTATTTATTTGAACTAGGGGAAAAAGGAATATGTCACACTTACTTCCCCTTTCAGTCTTTTTCAAAGCGAAATTCTAGTCAAGGTATATTCAGTTCAAATCTGAAATTTAAGCTTATTGTCACAGAAGCACAGAACAGGTAAGATTGAAAGGGACCACGGTGGGGCATCTGGTCCAACCTCCGTATTCAAACAGGGCCATCCTAGAGCAAATGGCACAGGATTGTGTCCAGATGGTTCTTGAGTATCTCCAGAGACTCCACAACCTCTCTGTTGTTGGGCAATCTGTTCCTGTTCACAGTCACCAGCACAGCAGAGAAGTTCTTTCTCATATTCAGATGAAACTTCCTGAGCGTCAGTTTCTGCCCATTACCTCTTGTCCTATTGCTCAGCACCACCAAGAAGAGCCTGGCTCTATCCTCAGTCCTCTTCCTGCAGATACTTCTGTGCTGATGAGTTCCCCTCTCAGTCTTCTCTTTCTGAGGCTGAGAACAGCCCAAGCTCCCTCAGCCTTTCCCTATAATAAACATGCTCCAGTACCCTAACTGTATTTGTCACCCTTCAGAACTGGACACAGCACTACAGATGGGGCCTCACCAGGACTAAGTAGAGGGGTAGGATCACCTACCTCAACCTGATGGCATTTCTCTTCCTGCTACCCCCCAGGATACCATTATTGTCCCCCAGAGCACACTGCTGGCTCATGGACAGCTTGTTTTTCACCAGAATCCCCAGGCCTTCTCTGCGGAGCTGCTTTCCAGCAGTCAACCTCCTACTTTTACAGCTGCATGGGGTTTGTATTACAGGAAAAGAAAGAAATTTCCAAATTCAAAATGTCCTAATTAACAAAAAATTGTTCCCCCTAAGATTTTTGTTTTCGTACAGCGCCTGTATTTTGAACTTTTCCCTCATTTTGTGTGACTCCTGTCACTGGTTCCAGACACTATGCCTTTGCTTTCTTCTAGCTGGGAGGAGGAAATGGAAGATACAGAGGGTGGTAAATGTGATGGCAAGGTTTCTTTAATTCACTGGTTTTCAGTCACAGAATATTTTCTGTTACTCTACCAAATAGCAGGACTCTAAGTTTTAAGACAGATGTCTGGAGGAAAAAAAAAAAGAAATGAGAAAATTGAAAATGATTGGTTTTTGTCAGTCCTTGAGAAAAATGTGGTAATTGAAAATAAACCCCCAAACTTAACAGACTAAACAGTGCTCATACTTGATGGCCTTATTTTTGTGGAAGAGTGTCTTATATTGACTTAATGATATCTGCTGGAATTGAAACAACAGTGTCTACACAAGGGACTTACCCCGTCTAATTGCATCAATTGAAAGTGATTCAATTTTTTTGGCAGAGACAAGCATAGTGGGATGGAAAAAATAAATGGCTATTTTTTATAGTGAAATAAAGGATAGAAAGCAAAGCAAACAACTTATGGCCCTGGAATACCATATTTTTATATCTTGGAAACCATGACCAAAAGATGTTAATTTGTTTCAACTCACTCACTGTGAGGGCTCCCTTTGATCCTTCTGCCTTTCTTAGAGTGTGATATTCTCACATTTTAATGCAGTATCATTTAACATTGAGATGTAGGGAAAATTGTCCAGTAAACAGCTTTCTTGTACTGATTTGGAGCTTGTGGGAAAGATTATAGCATGAGCTGGTGCCTGCCACAAGAGAAATGGATTATTACTCTAGGAACACTTACATCAAGGAGGGCCCTTTTACAGCTGAAAGAGGCAACCTTTTACAAAGAGCTGTGTTCTGTGAACTCCTTGTCAGCTTACTGAAAGTGCTAACTCACTGCATGCAGGTCATTCCTTCCCAGAAACATGGGAAAAAAGCTTTACCATGCTATTTGTGACTTCATCTCCTTGAGTGTAAAGATGTTTTCTACAAAATGACACCCCATCAAAGAAAAAAAGGTAAAAATCAGATTTAATGAGACAGAGGGTTTAGGGAGGACAGAAAAAAGGGGTGTTTTGAAAGACATCAATGCTATGCACATAGCAGCATAAGCTTTCAACAAACCAGCCTGTGTGATTTGGATAAAATGGGAGTGGTGATATTTTCCAGACAAAATCCAGTTCTAATAAAACTCAGCTCTGGGTAGGTAACGAGGTCTCCCTGAATTTCCCCACCCCTGAAATCGTGCTTTACTTCCTATCAGTTTCAGTGTTATGATAAAATTAAAAGCCTCACAAGGGAACGTTTTTAATTTTGTTTCTGCAAGACTTTTTTTTTT